>JANRMT010061414.1:10164237-10241274 GCA_026402145.1 Polypterus bichir lapradei
GATGATTCAACAGATTCTTGATTATCTCTTCAAAGTTAACACAATCACAGTGCGCAATTTTTTACCTCTTTCTATCCTTCCTTCTTTCTTTCCTCCATCACTCCCAACTACACTTCCTTGAGTAAAGTGGGGCAGCTGCCTTTATGCCATACCCAGGAGTATTTCTGGTGCAAGAACACTGAGCCCAGGAAGTACTTCCAGGTCAGGTGCAACTGCTGTAGTATAAGGGAGTTTGCCAGGCGGCCCCAGAAGAACCTGATGACTTCTGATCAGTGTGACAACATGCCAAACCTGTGTGTAATAACACATCTCATACAATTCATTGAATTGCTGATGGCCAGTCCAGTCTCTTTAGTAGGCAGATGGTTGTGGGCATCTCAGCCCCTGGGGCAGACAGAGTGTGGCCGTGTCTCTTTCATATCATGTTGCCGCATCCACCACACGGCAAACCACCCAGATTGAGATCCGAGTGCAGCAGTGCAACGGGTGACACCTCAGCATATCTACTCGCCTATAATCAGTAATGCCTCTGCCGCATTTTGAGTGCCACGGGGTTGCCCAATAGAAATGAAAGTGAAACGTAACGCAAATAAACACCTGTAACACTTCAATGGATACCAGTTTTGTTCTGGGCCGTGTGGATGACAGGTTGCTTAAGTAAATATGTCGCACTAGGAGAAAGCCCTCTGGCAAAAGCAATGGGGTTTTTGGCCATCTTAATTTTGACAAAATACCCTGTCAATTGACTGTTCTTTGAATCCTGAATCATGCAGTTATCCCCAGAGCAGAACTGATACACTGAGTTACCGTGCCTCCCTGGCATTTGCTGTCAGATTTAAATAAGATTAGACAGAGCTCTACAGATAGATGCAGACATTGACAGATATAAACACTGATGTATTAATGGCTGTGAAAAGGGATGCTCCACTAGGGCAGCGTTAAGACAAAACTCATCACTCGTTCTGATTTGGAGGCTGATAAAAATGTAGAGAATTGGATAGAAATATCGAGAAAGCAATTGTGGTTTACATTCGTCAGAGCAGCGACGAGGCAGAGAGAATCAATACATAAATACACACGTTCAGTTAATTGGCGATTCCAGGTTGGCCCTTTATGTGCAAGCGAGTGCTGTGATGCATTGACACCCCTCCGGGGGTCCTAAGGTACAGTAGGTCCCGGATTCACCATGACTGGATAAAGTGGGTCTAATAATATGTTAATCAAGAAGTGTATATTAATTGTCAACACTCAACTTCTTTGCCTTCTGAACGTTTTGAGACCCCTTCACTTCCTTCACATTTTATGTTGCAGCTTTGTGCCAAATTCATGTCTTTCTTCATCAGATAGCACTCAATACCCCCAAATGACAAAGCGAAAACAGCATTTTAAAAATGTTTGCAAATTTATTAAAAGTAAAAAAAAGGAGCGATCACATCGACACAAGTAATTCAGACTCTTTGCTGTGACATTTGGCTCAGGGGCATCTCATTCTACTGATCCTCATTGAGATGTTTCCACACTTACTTTGGAGTCCACCTGTGGCTTATTCAAC
The DNA here is from genome assembly GCA_026402145.1 of Polypterus bichir lapradei. NCBI lineage: Eukaryota > Metazoa > Chordata > Cladistia > Polypteriformes > Polypteridae > Polypterus > Polypterus bichir. The sequence continues at coordinate 10,165,790 of JANRMT010061414.1, forward strand.
TGATTGGACCTGACTAGGAAAGACACACATCTCTCTATAGAAGGTCCCACAGTTGAGCAAAAACCCCAGCCATGGGGGTCAAAAGAATTGTCTGCAGAGCTTAGAGAGAGGATTGTGTCGAGTCAAAGATCTGGGGAACGCTTAAGAAAAGTTCCTGCAGCATTGAAGGTCCCCAAGAGCACACTGGCCACCAAAAACACTTTGAACGTGACGTACGTGTTAAGTTGTATGTCACTGAGCCTGTTAAAACACGACATACGAGAGAACCCATACTGCAGTATACAGCCACTATAGGCACAGCCAGCTTGCTGGTGAGCTTTGCTACCACCTCTCAGTTACCTACTGCAGTGCTGCCATCTAGTGGAGAGCCGTAGAATTTTTTTTTTTTTGTGTAGTCAGTCCATAGTTACGTCGTTGAGAAAAAAAAAAGTATAAACCTGCTGATGGAAAAACTTGATTAGTTGCAAGATGAATATTTTGACGATAACGACAGTGATTGAGAAAGTGACAATCGATTGGGTGATGTGGAACTGACGTGGATTGCTGCCCCCAAGGCGTCAGTTCATCACAAGGTGTCCGACTTGTCCCGACTGTCAGGACAGCACAACATGGACATTCTGCCAACCACTTGAGCACAAACGGTCCCCAGCTACCAAATGTGTGGCGTGCAACAAGCGTGGAGCGCACAAAGAAGCGCGTTACATTCGTGGCACATGAGCGTCTAAGCCTGCACTCGCCGTGGTGCCATCTTTCAAGTTCTCTCATTCAGATGCTGTTTTTTACTCGTGTCGCTGGTGAGAATAAAGTAGTTAACAGTTTCTTTACCTTTTTAACGGGGTTACTGTTGATAATAAAACTGTTCCTTTCTACTACATTTCTTTACATGTTTTTACGAGTTTTGATAGAATTCGTTATTTATCATATATGCACAGACGTAAAGGTCTTTAATGGCCTTTAATGACTTCTTAGGTAGAGCCAGCAACACTGGAGCGCCACAAGGAACAGGACCACATCCTTCTTACTCTAAGTTTTGTTTCATTTCGAAAAATAAAATTTTATTTTATGGCTTATTATTGTTTATATTTTGAATTTGGTATATACGGGGGGCTCAGATTGGGGCTCTCGAGAGACTGAGTGAGGAGTCTGAGTGTCTGGGCTTGCGAGTGCCCTAATAAAAATCAAGAGCCAGGCCTTTAATGACCTCTTGGGCACGGCCATCAGCAGTGTGTCTGTCTGCAGGGAGAGTGTCGACGTCGTCAGTGGTGACATTCATGTCTCTGGTGACTCTCCCTATGAAGTCAGTAGACGGATTGGGAGAGCTGGGGGGGGGGGGGGGCTCGTGAGGTCACTGGAAAGGGGTGTGTGGCGCTCCTGATATCTCTGTAAACGGACGAAGGTCCAAGTCTTCAGAGTCCTGGTGCTTCCTGCTTGTGAGACATGGACGCTACCCAGTAACCTGAGATGAAGACTGGACTCCTGTGTCTCTTCAGAGAATCCTTGGGTACTGCTGGTTTGACTTTGTGTTGCTCATGGAGTCCCGGGTGAGACACATTTTGTGGGAGCGTCAGTTATGGCACTATGGCCATGTGGAGCGTTTCCCCGAGGGTGATCCGACTTGCAGGTTCCTCATTGTTGAGGACTCGAGTGACTGGACCAGGCCAAGGGGACGTCCAGGTAACACCTGACTACGACAGATAGAGGGTCATTTCCAGAAGGTGCGACTGGATCCTGAGCTGTTTTGTCATGTGGTGGGTGCACTGTTCAGTCAATGCTCCCTAACCTGACCTGACAGAACTAAACTGCAGCATCCTGGTAATAAGTAGTCCAGCAGTCGATGTGTTAAATGGAAGAGGTTTGGAACAACCACGACTGTTCCTAGAGCTGACCACACTGCCAAAATGGGCTCTTGTGGTGACCACGAGCCTCGATAGTCGCTATGGCTGAGCTCCAGCACTCCAAAAAATGAAATCTAAGCAAGTGAAAAGTATTTATATCATGACATTGAATCTTGTTTTTCTCATTGTAAGAATGATTGACTTATCAAAAAATGTATATTTATGATTATTTAGCTTACTTTAAGAAATCTTGTCAAGTAAATTTTGCTTACCCCATTGGCAGATTTTTTTTTTGCTAACAAAAATGAAAATAACTTCCATTTGATATTTTTTTTTCTCTAGCTTTTGCATATGCAGTTTTTGCAGTGAGAGAACCTGAGTGGAGACAGGAGAAACTTCCAGAAGGACAACCGCCAATTCTATACTCCACCGATTTGGGCATTACGGCCAGATGAGTGGTGAGACGATACATGAAAATCTGCAAAAAAGGCACCTAAAGGACTCCCAGATATTGAGAAATGAGATTCTCTGGTCTGATGAAACCAAATATGAGCTGTCTGGCCTCGGTTCCCAGTGTCACATCTGGTCCCACTCGTCACCTGCGATATGCCATTCCAACGGTGAAGCTTGATGGTGGCAGCGTCCTACTGATGGGTTGTTATTCTGAGAGACTAGATGGGGTTGAGAGAAACCTGAATGAAGCAAAGTCCAGAGATATCCTTAACACTTTTAGGGCGGATGTCGACTTTTGTCACCACAAGGGGTTGAGGGCCGATGTCCGCTAAAGTCGACATTCAGTGGCAGAGGGTGAAAAAAAGCTGTAAATATCGATAAAACTCACTTTTACGTTATAGGTAGACCGTCTTTGCTAGGAGGACTGTTAGACTCGTTGACTTGATGTCAGATCCTAGCATGTGCATGAGTAGCATAGAGTAAGCAGTGTCTAGACTGGCATTGACATTGAGTGAGAGAGCAGCCTTGGAGGACACAACAGATACAGATCTGTGGCAAGCTGACAACTGGACTTCATCAAACGACATGGTGTGCTAGTGGACACTACGGATTACCAGCCACTCAAACACTTCAAGCTGTTTTTTTCCAGAAAGTGCCCTTCAGCTTATGACACAAACAGGAATGTAATAAGGATGTGAGTTTCATACTGTAACATTTGTCATAAATAAGCATTTTTGATGTTGATTTACGTGTGAAACCATTGAGTTTTTTGGAACAATATTCAGCCCTGAGACAAAATGAAAAAAATAATCAGTCATTGTCCAACCTGCTATATCCTAACACAGGGTAACGGGGGTCTGCTGGAACCAATCCCAGCCAGCACAGGGTGCAAGGCAGGAACAAATCCCGGGCAGGGCGCTAGCCCACTGTGGTACACACTCACACACCAAGCACACACTAGGGACAATTTAGGATCGCCAATGCACCTAACCTGCATGTCTTTGGACTGTGGGAGGAGACGGGGAGAACATGCAAACTCCACACAGGGAGGACCCAGAAAGCGAACCCAGGTCTCCTTAGCAGCGCTACCACTGCACCACCGTGCCGCCCAAAAAAAATAATAATTAGCCCTAAAAGAGTTAATAAAGACCTGCTCCAGAGCGCTCTGGACCCTCAGGCTGGACTGAAGGTTCACCTTCCAACAGGTCAGTGACCCTAACAACTCAGGAGTGGCCTTAGGGACTACTCTGTGAATGTCCTGAGATAGTCCAGACTTGAACCCAATCAGACATCCAACTTGACAGACTATGCGAGGATCTGCAGAGAAGAACGGCAGAAAATCTCCAAATCCTAAAGTGCGAAGCTTGTCACGTCAGACCCATGAAGACTGCAGGCTGCAATTGTTGCCGAAAGTTGCTTCAACAAAATCCTGAGTCTAGAAACTCATGTCAATGTGATATTTCCTTTTTTTTTTTAAAATAAATTGGCAAGAATTCCTAAGAAAGAAAGAACAAAGGAAATTAAATGGGACGACCCAGTTTGGGGGTCTTCGTTTGTCACGATCTATTCTTCCTACGCCCTGCCACATTCCGTAAACCGTTACGAAGACTTGAATGCGCAGCCCGTAAAAAGTTATTGACATAAGCAATTCGGATGTGCTTAAGTTACAGCCTTGTTATGTCGGGGCTTTGGTTTCCCGACATGCCCACGTCAATTTATCGTTATTTGCACTAATCCATGGCCTACCACACGAACTTAACAGTTATTAGCACTGTAGCTATAAACCCGTTTTTGTGGACCGAGTCTCTATCACACCGCCAAGTTTGACTTTCTGGGGTTTGGAGTGTTGCTTGAGAGAGAGAGGTTTGGGAGCCTGCACTGATAACAGTGTGTTGTCGTACCCACCACACGACGAACCACCTCAGGATCTCAATTTCGGACCCAAGTGAAGCCATGCAATGGGTAACACTTCAGCACCATGCTGGTTCAAATGGAATGGAACAGTGGGAGGTTTCTGTCCAGTTGCTGGAGTGACAATTCTGCCACCAACCTCCAAGTTTTCCTTACAAGTTGGAAGACCTTCTTGTAGGGCTGGTTGCCAGTTAATGTCATACCAAGGATGGAGAAATTGCAGATTAAGGGCTTTACTCAAGGGCTCAATGGAGTGGAATCACTTCATTCCAATCAGCAACCCTCCAATTGCTGGCACAGATCCGTAACCTCGGAGCCACTATTTTCTGTTTGACTTTCTGGGGTATGGAGTGTTGGTTTGCGAGGGAAAAAATGAATTTAAACAGATTTAGCACAAGGCTGCAACATACAAAAATGTGTAAAATGTGGAAAGGTCTGAATATGTTTTGAAGGCTCTATATGTGAGCGTGAGTGTGTACTGCAGTCCTGCCGAGGTCGGTTTCTTCCTTGATCCTGTAGTGGAAAAAACAGGTTGAACACCAGCACCGCCACCGCATGGCACTCACCTAGGCCTTTCATAACCTTTTTCTCCGACTTTTGGTCTTTGCCGGCACTCTCATCTGGGACCGTAGGAGGAAGCTCTCCATTGGCTTCTTCGGTCTCCCCTTTATCTGAATCCTCCATCTCTTTGCAAGCTTTGTCCTCCTCCTCCTCTTTTAAAGTCAGAGCCGGCCCATACGTACTAATAATATCCTCCAACTTTTGATCAAGCTCTTCGGATATGTCACCAGCATTTGACTCAATTTGGGACGTGGAATCCTGGGTTGATGATTTTGTCTCACCGTCTTGGGTATCCTTCACAGGAGGAGAAGCATTCTCAGGACCATTAGCTTCAGGAGTAGCTGGCATCACAGGTGTAGGCTCTGAAGACTCCATATTGTTCTCCATTGTTCTTGTGAGCTGTTTCTGTGTCAGGAAGAAAAAGAGTCGTTGATACTGAGGTACATCAAAAACACAACAAGTGGCGTATGCAACACCTAATCACCCATCCCTATTAAAGCATAGCCTGGGAACTCATTTCATGGTGTAAATATAATGTTCTTACTCTTCATTGTATGCACTTTTTCTTTACATTCACAATTTCCAGACACCATTTGATAACAATAGGTGGTAGACTGAGGATGAGACATATGTCCAGCGCTATTAACACGACCTCTTGAGAGACAGGAAAGAAAAATGAAAAGGATCAGGAGATACGAGTTAGTCAAAGAAAGAAGCTGAAGCCAAAAATGTAAACCGCAATTCAGGAGTCAGGAACTGGAAAGAAACGTGTTACCTGGAAGTCAATAGATATAAAATTTTTAGTAAATTGCAAAGGAAAATTCAGAGAGGGAATATATGGGAAGTGACCTTTTATCTCCTGCGTGTAATGGACACCATTATCGTGATCCTTGTGTCCATAGCCCTGGCAACCAGGACCCACCTCTTGACCACAGAGTCACAAAATAACAGCCCTCACATTAAATAAAGACGATGTTGCATCTGATATTCAACTTAACCTCTGTTTAGGATGGAATTGCTTTAATAACAATAAAGGGGGGGATTGGTGATTATTACCGGAGGACCTCTATAATTTCAGTCCTGTATTGACTGCTCAAATGATGGATTTTTACTGACACGTTGATTTGCATGGGACTAGTTTAAACCGGGGTTATTATTTTACGGACTTTTTACAGAAGGTGAAGACTGCTGATCCGAGGATCTCCTCACTGGCTCACTCAAGGTATATGGTAACCCACCTGGGCGAGAGGTGGCACGGTCGCTAACTGTGTCTTCTCCTTCTCATTGAGAAGCTGCCTACTGAGGGCACATAACCACCCCCCCCTCAACTTCTGTTCCTCACGAGATAAGGAACAAGCTTTCTCTTAAAACTGAGACCTGACCAAGCCAGAGCTCCCCGGTAGGCCTGTTTTCTTACAGAACCAGCTAACCAGAGGCCTCTTGTTCATGTTATTTTGCTGCCCTCGAGGCCACTTTATTTTGTGGCCAGAAGGAGTTGACTTTAAGTTAAAAAGAAAAGGAAAAAGGAAATTTAACGGGACAACCCGGTTTAGCGTCCCAACTATTCTTCAGTTGTCACGGTCCATTCTTCCTATACCCGGCCATTCTCTGTAACCTTTATTGAGACTGGAATGTGCAGTGCGTAAAAAGTTATTGACATGAGCAATTCGGGTGGAGCTAAAGTTACAGCCTAGTCATGTTGGGGCTTTGGTTTCCTGATGTACACGTCAATTTATTGTTATTTCCACTAATCCATGGCCTACCACACGAAGTTAACAGTCATTAGCACTGTAGCTATAAACCCGTCTATGAGAACTGAGTCGCTACCACACTGCTATTGCTGGTGTATAACATGAGGCAACAAAATAGGCAGATATCTTATTTTTAGACTCTTATTTGTCATTTTTATTATAATTTTTGATGTTTTTGACATTTCCTCAATCAGATGGAGTGAAAAGGGCCCGAATCATGCTGGATATCTGTAAGAATGAGTACCAGAACTAAAATGAGTATTCCAGAAATTGAAATATTAACTGAATTCATACAGATAGTGCTGGATGGGTTTCACGTGATACGATGGTGAGGTGGAAAGGTATCAAATCTGGCCTGCCTCCATATAATGAAGGATGTTCGACTGCTTTTAAATAAGTTGTACGAACTGTCACATCTCATGGCAATTCGTGGCGAGTTCAGGTACTGTGGCATTTTTGGGTACTGTGGAGGACTGTGATAAACTTCTTATTTCAGATGGCATTTAATGCTGGGTGGGTGTTTTGTCTTGGTAGAGTAATATTTTACTCTGCTTTCCCCTTTTGTATTATTAATATGTAGCCTTTGTCAGAATGCCTCAAATCTCCCAGACATACCACTGTTTATAAGGTATTGTACCATATAACTTCTCCCCACCTTCCCTTCTACATCTATAACCTCAGGCAGTTAGGTGTAGTAAAAGACAAGCAGGAGTTAAGTTACAATTAAATAATGTATTATTGATAATATTCATAAATAATAACAATATGCAAAGTTCATTTTAATATTGGCAACCATACAACCTCATAAATGCTGATGTGTAGTTTCTGGCGGCACACAGACTTGTTTGTTACTTGATGTCTCTAGTTAAGTCATCATTTGTGGCCAGCTTTCTTCAGAACAGGCCGCATGCCTGTCTCAAAATGGCTGCCAAGCTGCGCTCTTCATTGTGGTGTCCTTTTCAGTTCATGGTGTGTGAGATGCTCCATCAGTTGGTAAAGGTGTGTCCAACCCCTACAGCCAATAGGGCATCATAATACTTAAAAGCTTTAGATTCAAGCCAGTTCTAAACAGCCATACTTCAGACCAATGGGGGGGACAGAACACCCTCACACCTGCCCTCCAACCCATATGTTAGGGTAAAGTTTGGCAGTTAGGCAGCCTGGCTTTCCTGTGGGGGTTGACTGAGAGACTCCAGCAGAGAAACATTAGCCAAACTTGTTTGAGTCACTTCACCCAACCCTGTCACAAAATTCACTATCCTGACTTAGTCCTAGGGGGGCTTCTCACAACTGAAACATAGTGGTACCTCGGTATACGTCCTTAATCCGTTCCAGATCCTTTGACTTATACCAAGCAGGACGTATACCAAATGAATTTTTCCCATAAGAAATAAAGGGAAAATGATTAATCCGTTGCCATGAAAAAAATCCTATTGTTATTGGCATATTATACATTGATGGGGTTGTATAAAATAATTTAAACACGGCTTAATACTAAAGTACATAAATACAAAAGCAATAAGATGAAATAAATGAAAATTTAACCTCATTTTACTTTTTAATAATGTCTTTGTTTTTCAAAGATACCGTCGTTCTCGGCATACGGTATGCAGCAGCCAAGTCCTGGATACGCATGCCACCTTCATACTTTTCAACAATCAATTCAAATTTACGTGAAAAAACACAAAACCACGTGAAAATTCACAGAGAGTTATAGCGCGTAATGACGCTCGTGGGCAGTCGTGGTAAACAAGGGTAGTGCACGGTGTTGTAGCACGCAAGTCGTATTCCAAACAAAGGTCGTATACCAAGCAAACTTTTTCGCATACAAACAGGACGTATACCAAGTTGAACTTATTCCAAAGCGGACATATACCAAGGTACCACTGTACTAATATTACATTTGCTTTGCCTAAGTTACAAATAAAGACATACAAAATACTTATCAACTTGTATGCAAAATGTCACATCACAACAGTGGGTTTCATGTGATACGACCCGATGAGATTGGAAAAGACAGGAAGAGGACTGGACATCTGTGTGAATGAGCAATGATAAAAAGGCTAGCAATGCCACGCTTAGAGCTGAAATGTGCGATGCGGATGATGAAATACTGACTGAATTTGTTGGTGTTAACGCCTATGGAGATAAGTTATCCATTCCTTGACAATTTTTGTTAACTCATCACCCGAAATGGTTCACTCTGTTACTAACACTCTAGTGATGAATCATTCTGACCCTAGAGTGCTGGTGACTTCAACCTGGGGAACTCTAAAAGAAATAAACTTTTATCAGCACGTGCCATTGCAGGACCTACCTGTTCAATGGAACTGTTAATGCCTTTACATGTAAACCTGTGGCACAGCTGGGCAGATCTGACAAGATCGTACTGCCACCTCCAAGCCCCTAATCCAGGGGTGGCGATCTCCAGGCCTGGTGGGCCACAGTGGCTGCAGGTTTTCATTCTAACCCTTTTCCTAATCAGTGACCAGTTTTCACTGCTAATTAACTCCTTTTCCCTTCATTTTAATAGCCCTGTTTTTTAAGGATTAAGTCCCCTGAATTGATTCCTTTCTTCATTAAATGTCAGCCAAACAGAAATGAGATGTGAAACGAGCCAACAGATGACCAGCTAAACTGGAATTTCAAACTCCAACCAGTTTCACTCCAACCAATCTCGAAATGAGAAGGTGATCCCTGCTGTTAATTAAACTCGTTATTTAATTCCATGACTTGTTGCTGCTCTCATTCTGTTTTTTCTAAGAACACCGTCAATAAGTTTTGGTAACCTGAGAGATCAACCTTACCAAGACCATCATCTTTCTTTATTTTCAGAAATTGTGTGATGGGCACAGGTGAGCTGGTCGTGTGGCGGCTCGTTTTGTGTCTCATTATTGTTTGGCTGCTAATTAAGGGAAAAGAGACAAACAAGGGGCCTGAGTCAAGTCAATTAAAATTAAAGCAAAAGAAGTTAATTAGCAGGAAAAACTGGTCACTAATGAAGCAGCCACTGCCGCCCTCCAGGACCGGAGTTTGACACCCGTGCTCTAATCCAATGGCAGCAGCTCTCTTATTACCCAAGCCAGAAGTTCTTGTGTGTGTTTTACTACATATTGTGCTTTGTGTACAATTGAGTGCGACAGATAAAACTGGATTTAATTTGAAGTGAAACGAGTGCAACTCTGCTGATGTCATGAAGGTCGAGGGGAGAAGGGTTAATAAACCAAGAGTAGTTTGGGAAGCCAACACAGCCCTCCTCATTTTAATAACAGTTCTTTTGTAATCAAAGGTAACATACGACAGCGTGAAAACCATCACAAAGTAGATGTCACACAGTAAAGTGGCCTCGATTGTCAGGCTTTTGTCGGTGACGTAATCTCAAGTTAAGGAGGTTCTCGTTCTGGATCGTCACCTTGTCACCTTTTAAAGCCCCAGGACCAGAAGGGACGGGGTCAATTGCCCTCACTGGGTAAGACATGACAAGGCTGTTAGCAACAGCGCCCCTTTTAGTCCTGGGGTGGCATTACATACCCGGGAAGAGCTTTGGTGGTGATCCTCAGATGTAGATTTACGACAATGTAGAAGGAAAACCAGAGGAAGACAAAAACACCCAGAGGTGGAGGGAATGTGAAAACACCGCACAGACATTAACGGAGGTTGGGAAGTGAATCCAGAATGCTGGATATGCTTGGCGGCAACACTACCCACTGTGCCACAATGCCACCCTCCAGCGATGTATTTGTTTCATTTACTTTCCAACAAGATGTCAGGGTTTTCGTTTTTTGCCACTCTGATGTGTTAACTATGAAAGGCGCTACATGAACATTTTTGTTTATTATCAGATCTCTTCCCTGCCTGAATATTCTGAAATATCTCTGCATCACTCACTCGGTTTGCATTTCCAGCTCACCTAACTGAAAACTGACAGCTAAACCTTTACAGCTAAAAGAGCAGAAACCCCACTTGAAGCCGTCGTTTAATAAAACGCATAATCAGCTCATTTCTCTTGGAATTATCTCATCGCTTTCAGTTCCACAGTCTCACCATAGCACTAAAACATCTCAACCATGTCCAAAGACTAGTAAGGTAATCAAGTCTTTCAGGCACTTAGATAAAAACATTGTCTCCGGCAGGGATTTCTCTCTTTTTTTCTCTCTCCGTTATTTCATTACCGTGCCTAATTGTTTCTCCAAAGGTGAACGGACGTTCTTGATAAAGGTGCTGATTGGACTCGATTTCTTTTCGGCGCACTTGGTTTGCAGGACTTGTAAAAAGCACACGGCGTCCAATACATTCCGGCTAAAAATACGCTTGAGGACACAATGAACTGGTTATCTGTACCACATAGAGAAACTGTCATGAAATCACTGGAGTCTATTCGCTGTAATCCTCCTCCAAAGAAATACAATTGGAAGGCAAAATGCCTGCTGCTTTGTATGTGTGTCCGGACCACCTGGCTGTTGCCTTGCTGGCTGTTGTCTCTGGGTGATAATTAAACAGCAGATGGCAACATAACAATTGGCTAGTGACATGTTTAAATGACAGAGACTTGAGGCTGGATGGAGCTCAGCAATCTCGGTGTCTTTTTTTTTTGTTCCTTTTTTCCCTTTCACTCTTTTAATAAACTGCAAAAAAAAAATGAACTGCTTCCTGATAAGAATCTTAAGAGTTCTAATCTGAAAGACCTAATAAGAAATAAGAGTTTAGCAAAAGGTTCCCGGTTCTCCCTTTAAATGGGGGATAAGCAGATCAGAAAAGAGATGGGTGATCGTAAAATACATAATACCAGGCAAGCAAGCACAACAACGGGTGGACATCGGCGTACGTTATGGAGACGCATCAATATCTTCAGCAACCTTGAAGGTGCAGAAGCGAGGCAGGTCACAAAAAGGCGGCAGCGCAGGAGATGGCCAGCAGTTTCAGGAAGCGCAATTCACAGCCTAATAGGCCACGGGACTGCTTTTGAAAAGGTCACACAGTGGGTTTACATAAACATTATGTACGATATTATTGATTAAGGGTTACACAGCAGAGTTCTGCAGTAAAGGACTGTCATTAAATTAACATGAACTGAAATGCATGAAAATACCAATAGAAGGATCCAGAGATGGCAGTAAAAGGCAACCCGCAAGGATCAATACTCTTAACTGCTTAGCCTGACAAGAGGCTAATTAAAGGCATTCAAATACCTGATTGAGATTCAAAGAAATCATCTCATAAACCCGGGATGCGTCGCAAACAGACTTCAAATAGCACCTTTCATTGTAAGGGCATCAAAAGCACACTTGGAGCACATAAGTCCTAAAAGCATTACCGAAAATGCCCACTATAGGGGGAAATCCCATCAGAAACCCTGGCAAGATGCAAAAAGGGCCACGTCGAATCTTTGTAAAATAAAAAATGTATTATCACAAAAATGCTCTGTAAGTACATGTGGAGCACACAAGTCAAAATGGAGTTGCCAGCAAAGGCAAGGTCAATTAAAAAAACAGAGGAAAATGGTATAAAATCCCGACAAAGCACAGTAGAACATTCAAAATGTTCTTCAGAAGAGGTCATCCACCTGCAGCTAAGCATGTTCAAGTCCAGCCAGTACTTGGATGGGAGACCGTCTAGGAAAAAGCTTGGGTTGCTGCTGGAAGAAGGTGTTGGCAATGCCAGCAGAGGGCGCTTACCCTGAGGTCTGAATGTGAATTCCAATGCAGTGACGGGGACACTGTGCTGTAAAAATGGTGCCATCCTTCAGATGAGATGTAAAATTGAAATCCTTACTCTCTGTGGTTATTAAAGGTCTCTGGGCACTTTTTGTAAAGAGTCGGGAGCATCCTGGCTAAACTGCCCACCATGGCCTGGTCATTCTGGCCCCTTAATCATCCCCTGTGTCTCACCACTTCACCACCTAATAGCTCATGTGTGGTGAGTGTACTGGCGCAAAAATGGCTGCCGTCACATCATCCAAGTGAGTGTTACACGTGAGTGGTGGTTGAAGTGGCTCCCCGCTCAATGTGTAAAATGAAGTGAGAAAAGCACTACATAAATGTAAAGAATTATTATTATTATTATAAGTAAACTAACCAACTCCATAGCGCATTCAAAATGAACTGCCAGGAAACTGAACTCTGGATTTAAAGGGTTAAGGGCAGTTCCTGGAGGTGATTGGCAGGTGGCTCCGCCTCTTTTGGGGTGGGGACCACTCTTAAAACACATGGAACATAACAAAGGCAGCTTGCAGACTCAGACAAAGTCAAAAATAATCAACGATGCACATAATCAACATAAATAAGAGAATCACAGAGACATAAAACATGAGGAGGAAGGAACCCTGCCTGAGATACAACATCCATTATCCAACCCGCTATATCCTAACTACAGGGTCACGGGGGTCTGCTGGAGCCAATCCCAGCCAACACAGGGCACAAGGCAGGAAACAAACCCCGGGCAGGGTGCCAGCCCACAGCAGGGCACACACTAGGGACAATTTAGGATTGCCAATGCACCTAACCTGCCTGTTTTTGGACTGTGGGAGGAAACCAACGCAGACACGGGGAGAACATGCAAACTCCACACAGGGAAGACCGAGATACAGCAACACAAGGGAGTCCAGTTATCGATACAGCGAAAGTAAACAACATGGCATGCATTCAGAAAATTAAAGAGCAACACATTAAAAAAAGGAAATGAGTTAGTACAGGAAGACAGGGGTGTCAGAGAGATTGGCGACGCATTGCATGTTGGTTGAAAGTGCAAGTAAGAACTACAGTGAACTGTGTACACGAGTAGTAATGACCTGTCCCCTCCCAATCCTAAAGGCCCATTCACACTCAAACGTGTAAATTTACAATGTTTGTTCGGCAGTTTTCAAGCATTTTAAAGAGACGTTTATGGGCAAAATTTGTTGGAGATTTCACGTCATCAAATTGTGGGTTGTGAGGTGTTCTGGTGGTACGAGGTGACTGTTGTGTTCCGAGAATGTCTTCTATGACTTTACTGCTTTTAATCATGTTGATCACATTACTGAAGAGGAGGCGTCATCAGTGTCGAGCAGGCACATATTGTGTTCACCCTGTTCTGCTGCCAAAAGAACAATTCTGGACTCACTGGGAGGAACTCGGGTGGAATCTCGAAAAAATCCAAAATTACACTCTGATGTTGAAAAGCAGCAAGTACAGTGATATGTGATGATGACCTGATGATATTTACAGAAACTGATCCCTCTGACTCAAAAAAAAAAACTATTTTGCAATGATATTGCCTGTTGCTGGTTGTGTCTACAAACTTGGACAAACTAGCAAGTATCTGATGCTGACCTTTATACCTGCAACCCCGTGATGTCACAACTCTCACACTGCCTGTTGACCGTAGCGACTGCCAAGCAACAGAGACGACAGAGAATACAAAATGACGGCACCCATAACAAAAACACAATGGCGTCAAAAGAGAAAGTCATTCATTTTAAAACTTAGTAAAACGCTAAATCTAAAAATAAATTTAATCTCTTAAATCCCCAAAACAGTACCTCAAATCGCCAAATTTCTCCCTGGGGACAAATGAAATCTATCTATCTATCATATACAGTAATCCCTCTTCGACCGCGGGGGTTGCTTTCCAGACCCCCCCGCGATAGTTGAAAATCCGCGAAGTAGAAACCATATGTTTGTATGGTTATTTTTATATATTTTAAGCCCTTATAAACTCTCCCGCACTGTTTATAAATATTCCCCGCAGAGTTATACAGCATAAACCCTTTGTATTCTCTTAGATATTAGGTAAGATTCATTGAAATTATGTATATAAACACACTGTTTATATACAGTAAAACCTACATATTATTTTAAAGATATTGAGTGTCTCCGATATCACATATGTTACAGCCATTACGATAGACAGGCCACCAGCAATAAATACGTACAATGCAAGAAAAATAGTATACAGTAAATGTGTGTACAGTGACACTTAACATACGTACATGTACTGTAAGAAGAAAATTAATTATGGTTACTCACCAACAATGACACGATGACTTGTCTGATAACAATGAGTTTAATTTTACTGCACAACAAAGGAGAGCGTTACAGCCCTTGTAAAGGAGCCACTTCAGGCGATTGTGTAGCACTGCTGTTGTTCTTCTTCAATCCAAATCCCTAAAGCAGATTCCATCCAGACTACTGCCTTATTACATCCACTTACAACTCGTTTTGCACCCTGGTTAAAAGGACACTGCGGCCGTAGATCTTATATTCCTTTCCTACTTTTTAAATAAAAAGAATCGTAGCCTTCAACAAATCCAAAACGTTTACCTTTTCGGCAATCGTTAACATCTTCCGTTTGCGCTTGGGCACGGCCCCTGAAGCAGTAGCAGATTGTTTTGGAGCCATAATGAAGGGCTTGACTATACACAAAGATAAACACAAAAGAGCACAACTCTTTACACAGCGAAACACGTTGATGCTGAATGAGCGAGACGAGACTTCCTGGTTAACACTGCATTCAGCACGCAGGAACTTAACTGCGTGCTCTGATTGGTTAGCTTCTCAGTCAGGAGAACTTAACTGCGTGCTCTGATTGGTTATCTTCTCAGCCATCCGCCAATAGCGTCCCTTGTATGAAATCAACTGGGCAAACCAACTGAGGAAGCATATACAGGAAGTAAAAAGACACATTGTCCGCAGAACCCGCGAAGCAGCGAAAAATCTGCGTTATATATTTAGTTATGCTTTCATATAAAATCCGCGATAGAGTGAAGCCGCGAAAGTCGAAGCGCGATATAGCGAGGGATTACTGTAGTGCCATTCACATCTATCTATCTATCTATCTAATCCTGCCAACTACAATATCTATCTATCTATCATATAGTGCCATTCACATCTATCTATCTATCTATCTATCATATAGTGCCATTCACATCTATCTATCTAACTATCTATCTATCATTTCTCCCTGGGGACAAATGAAATCTATCTATCTATCATATAGTGCCATTCACATCTATCTATCATTTCTCCCTGGGGACAAATGAAATCTATCTATCTATCATATAGTGCCATTCACATCTATCTATCTATCTAATCCTGCTAACTACAATATCTATCTATCTATCTATCATATAGTGCCATTCACATCTATCTATCATTTCTCCCTGGGGACAAATGAAATCTATCTATCTATCTATCATATAGTGCCATTCACATCTATCTATCTGTCTATCTATCTATCTATCTAATCCTGCCAACTACACTATCTATCTCAAATATCTTTAAAAGTCAAGAAATTTCTATAAAAAATTAAAAACAAAGTCTGGATCAAGACAAAATAAACACTGTAAGTTACCTGTAGAGGACATTTCTTGTATGGTGATCAGGAAATTTCGGTGGGCAATATTATTTCATCCCCTTGGTTATAAATTGTAGATGCCCCAGAGGATGGTTGGGTATCCTGTCCAAGACGGAGGTAGTCAGTACCTACCCAGAATCTTAAGTAGGAAAAGAAAATCTGAGCACATCACCCCAGCCTTAGCGTCGTTACATTGGCTACCGGTGTCATTTTGAACTGACTTTAAAATACTACTAATGGTTTATAGAGCCTTAAATAATTTTGCCCCTTCCTATATTATGGAATTTCTGTCTCCCTATAATCCGAGTTGCAACCTTAGATCTTTTAATGGTGGTCTGCTTATAATTTCAAGTGCTAATCTTGAAAGAAGTGGTGAGGTGGCCTTTTGCTGCTATGTGCCTAAAATCTGTAATACTTTACCGATAGAAATTTGGCTGGCTAATGCTGTGAAACATTTCAAAGAAACGGCCATTATTTTAATTTGGCTTTTTCGTAGCTACATTTTAGTTGGACTCCTAATAGACTATATGGACATAGAATTATCATGTTCTTCAGGGATCCACAATCTCTGCTGTCTTTTCTGGTTCTTCTGTGGTGGCGATTTGCTCCACCGTCACCCGCTGAAGGCACCATGAAGGCACCTGTGATGCTCCTCAGCTGTCCACGAGACCCACCTCGTATGAAGCCTAAAGACAATGAGGAATGAATTAAGAACATTTGTGTTTAGTAGAAGGCCCACTGGGGGGCTGGGTGGTCTTTTGGCCCCCTTTGAACGCCTGCAGATTTGGTTTTTGTTTTGTTTCTTCATCTTAACTCCAGTTTTTTTGTTTTTATTTTTTCTGTCCTCCCAGCCATCTCGGACCTCATCAGCAGACTCATCTTTAGAGACTTACATCATGACACTTTCTATAAGAACGCTACTCTTCTACTTGATATTTACCTGTTTTTTAAGATCGTATAGATCTGTTTGTTTTTATCTTCTTGTAATCCTCTCTTTGACATCTTGTAATGCACTTTGAGCTCCATTCTTTGTATGAAAATATGCCATAGAAATGAATGCTGCTGCTGCTGTTGTTGTTACGGGACTTCACTTTAAGCTTTCTGGTCTCTGGTGGTCTCAACCATTTGCTCTCCATCCAAAATCACCGGGTCTCATGCAGCACTCACTGCAGTGAACACCTTAGAAAAATCCGAGGTGTAGTACAAAGAACAGGCAAGAGTCCGAAATACTAGAAGGATCAGAGAACACTAGCATTAAAAGCAAATCAACTTTCAAATCAGTAGTCAACGAGTCAAAGCCAAGCTAGAATTTCTTAGCCCTAACCAAAAATGTATTGCAAAAAGTAATCGTTCAAGATTTTAAATTTACCCAAAAGCTTGGATACCGATTTTACAGCACCACCTGTTTTGTTATGGGGTGTCACAGAGAGACCCCACCTTCCCTATAATATCCCCTTGTTTAACCCCCTATCCATTGATCCACTAGTCAGGAGTCACAATGTGATATCGTTTACTGACACCCGTCACTTTCAGATCCAACCAGGACTGACTGTAAAGCAGAGCAGGCTGTAAATAAAACTTGTTCCATTGTCATAAGTTGTAGCAGGATGGCATCAGGGGGCAGAAAGCTACATTGAGAGCAACGAGCCAAAGACAATACGGAATAGTCACACGTATCTTTTAGAAAAACCCTAACAGCAACCAGAATCGTACCCGAGACAATCGCAGCCAAAAGGTTCTTTAACGATAAGAACAAAGTGGGAAGCAAAGCATGCAGTAGCGAGAGCTTTCATTAATAACTGGATAAGAAGGAAATGCACAACATGATGTGACACAACACAACACGACACATCATCACAGTGTGACATGACACGGCTTAATGCAACATGACACAACCCGACATGATGCAACACGACATGATGTGACAAATATGACACAATGTGACATGACAAAACATGACATGATGCGATACAACACAACATAATACGTCATAGACAACATGACGCAACATGACACGACACAACCTGATATGATGTGACAAATATGACACAATGTGACATGACACAACATGACATGATGTGACAAATATGACACAATGTGACATGATGCAACACGACATGATGTGATATACACAGCACGACACAACGTGACATGACACAACCCGACATGATGCAACACAACATGATGTGACAAATATGACACAATGTGACATGACACAACTCAACATGATGTGACAAATATGACATAATGTGACATGACAAAACATGACATGATGCGATACAACACAACATAATACAAGGGATATCCAGAAAAAAAGGTTACAAGTGCCCTGGAGGGTGCAGGGAATTTTTTTTTTCGAAGGTTGGCATACCTGCGTGTAGCGGGGTCCTAACGGTCAAAATAAGCCCGGGACCGCATCTGTCAGTTGTGAAATGTCTTCACAGCAAGCGAGTTCGTCAAACTCTGCTGAGGCCGTTTGCTCCACCTTCCGCCGATGCGAGATTCGTTCGGTCATCAAGTTCCTCACTTTGCGTCGCGAATTCGCAGCCGAGATCCATCGTCAGCTTGTGGAAGAATTGTGAAAGAATTCTTGGGTGGGAAACATTTTTCCAACGATGAGGAGGTGAAGGAGACAGTGGAGAAGTGGCTTTCGGAGGTGGAGCGGAGCGTATTCGACGAGGGTATAAAAAAGCTGGTGCCCAGGCTGAAGAAGTGCATCGAAGTTGACGGCGATTATGTTGAGAAATAAACACATATTTTGGAACATATCCTGTAAATTTGGTTGAAATATATTCATTTTTTGATTTTTAACAGCTGTTGTAACCTTTTTTTCTGGATATCCCTCGTATGTAATAGACAACACGACGCAACATGGCACGACACAACCTGACATAATGTGACAAATATGACACAATGTGACATGATACAACATGACATGATGCAACACGACATGATGTAACATACACAGCACGACACAATATGACACAACGTGACATGACACAACATGACATGATGCGATACAACACATGATATGTCATAGACAACACGACACAACATGACATGACACAACCTGACATTATGTGACAAATATGACACAATGTGACATGACACAACACGACATGAAGCGATACAACAAAATATGCTGTGACGATGCAACATGACACGACACAACCTGACTTGATGCAACGCGATGCAACATGAGATGACACAACCTGACATGATGTAACACAATATGACGCAATGTGACACGACATAACACAACATGATGTGACATAGACAAGACGACACAACCTGACATGCTGCAACATGACACAACGTGACATGACACAGCTCAACATGATGCGACATACACAACGTGACACAATGTGACACAAAGTGACATGATGTGACACAACATGCCATGACATGACACCGCACGACAAGACAAGGGTGACGTGCCATGACATAATCTTTACGCAATCGCGTGGCTGACCTCCTGAATCGTGCACTCCCACTGATGACCATCAACAAAAGAAGTCACCAAATGGCTACGCACAGTTTCTTGGTATACAATAATGGCCAAATGTAAAGATGTTAATGATTTTTAATTCCATGAAACACATTCTGAATATTTGAACAAACACTAAATTTGTATTTTGTACAAAATCATAAACAAAGCCCAAGACCACAGGAAATGTAAAAATCCACTGCAGACACTTACAGTTTTACAGCAGATAGCTGAGTTGTGGGTTTAAAATTAACAGGTCAGAATATTCCCCGCCAATAGTAATTCGTTAGTAAAGTAGTTTGGGGAATTGTTAGTAATATAACATACTATAAAATAATTCTTAATTTCTTTCTAAATCACTTCTGGCTGAACTAACAGACATGTTATATTATTTAATACCGATGAGAGGTGTAAAGTCACTGGCACCACCACGAGGTGAGACTCGTAACGCAGCGTCTCAGCCAGTGGGGATCAGACACTTGAGCTCCTCGCATTCAGAGATTGTTTGTGAGTAAACAGGTTAAAAAAATAAATAAAACTAATACGGGAAGAGTAGCAAAAAAAATAATTAGTTTGCATTTGTTATGCATAAAAAGACTTTTTATATTAAAATTCATTGTTAAAAGCAGATACCTAATTAAAATCACTTCACCATATCTGTAGAGAATTTCAATGCATAAAGCAGGATTTAACATAAGATAACGAGGAATGGTTGAAGATTTATATCTTTCTAATAAGTTGAAAGAGAAAGAGAAGCTTATTACACATTCCAAACAGATGGAAAGATAAACAGCATAAAAATCTAGCAGCAGCTGGTTCGATTCTGTCTTCTAGATGGGAAGAACAATGGAATGTCGGCGTTTGTGCCGTTAAGGCAAGCGGATGGAGCCTGCGTTATTTGTTCTGCTGCTTGAAAGCGCCTCGATTCGCTCCACTTTTAATTATTTTAAATGTTTCGGCTTTTCTAATGGTGCTGCACAAATGATTCCTTAGCTTTACAGAAGGATCTGATCATTGACAAATGTGATGTGACGCGCCATTACACATGGAATGAATTTGTATTGAACAGTACAGTGCAGCACTAATAGGAAGACGGTGAAAATGATTTAAGACATTTGGAAAAAATGCAAAATATTTATCTGTCGAATGCAGCACTTATAAAACGTTTTCGATATGTCAGACCACCCTTGAATGTTGCAGAGTGTTGCGTGGGACTTCTAATTTGGGGAAACGTGTTGCACTGTATTTTCTTTAAAGAAAAAGTGTTCTTGTCTTAATTTGCCAACAGCTAATAGAAAATAATTGATTGCTAAATTATATGCAACAAAGGGAAACTGTCCAAGTTGGCTTTTATTACAGAATATTCAGACTGGATGGTTCACTTTATACTTGATTTCATTCTTTTCTCCCTCTGCGGCAACTTCATCACCCAGAAAGGTTTGTTCAGTCTGGGATTATATTATTATGAAACACTAATAAAAGTGAAGATTATTATGATTGTCATCAATGATTTGTGGAACGATTTGCTTCTGCTGCGTAAGGACATCGAGCGGAGACCATTCAGTCCGTTTGTCGACCTGTTTATTTAGCTAATAACTAAGATGTCCCAGTAACTCATCCAGACACTTCTTAAAGGTCGTCTAGGTTTCTGCTTCAACCACTTGTCTTTGTTCCAGACTCCCACAACTCTTCAGGTAAAGACGTAAAAGGCTGTGTATGTATTGTCGTGAAAAATAAAGCACAAGTCCCAAAATATTTTCAAAAATTGCCCACTAGAGGGGGGAAAACACGGTCAAAACCCCGACCAGACTGCCAAAAGGGCTGTGAAATGTCTTTATAAAATAAAACATTTGTTTTAACAAAAGGCTATAATTGCCTGTAAAGGCAAGGTAATTCACAGTAAACAAAGTCCCAATACAAAGTCGTAGTCAAAAAACGGAGCACAGGTTCAAAAAATGCAGGAAACACGGAAAGCAATAGCAAGGCGCAAAAAACACAAGAAACACTCCACTCTGTAGTGCATCCGTAATGAGGAACGATGGAAGGCCATCCTATAATTAGGGTGGGGGGGCTGTTCTGGGGGGTGATTGGTGGGTGGCCCCGCCCCTTGAGGAACCATCCACAAAACACAAGAGACATCACCTTGGTCATTACCACTTAGACAAAGGAAAATGTACATAATAAATACAAGAAACATAAATGAAAATAAAAGACACAAAATTGGACAATACAAACAAAAAACACAACTGTGAACTCCAGCCAGGGGGATAATACTGGCTGAGACATGACAGATGTATTATATCGTAAGTACTGAATGTCGGGATTGTTAAACAGGTCTCAGAGAATCAAAATTTTGAATTGAAGACTACCATGAATCCTGAAATTTAATTTATTTTTTTTTTTCATCATGAGATACTTTTTGTTTTATTTAGCATCCTGGGGACATTTTTTTAAGAATTTAAGAATTAAATGGCAAACATTTCATTCTTAAAAACATTTAAATTTAAGAATTTAATGGCAAACATATACCTAGGAGGTTGTGTTTAAAAGTCTCAAATTCCAACGCAGTATTTTTAAATTACCGTGACACCGTCTTTGTTTTGGCTTTGTTGATACACGTGGTCCTGGGTCGCTAGGTGCGTGATCATAATTGTGTAGTGGTCTGGTGCCGCTAAGATTCACGCCGTCGATGAAATGGTGATTTATTTTTTTTAGGTGGAGATTCCAGGGACGCACTCAGCCTTGGCCCAACCCGCACACACTCACAAGCAGAGATGGAAAACCAACGAATGAATAAATAATATATGAAATGAAAACCCAATACACAACAACAACAATCAGGCAAACCTCCCCTTTCCCCTACGGTGATACAGATGTAACATAACAATGAGCCACAACAATAAACACTCACGATAATGTCCTAATACAGTCCAATACAGCAAAAGCAGGTGAAATGGTATGGAGTGAAGATGAGAATCCTGAGAATGAGTGAAACCATCCTACTGGTAGTCCTGAGTGGCGAGGGGTGAGATTTGCAGTAGCGCTCCTTTTGAAGACGCTTAATGACTAATGCACCACTATACATGCGACAGGCATGCACAAGACAGTCCATTCATCCTAATGGGAAAGGATCCAGGGGCACAATTGACTTTTTAGATGACACATTGGACAGGATACACAAAAACACTGCTCCCCAGTTGCTGGGCCAGGCCCCCCTTTTCAACTTTCCTGTTGGACTCTTTTGTTCCCAGGAGCCCCTGCTACTGTTTCAGTCATCCTATGTGGGTAATTCCCCCTTGGGCTGCTGGGAAATAGAGTTCTTTTTTTTTTTTAAGTTTTATTAATTTTATTGCAATCATTCCATACAAATCAATCAATTTTTTACAAAAAGTAAAATTGAGTTAAGACCAAGTCGACCCCCACCCCTGAGAGAAAGAGAAGGGCAAAAGGCGTAAAATTTAAGGCTTGTAAACATACCTAAATTAATAAGTTTGATAAGCCAATAGAGATGAATGCAGAAGACAAAGTAATATGGAAATAATTGCTTTCTCTGTGCTTTAAGAGCTTATTTTAAAATATTACTAAATAGATCCTGCCATGTTTTGAAAAAAGTCTGTACAGATCCCCTAACTGAGTATTTGATTTTTTCCAATTTCAAATAGTATAAAACATCGGTTTCCCACTGACTTAAGAGGAGAGTTAGGATTCTTCCAGTTTAGCAAAATAAGTCTGCGTACCAAAAGTGTAGTGAATGCGATCACAATTTGTTTGTCTTTCTCCACTTTAAACCCATCTGGAAGAACCCCAAACACAGCTGCTAATGGATTAGGAGGGACTGTGAGACCAAGACTGTCTGAAAGGTAATTAAAAATTTTGGTCCAAAATGATGTTAATTTGGTGCAGGCCCAGGACATGGGACCCAGTGAGGCTGGGACTTGATTGCAGCGTTCGCAGGTTGGATCTTGTCCTGGAAACATTTTGGAGAGTTTTAGACGAGACAGATGTGCTCGATATATAATTTTGAGTTGTATAATTGTATGCTTTGCGCATATGGAGCTCGAGTGAATTCTCTGCAATAGAGTTCTTCTCATGGTAGCACTGCTACATTTGTCATCGTCATCTCCATAACTGTATAAAATAGAAATCGCCATTTTGAACCTGACGCTGTCTAACTTTGTGAATAAACAAAAGAAACTTGTGTGTTATTATTGAATTTCTTGCCTTAAGATTCTCACGTGTTCTCTGACTACGAGTTGTTTTCTCCCATGATTAATGTTATCTTGATTATTTTCTTTCAAGTCCCCATTGTGGGTATACCACTGCTCACCTCTTGGTCCCTTCTCTCTTTTCTGCACTTGTTAATGATGCCATAACAAAAGCAAAACAGAAGATGCTGTTTTGGTCTGCCTGCTACTATAAGAGGTGCCCCTTCGGTCTCAGCTTTTAAATCCCGACTGAAGACTCACAACTTCAGTTTAGCACACCCTGCCTAGAGCTGCTGATTAACTGTACAGACTGCATCTCTGTTGTCAGTCATTAGCACTAAAACAGAAGTACAATGATAGTTCTAATTTGTTACTAGCCCTCACCTATTCTGTTTCTTTTCTCTGTACTCAAATGTGGCACTTGGTGCCACGGCCCACCTGCCAAGTTGTTTTGCCTGCCTAAGGTAAAGTCATCCCTGATGGAGGATCGCAGGAATTGTGGGAAAGAGGGGTCCTTTCATCGTATTAGTGCTATTTCAGCTGTGGAATGGCCCAATGGGGGAGGCAGCTTGATGGCTGAGGTCTCCAGGACTCTAAACAAATCCAAATCATATTCTGTGATATCATCTACTGTTAAATTCTACTTCATACTTCCAAAATTTTTATTTTTATACTGTACTGAGGATTTGTTCTGTTCTGTGTATTGTATTGTATTGACCCCCTTCTTTTTGACACCCACTGCACGCCCAGCCTACCTGGAATGGGGTCTCTCTTTGAATTGCCTTTCCCGAGGTTTCTTCCATTTTTTCTCTACAAGGGTTTTTTTTTCCAGAGTTTTACTTGTCTTCTTAGAGAGTCAATGCTGGGGGGCTGTCAAGATTCAGTGCCTGTTATACCCCACTTGCGGCACTTCTTGTGTGATTTTGGGCTATACAAAAAATAAATTGTATTGTATTGTATTGTAAGATGGAGCAAAGTGTAAAAGGGAAGAGCAGAAATGGAGTCAAAAGGCAACTGGAGAGTCAAACAATGGTGAACATCAAAACAAAGAGCCAAAATAAAAACTTGATTTCCTTGTATCTAACTATACTATATGATTAGGAGACAATGGTAGTGAAGGATGAAGTTCAAGCTGCACTGACGACATTGGCGAAAACAATGTACCCAGAACTGACGGAATTTCAATTGAAATGTTCCAACAAATGGATGCAGCTCTGGAAGCCATTACTCATCTATACCAAGAAATTTGGAAAACAACTAGCTGGTCAACCGCCTGGAAGAGATCGATATTTGTACCCATTCTAAAGAAAGGTGATCCCACAGAATGTGAGAATGACTGAACGCTGACGTCAGATGGATCTTGTTGGAAAGACATTTATCTATGTTTTATTGACTATGCAAAGGCTACGCATCGACTGTGTAGATCATAACAAGTTATAGGCAACGTTGGGAAGGATGGGAATTAAAGAACATTTAATTATGATCATGCGGAACCTGTACATAGACCAAGAGGCAATTGTCCAAATGTAACAGGGAAATACTGACTGGTTTCACATTTGGAAATGTGTGCGTCAAGGTTGTATCGTTTTGCCATACTTGTTCAATCTATATGCTGAAGAAATAAGTCAAGAACCCGGACTATATGAAAAACACCGTAGCATCAAGATTGGAGGAAGACTGATTAACAGCTTATGATATGCAGACGATACAACCCGGACTTGAAGTACTTATTGATGAAGATCAAAGACTACAGCCTTCAGTATGGACTACATCTTAACATAAACAAGACAAAAATCCTCACAACTGGACCAGTAAGTAACTTCATGATAGATGGAGAGAAGATTAAGGTTGTCAAGGAGTTCATCTTACTTGGATTGACAGTTAATTCCCATGGAAGTAGCAGTTAAGAAATCAGACAGAGTATTGCATTGGGAAAATATGCAATAACAGACGTCTCCGTGAGGACTAAGTTGCGTCCAATCCAAGCCATGGTGTTTTTAATCGCTTCCTCTGGTTGCAAAAGCTGGATATTGAATAAGGAAGATCGTCCAAGAATTGGTGGCTTCGGGTTGTGGCGCTTGCAAAGAATTTTGAACGTACCATGGAACGCCTGGAGAACAAACCCATCTTGTCTTGGTGGAAGTACAACTGGAATACTCCTTAGAAGTGAGGATGGCAAAACATACTTTGGACATGTTGTCAGAAGGGATCTCTCGCTAGAAAATGTCATCATGCTTGGTAAAGTTAAAGACAATGGAAGAGAGGAAGACCCCCTACGTGATGGATTGATACAGTGGTTGCAACATTAGGGTCAAACCTGTCAGAAATTCTGTCGTACATGGGGTCACTATGAGTTGGAATTGGCTCAATGACACTTATCAACTGCATTAGTAGAAGAAGAGTGAAAGTGTGCTTCCTCGTTGGGTCAAAACTATTAAAAATGTGATTTTCTTGCCCCTAACTATACTAGAAGAGTGCAAGTGTGAGTGCTTCATGGGTGAAAACTAGGACACTGTGAGCTGGGTGCCACCATCTTATATAGGAAAAAGGATCTGATAACACCAAGTATCCCTGTATCATGTGACCAACAAAGACAATAGCAACAGTAAACAAGAGGGCAGTGTCCTCAACTGACTGCACAAAATGATGTCAACCCCGACCAAAACAGAAGCCCAAAACGGCAATGTGATGATGTCATAATAAAGCTAATAACAACAATTCAAAATCATAAATAATGTGAAATGTTCAAAGTTGAGAAAACAATTGTATAAAGAAAAAAAAAACTTGGAAATCATGACGCTGTCATCTGTGCCCATGACCATAAATTATTGTTAATTCTACTGCTACAAAAAAATCAAAAACTGAAATATGCTAAAATAACTAATTCATTACCCTATTCAAATTGCGCAGGTTTGTATGCGTAGTTTGCATTTTTTTGCAATTTGGAGAAAATCTGTTTATGGCGATTTGTAAGCATTTTAAATTATTCTGGCAAAGTTTAATTTTATTTTGTTTCTCTTGTGTTTTATTTACTCAACACGGGAGACGAGTGACGTCACTGCAATCGCCCGCTCCTCACGTCACAGATTGTGGCATTATAAAATCGTGTGTTTTGAATCCCTCAGCTGGATAAACAGACAAATACTTTTAGTGTGGTCAGTTTCTAAGTGTGTAGGCCACGTGCTGGGTGTCACTCCCTTTATGTCTTTGACTTTCGATTCTCTGGTTTGCTCTGCCTTCCTGAATATTCTGGCTTTGATCCCTTTCTGTCCCTCATTAAATTTGACCACACATTTACATGTCCTGGTTGTCTGTTCTTGTCCCGACTCGGCAGGAAATACAGATAACTAGTTTCGTAAGTAAACTGGGAGAAGCGAACAAAAGGCAAAATAAATGAAAATAAAATAAACCAAAGTGACTGAAAGCCAGACAAGACACAAAATTCAAAGTCCAAAAACTCACAATAAGTCGAAACCAGACATGACGAGAAAAGTAATCACACAAAAGGCCAACAATGTAAATAACGATTTTATCTGCAGATCGGCTAAGGCTCAGAGCAAAGGGCTGACCTTTTATGCTGCTTGCTGATTAAGTCAAGGTCATGACCCCAGAGACCACTCCCCTTGAATCATGACAGTTCTCTTCTCACAATAATATCTGGAAAAAAAAATAATCTCACTACGGTTTTCCAATATTAAGTAGGTCCGAATCATGTGTGTAACATATGGGAGTCATTCTATTTAATCATTTTAGTCCCACAGACTTTGCAATTATTTTTTCTTCTGTTAACTGTTTGTGCATTATTATTAACAAGTCATTTGACTTGTATTCTGATTACCGTATATACTCGTGTTTAAGTTCTCCCGTGGATAAGTCGGGGCTTCATTTTACCGTATAATTTCTGGTATTTTATAATGTCAGTCATATAAGTCGAATGCGGAAAACTCCCGCTATTGATCCAAGGGATTACGATATGCTAACACCCACCTGAGAGAGTAACCACGGAGCACACGGCCTTTTATTTTTCTATGTATTGTGCCTACGTGACCACACGGTAATATCCAAACTATTCTGAAGCGATGTTTGCACTGATTTGTGTTATTTGTATCTCACACCCTCATACACCTTTATCATAAGAGCATCCCTTATCTACGATGGAGCGTTCGATCAGAAGAAAATATGAAGCTGGTTTTAAATTAAACGTCGTTGAAGTGGCGAAAGAAATTGGTAACTGCGCTGCTGCAACAAAAGTCGATGTGTCTGAGAAACTGGAGGAGGCAAGAAGATGTAAAAAAAATAAAAATGTAAGTGTCACATTTTTGAACAGGCGTACAAGTCAGGGTCTGATTTTGTGATCGATCTTTTGGGTTTCAAGACCCAACTTATATGCAAGTATATACGGTATTTCAGTATTTTTAATTTCCAGTAACCATCTTTTTATTTAGACTAACAGGAGTCGGTACTGGCTATTTTGAACTTAACATGACAAGTTTTCCAACATAATAAAAAAGATACCTTTTCCATAATAAAGTTGGGTTACTTGTTCACTATCTTTTTTTATTTTAAGTTTTACAGTTGATATAATGGTCGAAGGTTAGGGTTACGCTTCTCCAATTAACTTCACAGTTAAAACTAAGCCTTTAATTTAGAGGAGACGTGTTGCACAATAGTAGGAATATGTTCGTTTAACTCTGGGTTCTTCCTCTTTAGAGTCAACGCGGACATTAATGCCTTAAACAGGATGGCATGTGACTGGACGGCGACACAAAATAGCCCTCTATAGTCTCATCCTGCGGGTGATACGAAACAGCCACAAACATATATTGGAGTGTCACATTTTTAAACAGGCGTACAAGTCGGGGTCTGATTTTGTGATCGATCTTTCGGGTTTCAAAACCCAACTTATATGCGAGTATATACGGTATTTCAGTATTTTTAATTTCCAGTAACCATGTTTTTATTTAGAGTAAAAGCAGTCGGTACTGGCTATTTTGAACTTAACATGACAAGTTTTCCAACTTAATAAAAAAGATACTTTTTCCATAATAAAGGTGGGTTAATTGTTCATTATCTTTTTTTTATTTTAAGTTTTACAGTTAATATAATGGTCGAGGGGAGGCATGGTGGCGCAGTGGTAGCGCTGCTGCCTCGCAGTACTGGGTTTGCTTCCCGGGTCCTCCCTGCGTGGAGTTTGCATGTTCTCCCTGTGACTGGTTGGGTTTCCTTCCACATTCCAAAGACATGCAGGTTAGGTGGACTGGTGATCCTAAATTGTCCCTGATATGTGCTTGGTGTGTGGGTGTGTGTGCCCTGCGGTGGGCTGGCGCCCTGCCTGGGGTTTGTTTCCTGCCTTGCGCCCTGTTTTGGCTGGGATTGGCTCCAGCAGACCCCCGTGACCCTGTAGTTAGGATATAGCGGGTTGGATAATGGATGGATGGATAATGGTGGAAATGTGCTGATTTTGCTGACGACCGTAACTGTTTTAAGATGAGCACTTTGAAATCACTTCAGTTTATTTTTTTCCAGAACTTTCTGACTCACTGGAATGAGAAAACCCCAACATATGACATATCGTTCAACTCACCTTGATATCTAGTTATACAGAATGTTGAACTTTTTGGGGTTTCTCCTCTAGTTCCGGCCTTCTACACTCATTTTTAGGCTATTCTGGACCAGGTTTTGTGTAGGACATTACACCCTTATGATAAGGAGAAACCAATAGATGTCTTCAGCAAAAATGATCAGAAGGACTTGAAGCGGTACACACCACATCAACCAATGTATTTTTCAAAAATGATATAAATGCAATCTCAAAACATATTTTTTCAAAGACGAGTTCAATCTCAAAGCATATTTTTTTCAATCTTAGAATTTATTCGTTAAATACACAAGAATGTGATGTCTTGTGTGAAGCATTACTTGAGGACGTTCTTGTCTTTGTTGAGGACATATTCTGTACGTTTTAAGAGTTTTACTTCACAATTTATTCTAGTGTTCTAAAGACAGAGCTGGAGGTGGCAGAGTTTAAGATGTTAAGATTTGCTTTCGGTGTGACGAGGATGGACAGGATTAGAAATGAGGACATTAGAGGGTCAGCTCAGGTGGGACGGTTGGGAGACAAAGTCAGAGAGGCGAGATTGCGTTAGTTTGGACATGTGCAGAGGAGAGATGCTGGGTATATTGAGAGAAGGGAGCTAAGGATAGAGGTGCCAGGGAAGAGGAAAAGAGGAAGGCCTAAGAGAAGGTTTATGGATGTGGTGGGAGAGAACATGCAGGTGATGGGGGTGACAGAACAAGATGACAAGGACAGGAAGATATGGAAGAAGATGATCCGCTGTGGCGACCCCTAACGGGAACAGCCAAAAGAAGAAGATTTTAAATAACACTTCACATAATAACACACTGTCACACATGCGCATCCGAGGGCCATCCTCCAAGATCATGTAAGGTATGAGAGGAGGCGCTGGTGCTAATAATGTCCTCTGCCCTTCCATCCACAGTGCAGAAAAGTGACTCCGCCCCTTACAGTGAACTGCCTATAAGGCCACAGGAAGGAGGCGCCATTTTATGATCGGAGCAACCCCTCATGACGGAGCTCCTCCTCCTGTGACGTTCCTCCATGAAAAGTCCTCACTTAAGCCCAAAGAGGTGATTGACTTTTTGTTCTGATTGTTCTGCCTGTGCATTTTGTCTCCAAGCAAAGAGAATTCAATGGGGAAGACCGTGCTGGTGCCCCGACATTTATACTCTCCTCACTTGACCACAACACGTTTCAAGGGAAAATAAACTGTAACAAAATACCAAACGTATCATCAAATTCCAAGTAAATCATCTGGCTAAACTCATACCAGTTGAAATAAGAGGCGTATTTAATGTTTCTCTTGTGTACTTCACGTACTGTAACTATATTCTTATTATCCTTTAGTTTGAGGATTTTTTTCCACAAGAATGAGTAAAGAGTACATCATGTAAGCTGATTTATATTTTTTAATAAATGAAATGAAGTTATGAACTTTGATAAATTCTCACTTATCTTGAAGCCGGAGAGTGACAAGGTGTTGCATGTTGGTCAGACATGCAAGCAAAAATTCCAGTGTATGTGCGGCAATACAACTGCAATGCTGTTGGCCGCGCAGATGCTTGGTCGTGATGATCCATAGGTGTGCCTTCTTCTCATGACATCCCTCTCTTGGAGTTCCATGTCAATGCTGATCTGCTCCGACATCTAAAGCTCAGCCGTCTTCACCATCAGGAAAGATTCCATCAAATGCCCATCATCAGGCGGCTCCTTTCCTCATCAGTGAGATCTTGCCTTCTGGACACACTATGGGTAACCACAGGGCACAAGGCCTGGCCAGCATGTTTAGCCTGATGTCAAGATTGTAGAGATGTGACATTGTGATACTTGGTGTCCCTCGCTTACTTCAGTGCTACCTCACCACTTACCATATCACCACTGCTCACATTTATTTTGAATCTTATTAGTGAATTAGAAAAATCAACATTTATTATGATGTACAGTATATATGGGACCTACCAAAAACTGTGCACCTCCATTGTTTAAAATCGATTCTCCAATCCGCACGTTGACACAGCAAATGACACCATGGATTTGAGCAAATGCTTATCACACACGGCTATGCAGATACTCTCTATTAACAATGAGCGACTGTTAGTGTCTGTCAAAGAGCTCTGGCACATCACAGAGAGGGCTTCATGCTGAGATGTCATCAAAGTCAAGATGGCGAGGCTAATTCTAGAATATTTCATGTCAAAGGCATTCAAAAGCAGACTGCTACTTGTTTATCTGTTTTGTTTCTGGTTTTCCAGGAGCTCTGCTGCTCATATGGATAAATTTAGTCCGCTCCTCCCCGAGCATCCAGCTGACACACACAAGGCACCTGTTCTTTAGCCAGCAGCTATTTCTGGCACATCTAAATACGGTCAAGTTATTTCTGATTCCAGCCACGTCTTTTAAGAAATCGGTACTCATTTTTCCCCTTTTTATTTCCACGTTATTATTGACATTCCCTAAAATCCCCCTTATTATTTAAAAGTATTATTTCTTATTGGTGTTTGTGTGCAACGGCTCAATGCCTAGAAACAAAATGTCATATTGGGGCAGTTTAGACTGTTTAGTGAGTGAAGCATGAAAGATCTGTAATAATAAGTGGGTACTATTTCTAAGAGACAGAACCCAGATAAGTAATCCAAACAGAATTTATTACCATCATATCCTACTATACACTTCCAGCAGATATAAAGTGTCACTTATGCAGTTAATAAATGTATTGAATAACATAAATTCTTGGAAAGCACAGTACTAAAAAAAAAATCTGTCATTCTTTTGGAAGACCCCCCCCCCCCCACTTCTAAATTATAAGAACACAAAGCCCCCTGGCACCCTTTTTAAAAAACACACAGCTGGCCTTCGGTTGACTTCCACTTAAAAATGTGCCAAGGCAGTGAAGAAGATCTCGGCTCAGGAACAGAAACGTGAAATAATTGTGGAAGACATTTCAGGCTGCAGCCTCTCCTGTTCAACTGTTTAGTGGAATGCGTTTCCAGCCCCTCCAGTCTGTCACAATGGAGAGCTGGGACGGCAGGCAGTGATCAGGAGACCCCCGGGTGTCAGGCACTCGCTGGGGCCTTCAGTAAAGCGGGTATGGAAATATAAGTACAGAAAACACACACACACACGTGTACATATGCAAATATCATATATGTGTTAAAGTATTACTAACTACGTATATATCTAAATATATAATAAGTATATAAAGTTACCATTAACTGTTTTTATACATTTATACAAATCTCACTCACTCTGCTCCTCTCTGTTGCTCTCTCTCCCTCACCAATATTGTATGTATTCAAGTAAACAAGAAAGAGAACTTTTAGATATTTAAATGCACATATACATGCATACATATTTATTTAAACTCTCTCTCTAAATTATATATATATATATATTCAAGGCATTCGTAGTCTGAATCACAATCTGATCGTGTGGGTGGTTACCTACCAGGTAATGCTTGTGGTTGGTCAGCAAGTCGGCTAACATCTGCCACGGTGCCCTCTTTCAGTTGCGAGAAGCAGATCATAGAATGGTTGAAATAGTTTTTACTGTCAAATAATGCAAAGAGTACGCGACACGTGTTTTGCCCTAATTCTGGGCTCATCTGGCATACACACTCACTGCACTCCCTGTCGGGAATCGAACCTTGGGCATCAGCGGCGAAGCCTTTAACGTTGCGCCACCGCGTGTGGTTCATTTATTTGACAATATGTAGATCAGGGTAGTTACATTCAAGGCATTCGTACATACATCCATCCATCCATTTTCCAACCCGCTGAATCCGAACACTGGAGCTGCTGGAGCCAATCCCAGCCAACACAGGGCACAAGGCAGGAACCAATCCCGGGCAGGGTGCCAACCCACCGCAGGACACACACAAACACACCCACACACCAAGCACACACTAGGGCCAATTTAGAATTGCCAATCCACCTAACCTGCATGTCTTTGGACTGTGGGAGGAAACCCACGCAGACACGGGGAGAACATGCAAACTCCACGCAGGGAGGACCCGGGAAGTGAACCTGGGTCTCCTAACTGCGATGCAGCAGCACTACCACTGTGCCACCGTGCCGCCCTCGTACATACATAGATATATATATATATATATCTGTCCTCAGGGGGAAATTGAAAAATATTCAATAAACAGGGTATATAAAGTAAAATATATAAAGTAAAAGTGTGAATATCAATATGTAAATATGTATCTTATGTGGAAAGAGTGAAAATTTCACTAAATTTATATATATAGTTTTTTCCATTAAAAGCATATATTAACTTTTCTGTATTATATATAATATTGGTCAATTCAGTCAGTTAAACGAACTTGTGTCTTAAACTTTATATTATATATAGCTGTGTGTGTGTGTGTATATATATACAGTATATAAAGTCTCACTGACAAAAATGTACATTATACATATTTATATGTAACATGACCATCATATGTAAAAAATCAATAATTGTGTGTATCTATACAGTATATACATATATATGTGTGTGTGTGTGTGTTACTATTTATATAATATGTATATGTACAGCATATAAAGACTCAGTGAATCTAAATGTATACATTATAAATATTAATATGTAACATGGGCATCACTGGCAAAAATGCCTATAATATGCTTAATAAATCTATCAGTGTGTGCCTATATATAATATTATGTATATAAGCAGTATATAAAGTCTCCCTGAATTTAAACAAATATTTATTTTTAACATGGGCATCTTATAAACAACTCTATCTATACTGTACTGAAAACATCAATAATTGTATGTACAGATATTTGTATATTTGTGCACTATTATTTATATAATATTTATATATCCAGTATATAAAGTATCACTAAAATATAAGTATTTAAATATGTATGTGTAACAAAGGCATCATTTGTAAAGACTCTCTCTCTCTCTCTCTCTCTATATATATATATATAAATAATTAAGTCAGCAGGTATGCAAATTAACATACACACATGTTTTATACACACTCAAGTCATTGAAGCTCATATAGCTAGACAACTATTCACATATACAGTATATATATATATATATATATATATATATAACATAAAACACTTTACGCATGTAAGATTTATGCATATAAATTCCATGTCATATTTCTCTCTATATCTCTGTACATTTGCACTCATGCCTTTTGTTACTCAGGTTACACAATATCATTTTGCAAGTCCTTACACAATCATCAGAATTCCAAACTTTGCTCTTATTTAACTTCCCACTAATCTCACGTAATCCTGACCAGCACTCACGTTTTACAGAGAGACAGAAAGACGTTTGGACTTTTATCTTAAAAGAAGGACATTTTGGCTCAAACGGGTGTCAATGGCAGCACAAACAGAGCAATCAAGTTAACCACTAGTTTTACAGATGTATTTAATTATTTAATTCTTTTTTTTAAACATGCACAGCTGCAGTATAAGAAGTGAAATAATAGTGCTGGAAGATTTTTAGAATACAAAAATGACAAGAAATTTTAGTTAGAAAAAGATGTGAGACTTACCAGAGCAGACACCGAGAGTGCTAAAGAGTGTTCAATGACACAGCAGATACGAGCGGCGCAGCAGCTGCTCCCAACAGCCCCCTAAAATAACTTCAGTGAGACTTGTTGCATTTCAACAAGAAAGGGGGGAGGCTTGCACACATGTGGGTACAATGCAAAGCGCCTGAAAAATGGGTGGGTAGAGTAGCAAAGGACTGCCTTGTGAGGGGGTCAAATAAAAATCCATAAAAGGGTGTCTGCTCCTCAACAAGTGGCTGTCAGTCAGTGTCTCTGTGAATGTTTTCAGTCTCTTTTGAAAATGGAGGGCTTGTACGGAGTCAGAGGTATCTTTACCACTTATCTGTTCACACTGCTACCTCAAAGCAGTAGGAGGTTGGGTTCAAATGGTGGTCTGGTAATTGTCTGGTTTGCTGTCTGCCCAAGTGGCCCTCCTTCTACATTCCAGTATTGTCATAGTTAGCTCACTATTATATATTAAAATGGAATTAGTGTGGCATCCTGACTGGGTATGTCTGTGGTTGTGTCCCCAATCCTGCCAGGAAGCGGTATATTGAAGGCTAAGAATGAATAGATGGAGAGATACAGAGATGTGAGACCTTCACTTTCACACAGGCCATCATCCCTTCACTCAAGATGTTTAGAAAATGACCAATCAGGCACAGAGACGGTAAAAAACCTTCAAAGAACCTTAAATATTAAAACAAAATGAAGATCAGACTTGATAACATAACAATATAAGATAACTTATGTTTTTCCCTCGTCAATTTAAAAGTGACCCAGCTGTTCATCTCCTACTAAAGATATTGAGCTAACATAGAACACCTTTTATGGCAGACAAGCTCTTATTCATTGCTTCTATATATTGTATAACCTTTTGAAATCAAACAAATCACCGGGACCAGATAATACTTACCCTCGAGTCCTTAAGGAGGGTAGTGAGTACAGATATAAACCCTTGACACATTTAGAAAGTCACTGCGCACTGGAGAAACTCTGAGGGGCTGGAAAATGGCAAATATCATCCCATTATGTAAAAATGGTGACAGGGCAGATCCAATCAACTATAGGCCAGTGAGCTTAACATGCATCACAGGAAAATCAATGGAAGGAATTATTAAGGACCAGTAACGGCGCACTGCACACACGATAACGTGCAGTGAATACACTTGACTTGAGCATTTCTAGTTGTCATCCCCTTTCTCTGTACGTTTGCCATTCGTTTGCTCAGAAGTCGATGCGCTTAATGCTCCCTGAGCAGCTCTTCTTTTCTCCACCCCATCGGCCTGCTTCTTCTCTTCTTCCGTCAGCATCTTTTCACGTTAAAACTGATTAAGTCAGTGTTTGTGTTGCAATTACTTAGTACGTTTTCTTTAATGTTTCACTTTAGCTGGCACTTAAGTATTCAATCTGCCTCAAGAATGATTTAAGATATGAAGAGGTAGGGGAAAGTGATGGCGAAAGTGGTAGGGAATGAGAATGGTGCCCGTACACATGCGCCGCACGGCCGCCCTGCTGGCTGCTGCCAAGAGTTGATTCTACAATAAAATAAAACAAAATAAAAAGAGGAATAACCTTGGAGGTCAATCATCACCCCGAAAGCGGATAGTAGATGTCACATAGAATATGTGTACCAAATTTCAGGTCAATCGGTCAAACGGTTTGCAAACTACAGGTGATGCAAAATCCTGGAGAGACAAATGAACAGCCACGGGAGCGTATTATATATTGTATGTATATATATATATATATATATTATAGTGAGATATGGTCGGCCATTCATCCTGGCCAATACCCCCAGGCCACCAGATGGAGCCCTCCTTGCAGCATAGAGGTGCCCTGAATCCCAGCAGGGAATTATGGACAGTGGAGTCATAGTACACAGCCCTGCTGGATACCATGGGGGCCGCTAGGAGTCGCTGCAGGGATGCCCAGGGATTTATATTTTCCGTATAGCCCGGAAGTATTTCCAAGTCACGGGAACGGAAGAAATGATATACTTCCAGGCTGAAGAAAAAAGAGAACTTTTTGCCTGACCCAGAAGTGCTGGATAATCACATGGACTGAGGGCTCGGAAGCACTTCCGGGTTGAAGACTATAAAGGACTGTGGGAAATCCCAGACATTTGAGCTGAGTTGGGAGGCAGGGTGGCTAAGCGTTTAGGAGATTGGAGGATTTGTTTATTAGAGTATTGTTTATTTATTGGAGTATTTGGGAGTGGAGGGTGCTTTGTGCACTTTATCTATAATAATAAAAGGCAAAGCCCTCACTGACTGACTGACTGACTGACTGACTGACTGACTGACTCATCACTAATTCTCCAACTTCCCATGTAGGTAGAAAGCTGAAATTTGGCAGGCTCATTCCTTACAGCTTACTTACAAAAGTTAAGCAGGTTTCATTTCGAAATTCTACACGTAACGGTCATAACGGTCGATAACGGTCGACAACGTCCGCCATGTTGAACTTTCTTATTTATGGCCCCATCTTCACGAAATTTGGTAGGCGGCTTCCCTGCGCTAACCGAAACCGATGTATGTACTTATTTCGATGGTATGACGCCACTGTCGGCCGCCATATTGAACTTTCCAACGTCACCAATTTTCAAACTTCCCGTGTAGGTAGAAGGCTGACCCCATCTTCACGAAATTTGGTAGGTGACTTCCCTGCGCTAACCAAAACCGATGTACGTACTTATTTCGATGTTATGACGCCACTGTCGGCCGCCATATTGAATTTTCCAAACGTCACTAATTCTCCAACTTCCCGTGTAGGTAGAAGGCTGAAATTTGGTAGGCCCATTCCTTACAGCTTACTTACAAAAGTTAAGCAGGTTTCATTTCGAAATTCTACACGTAACGATCAACAACGTCCGCCATGTTGAACTTTCTTATTTATGGCCTCATCTTCTCGAAATTTGGTAGGCGGCTTCCCTGCACTAACCGAAACCAATGTACGTACTTATTTCGGTGGTATGATGCCACTGTCGGCCACCATATTGAACTTTTCAACAGTCTTTGTTACTTATGGGCCCATCTTCAAGAAATTTGGTACACGGGTTCCCAACGCTAACTGAATCCTACTTATGTACATATATACGTCCATAGCCTGCAGCTCAGTCACTGTGTGAGGTGGCGTTGGGTCCCCCATCCCATCACCTCCCACGTTGTTGGCTGCCTGCCTATATAAGGCCGTCCGTCGCTCCAGTCTCTACATTCCCTTCCTTGCTTCGCCACGGGATTCACGTCTCCCTGCTGATAACTACAGCCTTTTTGTTTAATCCACGGCTTCTCCGCTGTTTTATTGTTTGTTTATTACAATTATAGTTATTGTATAGGTATTTTACACTTACTTTACATTGCTCAGGTACCCATTTCCTTCATCATTCCAACCCCCCATTACCATGTCTATCGAGGTAATCACCATCGATCAAATAACTGTCACTTACCGAGTGGTTTCCATGCCCGGAGATGGCACCTACCTTTTCCATTCTCTGTGTTACATATTGCACGGCCATATCAGGCTCACTCTTGATATCCGGAGGAACATTGTGTCTTATGTATTGAATGACTGGGACAGGTTCAAGGTGTGGACTGATGACGGTACAGAAGATAATTATACTACACAGGAGCACTAGAAGAGTGAAATGCTTAAGCCCTTCACCTATGGTTCTGCATGTGAGTTGATGGCTGCCGCTGAATTGTTCGGTTGTCGCTTTCGAGTGTACCGAAATGGCCAAATATTTTACACCTTTCGACAACAGCCAATGCCTCTTAAACATCTTAGATTCACAGGTGATGATTTCAGTAGTGGACACTTTGATGTTTATGAATGTTTAAACTCTCAAAAGCTGGATGTGAAATTATCGATGAAACCGGTTGTAAGCTTACAACGCTTGACAGATGCCGAATGTCACTTCAACACAAGTCCTGCAAATACTGTCGTAATTGAAACAAACCATGAAACTGAAATCGATTATGACAGCAGCAATCCATGCTGTGAGATTTGAGACAAGATTACTGTTCACATGGCCAACTGTACGTTACATGCTCAAGAGTAAGCTCAGCGCACAGCTTGGTCATGTTACAACCGGAGGGCTGAACTGACAACGTGGTATACAAAGAGATCCTTAACAAATAATTATTGCCATATTTTCCCTCACTTTAAAAAGGTTACATTTTCTTCTTAATAAAAATTTTAATGCAGTACTTCGCCGCTGCGAAGCGCGGGTATTTTGCTAGTTATTATAATAAATCTTATTATTGGACTTTTACCTGGTGTCTGATGAGTGGTCTGAGGGTTCAAGGGGACGACAAAGTCCTAAACTGTCACTATATATATATATATATATATATATATAAGATTGAGCAACACACAGCAAGGGCAGGAGTTATTCTGAATAGTCAGCATGGGTTCAGAAGAGGGAGGTTGTGTTTTACTAACATGTTGGAATTCTATGAGGAGGCAACAAAAGGATACGATCAAAGTGGAGCAGATGATATCATTTATCTGGACTTTCAGAAAGCACTTGATAAGGTGCCACATGAGAGGTTGGGCATCAAATTAAAAGAACTTGGAGTTTAGGGTGATGTTTTTAGATGGGTGCAGAATTGGCTCAAACACAGGAAGCAGAGGGTGATGGTGCGAGGAACCTCATCAGAACTGGCTGATGTTAAGAGTGGTGGCCAGCAGGGGACAGTCCTGGGGCCACTGCTATTTTTAATATCTATAAATGATTTAGATAGGAATATAAGGAACAAGCTGGTGAGGTTTGCAGATGATGCCAAGATAGGTGGATTAGCAGATAATCTGGAATCTGTTATATCATCACAGAAGGACTTGGATAGCATACAGGCTTGGGCAGATTTGTGGCAGCTGAAATTTAATGTCAGTAAATGTAAAGAATTACACATAGGAAGTAAAAATGTGAAGTTTGAATACACAATGGGCGGTTGGAAAATCGAGAGTCCATCGTATGAGAAGGATTTAGGAGTCGTAGTGGACTCAGCGCTATCGACAGCCCGACAGTGTTCAGAAGTCATTAAAAAGGCTAACAGAATGTCAGGTTATATAGTGCCTTGATGTGTGGAGTACAAGTCACAGGAGGTTCTGCTCAAGCTTTATAACACACTGGTGAGGCCTCATCTGGAGTACTGGGTACAGTTTTGGTCTCCAGGCTA
This sequence comes from Polypterus bichir lapradei, assembly GCA_026402145.1. Classification (NCBI taxonomy): domain Eukaryota; kingdom Metazoa; phylum Chordata; class Cladistia; order Polypteriformes; family Polypteridae; genus Polypterus; species Polypterus bichir. The sequence goes on from JANRMT010061414.1 coordinate 10,205,602, forward strand.
CAAAAAGGACATAACAGCACAAGAAAAGGTCCAGAGAAGAGCGACCAGGCTGATTCAGGGCTACTTGGGTTGAATTATGAAGAAAGATTAAAAGAGCTGAGCCTTCACAGTTTAAGCAAAAGGAGATAAAGCAGTGACATGATTGAAGTGTTTAAAATTATAAAGGGAATTAGTACAGTGGGGGCGGCATGGTGGCGAAGTGGGTAGCGCTGCTGCCTCACAGTTAGGAGACCCAGGTTCGCTTGCCCGGTCCTCTCTGCGTGGAGTTTGCATGTTCTCCCCGTGTCTGCGTGGGTTTCCTCCCACAGTCCAAAGACATGCAGGTTAGGTGCACTGGCGGTCCTAAATTGTCCCTAGTGTGTGCTTGGTGTGTGCTGTGTGTGTGTGTGTACCCTGCAGTGGGCTGGCGCCCTGCTTGGGAATTGTTTCCTGCCTTGCGCCCTGTGTTGGCTGGGATTGGCTCCAGCAGACCCCCGTGACCCTGTACTTAGGATATAGCGGGCTGGATAATGGATGGATGGATTAGTCCAGTGGATCGAGACAGTGACTTTAAAATGAGTATGTCAAGAACACGGGGACACAGTTGGAAACTTGTTAAGGGTAAATTTCACACAAACATTAGAAAGTTTTTCTTTACACAAAGAATGATAGACACTTGGAATAAGTGGCCAAGTAGTGTGGCAGACAGTAAGACTTTAGGAACTTTCAAAACTCGACAATGTTTTTTTGGAAGAAATAAGTGGACAGGACTGGCGAGCTTTGCTGGGCTGAATGGCCTGTTCTCGTCTGGAGTGTTCTAATGTTCTCTGCCCAATGCAGTGTTCAACCTGTGAACAATGCTCAGGATTGTGAAAATTATGAGATCTTTATATTAATAATACACTCTATTTAAATCTGTTGAACAATTATTCTCCAAATGTAATCTTTTAGCTACACACTTACGTGCAAATCAGAAACACAGCCCCGTCTCACCCTTATCTGTCCCTGAGCTGATATTGACTTATGTGGTTGAAGACTGAGGCCATCTCCACACTACCACAATTTCGTTTACAAGGAATTTTCATCAGACGTCAATGCCACTGGCCATGGGATTTATCACAAAACTGTAACGAACGGTAATTTATTTGCCTTTTGTGCATTTATGGAGCATGCAAGTGGTACAAAACTCAGTTTAGATGCATACAGGTGAGCAACACATCAAGTGTTATGGAAAGCAACTTCTATATGCCTGCTATTTTGGAATATGTTTTGCTCCCGTGAAGGGTGACCAGTCAGGAAGTGAGATGTTGTAATGAGCAGGATCCAATCAGAGGAAGCTTACATACTAATTATGAACCAATCAAAATGCGATTAGAGTCTGCTTTTTCAAAACTCTTTGTTTTCACCTATCCACTCTGCAACGCTGAGCTTGTGTTTTCAGAAGTATATGCCACAGGGAGAACACCTGTAGCCATCTTGGCCTCAACAAGACCTCAAACGACAGCCACATTGCTGTCACTCCCTGGCAATCAGACATTGTCATCTTGTGTGAAGCCACCAAGCAATTGGGAAGAACGTGGGAAGAACATCTGGAAGAGGCTCTGCAATGAAGCTCACCAAAATACACAAGACTGGCAGACAGCCAGGTGCTCCCCTTGTGAAGGTTGCCTGCAGGGGATCCCTAATCAAGTCCTCAGTTGTCTGGGCATAGTAGGAGGTGGGAAGAAGAGCGCCATCTGCATAACCACCAACGTGGTGGAGACCCAAGTGGCCCCCTTTCTACATTCCAGTATTGTCCAAGTTAGCTTACTAGAACACATGAAAATGGAATTAGTGTGGCATCCTGACTGGCTATGTCTGTGGTTGTGCCCCCAATCCTGCCAGGAGGCGGATTATAGAAGGATCAGAATGAACAGATGGAGAGATACAGAGATGTGAGAAATTCACTTTCACACAAGCCATCATCCCTTTACTCAAGATGTTTAGAAAATGACCAATCAGGGACAGAGACGGTAAAAAAACCTTCAAAGCACCTTAAATACTAAAACAAAATGAAGATCAGACTTGATAACAGAACAATATAAGATAACTTATCTTTTCCCCTCGTCAATTTAAAAGTGACCGAGTTGACCACCTCTGCAGGGGCTCCTTAATCAAGTTCTCAGTTGTCTGGGCATAGTAGGAGGTGGGAAGAAGAGAGCCATCTGCAAGACCACCAACGTGGTGAAGGAGAGGAGAGACATGGGGGTCCAAAGAGCTAGTATGATCAGCCCCCAGGTGGGTAAACCTGGATGAGGGTGCTTGACATTGAAAGTCCCGAAACACCCGATGATACCTGGAACGTTATTGCTGAGGCGTCCAGTAGAATCAGTCGACGTATCACAATTCTACTTCTCTATTTGATTATTGCTTCTCCTTCTTTCCTCTTGCTACCGCTTCTGAAGCACCTGGAAATATTCTTTGTATCGGAAAGGTGCCTTATAAATAAAGGCTGCTTGCATTTGCTCACATTCACCGTAGGTTTAGGCGAAAGAGCGACATCTTTATTCCTAGACACTTCTTCACATTAAGCCATAGTATGCCCGTTTATCTGTTTATTTTTCATTCCACATTTCCGGTAGCTCCACCAGTCTATGAGATCATTCCATTTTGGATAGTGGCCACGTAATAGGGGAAGCAGTGCAGAAATTGGAAGTGATTAATGAAACGGGGACGTACGGAAGCATTTTCCTGTTGAAAACTGATTACTGTACTGTAATATAAAAGCACCTTAAACAGGAAAAGTGATAGAGAATGACCTCAAAATCTGAGACATAACAATGGCTATAATAGCCACAGGGATGGTCGTGGTTGTATCCCGAATGCTTATATGGGAAATCGTCTGACTTGCCGCCACGTTTTGTCTTTTTATCAAGCGTGGCGTCATTAGTTTAATGTGCCCTTTACTGTTCTGCTCCAGACTCCATCTCCTCATATCACTGTTGGAAGTAAATGCATTAAACTTTGATCTCCAATGTGGAATTTATATGCCGAGCTTGTGCTGATTGCACAAGCTAGTCGTTTAGGAATGTGTTGTGTTAGCAATTTTCGTAAAAGTCTTCCAAGGTTGTCCGCCTGCCTTTAACACGTTAGACATAAGGCCTTGCAGCAAGTGAGAATGCTTTCACCCTTTACATCGCCGTTTCTCCTGATAGCTCCAATAAACTAACATTGTTAAACACCCAGTGTGGCCGTTCAAAGACACAACCTCACCTTGGGTTTGTGAACTTTCTGCATTAACTTGTTCTTTCTAATCTGTGTTTCCATGAAATCAAGGTTGGGGGGGGGGGGGGCATAACCCATCCCAGCAGATCTGCCTTCCCATTGATCCCCAGGAGGGGGCGCCAGTCATTCACGCACGTGCAGTTTGTTACACTCGCTCATCAACGTTTGTGCGCTCATAGCGCCTTGTCGCACCCACCACACGATGAGCCACTTGGATTGGGACCCGAGCACAGTGGGTGACACCTCTGGAACAGTGTGTGTTTTTTCTTTTTAACGGTGGCCGGAGTGCCAATCCTCCGTGTGGTGCTGCTTAAACAATCCATTATTGAGCGCGCCCCATCAATGGCTGCAGGGAGCCTAATTTTGTTGCTTGCGCACTGCACCCTGCTGTGTATCATGGTGGACGGTAACACCCAGAGAGCCCAAGAAAAAATGTAGAGTTGGATTTATGACCAAAAGTAAGGCAGGTGACACTGAAGGAGTAACAGGAGCGCACAAGAATAGCAACAATAGAACGTCTTGAAATGAGTTTCATTTCTCTGAAAATGGACAGCAAGCTATTTCGAGATCACTGGAAATGAGCTATCTCAAATTGTACTGAAGATACCTGACAATGATATTCTGATAGCTTGGAACTACTTTGTCTCTTTAGGATGTCTTCAAATGTATATGAGATATCATAAATTCAGGGTATCTTGAAATACATTTTGTGACACACGAGCGGAGGGATCTAAAAATGAGCTGAGACGTAAGAATTGTGTGGGGTGCCAACCCGGCCAGGGCAGGATTAACCATTAAGCAAAATAAGCACTTGCTTCGGGCATCAAAGGGAGGGGGGCACCACAGAAATTTTCCATTGCCGGATTTAGCATGGACCGTATGAAGCAGAACTGCAAATGCTGCAGGCATCCCTGTTAAGGGGTGAAGTCCGAGATCTGTAGGTGGATGAGCCTGTTGTGTCCCGGATGATGGACTATCTGTCAGGAAGACCCCAGTTTGTGAGGCCCAAGGACTCACTGGAGTGCCACAAGGAACAGGCAAACATCCTTCCATCTTACTCTAAGTTTTGTTTCATTTCATGATTATTGTTTATATTTCAAATTAGTTATATACAGGGGAGTCAATGGGGGCTCTGATTGGGGCTCTCGAGAGACTGAGCGTCTGGGCTTGCGAGGGTCTTGATAAAAACCAACATCCAGGACTTTAATGACCTCTTGGGCACGACCATCAGCAGTGTGTCTGTCTGCGGAGAGAGTGTCAATCTCGTCATTGAGAGGTTTACTTACCTTGGCGGTGACATTCATGTCTCTGGTGACTCTTCCTATGAAGTCAGTAGATGGATTGGAAGAGCACAGGGGCTCAAGAGGTCTCTGGAAAGGGGTGTGTGGCGCTCCCGATATCTGCAAAATGACGAAGGGGAAAGTCTTTAGAGCCCTGGTGCTTCCCGTTTTGCTGTGAGACATGGACGCTATCTAGTGACCTGAGATGAAGACTGGACTCCTTCAGTACTGTGTCTCTTTGGAGAATCCTTGGGTACCGCTGGTTTGACTTTGTGTTGCTCACGAAGTCCCGAATGATGCACATGACCTGAATTGATGAGGGAGCGTCAGTTACTGCACTATGGCCATGTGGCACAATTCCCCTGGAGCAAAGGAAGACCCTCCTCTTCTGGTCTGCCTTGTATAAAAGCAGAATGTTCACGGAAATGCAGGGTCTCATGTTGATGCTGACCAAGGGTGATCCTGCTCACAGAATCTTCATTGTTGGGGACCCGAGTGGCTGGACCAGGCCAAGGGGACACCCACATAACACCTGAATGTGGCATATGCAGTAGATGGTCATTTCTGGGGGTGGGACTGGACCGCGTGTCTGCCTGGGGGGTTGCCAACCAGGATCCCAAGCTATTTCGTTGTGTGGTGGGTGCAGCAATGTGCTGTACCAGTGCATGCTCCCCAACCTGACCTGATGTATGGGGGCACCAAAAGGTCTTAATCTGGCCCTGAACCCGGCAATTCTCCATTTAATTCTGAACAAAACAAAAAAAAGGGGTCTAGTAAGGTAACTGGACATAAACAGTACACTTCTCATGTGCAATTCGATCGTTGTCTATGAGAGGAGCACTATCTCTCATTCTCTCTTTACTTGGTCCAGATGATGACCACGATCTGTAATCTGTAAACGACACCTGGCAGGGGCGGTTCCTCAGTGGGGGCGGGGTCAGAGTCACGCATCATTTCCTGGTGACGCCTCCACACTGTGGAGGAAACCAGAGATGTGGTTAGCGGCTGCACCCCCTCCTGCCCGGCGGTGGTGGCGTTGGGATTAGCTGAGCCCTTTGGCATATCCTCAAGTGTGCATGCGTGACAAAATGTAATGTTTCATCTGGAGAAATGTCAACTTGAACCTTTTAAAAAGAAATGTACAACATAATAAAGTGTGCAGAAAGTGAAGGGGTCTGAAGAACTTCTGAATCTGCTGTATATAATGAATTGACTCTTCATGGCTGGCTATGAGGAGGAGGAGCAGCAGGCTATTAGAAAAATCAAGCAGACCCCCTTAACAAACGGGTCGTGATTGGTTCTCACTTGTAAGATATCTTTAAAAAATGATTCTCATAGCATTGCTTATTATTTGGCTAACCTCGTTATCTAAGGTGACTTACAAAATTTGAGGTACACTCGGTTCCATTGGTTTCGTTTTTCCAACTTGGGCAATGCCAAGTGACTTGCTCAGGGTCACATGGTGTCAATGGCATAGCATCTGAGCCCACAGCCTCTTGGTTTGAAATCCAAAGCCTTAACCACCACACCACACGGCCTGCTGTGATACTTCTGTCTCAAGTGGTCTTGGACTGTCCCGTGTTGGTCTGTCGCTTCCTCTTAAGATTTTCTCATTTTAAAATGCACTTTATCATTTTTGATATACTGTTAATAATTGGCTTTACGTTTCCCTGAACCGTGTTAGCTTTTAGAACAGAAGTTCTAGTGTGGACTCCAATGCACTTGCTTTTCCAGCTTCACATCTTGCTGCTAGTAATCTCCTGATAATCAGACTCTTTCCCCACAGTCCTCCTTAATCTGCACCTCCTAAAATTGCCCATCGCAGTGGTAAACGATTCCTTCAGATAAATGCTCAAGCTGGAGGCCAAAGGTGCTTTGCTACTATTAAAAAATCAAAAAAAAAAGTATTTCACTCCATATCCTGGCCTTAATGTCACTTTTCCCCTTCAGGTATTTATATATTATAACCTCTCTTCCTTTTTGCTGAGCTGCTGCCTAACCCTAAGCTAACTGACTTAAAAAAGATGAGATAACACAGAGACAGTGATGGACAGTTCCTTTGTTTTATTGTTCTTCGGAAATATTTGTTTTTCGTTGATTTATTTAAAAGCAAATGAAAAAAGAAATACAAAAAAAGCCTCTTGATTACAGAAGAGGGTCACCAAACATACGTCTATATTGTCAGGCGTGTGTGCATATGGGACGGCTTAACGTATCTGATAATTGTAATTTGCTACCGCTCCAGGGTTTGGCGCTGTGTTCAAATTCCATTCCTCATCCTCCCTCTGCAGACTGAATGATTGACAGCTATAACATCTTTGATGTCACTTCCGGTGTTCATCCGCCAGGACCAGAAGACTTGCCATCTTGAAACAGTTGACTTTGGAACTTACGTCTGAAAAGATGTTTTTGCTATTATGGCTTAATTCCTTTTGCATTGCTCCAGTCCAATTATACGGGGTCACCAGGATGTGTGCCCCAACTCATTATCGTGGTATGTCTATTCTCTTACAGTGGTGTAGTCGACAGGAAGAGGTAGGTCTAGGCAAATGCACACTGGAAGTGACATCACCGAGGGAGGAAGTGCATGTGGAATGGCTACTGGTGATGTGGTCATCATGGAAGAGCTGCTACCAAAATGCCATCCCCCCCAAAAGAGACTCGCCTACGCGCAAACACACAAGGAATGGGGTGCTGAACAATGGCAGCAAGTGGTCTTTACTAAGTAGTCAAAATTTGAAAACATCCTGGAAAATTTTTGAAATTGTTAACAATAGGTTGCAACGCCATTTAGATTTTTCTGTGAACAACGTTATTTTCTGACTTTTGTGTTATGGGTTTCCATGGTTACATTCCCAGAATTCTCCTGGGGTGTTTTAACACAGCCACATAAAGGTCATCGAATTCATCTTTCCATTATTTGATATTGAATAAAAATGACACGTTTGTTGCGATTGTTCTTGTTAATAATAATAATAATTCTTTACATTTATATTGCGCTTTTCTCACTACTCAAAGCCAATCCAGGTGGTTCATCGTGTGACGCCAACGTGCTGTAATCAGCGTATACTCTCAACCTAATCCTCCTAATCCTAAAGTCCTCTCCACGCAGAGAAGACCCGGGAAGCAAACCCACAATCTTCTTACTTCAAAGCAGAGGTGCTACCACTGCGCCACCTGTTGTTCTTGTTGGTTTATTTCCGACATGAAGGACTTATTTTCTGACTTTCTGACCACGATTTCCAGCTCTGCCTGCAGCCCAAATAGCACCTTCTCGTTGAACACTTTGCCAGACAGTTGTTGTTTGAAGGCTCACATAAGAATTTCCCTGCACTCTGTATCACTCTGTGTATGTGGCAATGGGAGGAGTACCACTATGAATCCCCTCACACACTACATATAGAACAATGCTGGACTTTGCTGCCATCTAGTGACAGGATAGGTGCAGGAACAACCATTCTGTCACACAATCATATGCATACAGTGCATACATTAATTTGTAGCGAATTGCAACTTTTAATGTGTGACGAGGTCACAAACAGATTCGTGTAGTAATTGTACCCCTATACTTTAAAAATGAGGGACTGATAGAGTAAGTCCTACACCTAAACCCTACTTTAGCGAACAAAGATTGGAAGGGTGGATGCAATCATCTGTCTGCTCCACAAGGCTTATTCCTCACCTGGACAAGGTTGATGTTTCTTGATTTCTCCATTGCCTTTAAAACCATCCAGCCATCCCTCTTAAGGGGTCGGCTCAGAGATATGCAGGTGGGTGAGCCTGTGGTGTCCTGCATGATGGACTATCTGTCAGTCAGACTGCAGCTTGTGAGAAACAAGGACTGTGTGCGCACCACAAGGAACAGTCCTGTCTGCTTTTCTCTTCACTCTGTACTCCTCAGACTACAAACACAACACCAGGTGATGTCACTTGCAGGAAATTCTCAGGTGATTTTGCACTTATGGGGTGTATTGATAAAGGTGAAATGAGACAGAGGAGACGGGTCAGGGGGAGAACTTTGAGAACTGCCCACCAACTCTAAGACCATGGGATACACACACATTTAGTGTATAAATGGATATAAATAATTGCATGTAAACGATTTGCCAAAATCTGTTGTATGTAAGCGATACTGTTTAAAACGTTATTGTTTTTTCATCAGAACACCCGGTTTCCACGTCTACCTGTATTAGTTTAAATGGCAATTTTGCCACTCGCAATAGGACGGACGTGCTGACGTATCGTGTCGACTGGGCAACACAGTGAATGAGGCGTCTATCTATATATGTCTATGTTTTCCTTAGCCTGCTACAGGAAGGTACTCTCTCGACCATTGGCATTGGTTTCGCTCCTTGCGATTTTTATTATAATGCGATGGTGGTTTCCTAAGCCTTATACTGAATTCCTTTCTCACCGTTTTCCGTTCCTATTCTTACACTGCCGTACGCTACGGCAGGCTTCGGCTAGTTATGAATAATGCAGTACGTCCTCTCAAGGGTGTTCAGTAGGGTTGAGGTCCACACTCTGTGTAAGTCACTTGAGTTCCTCCATGTCTTTATAGACCTGGTTTTGTGCACAGGGGCACAGTCAAACTGGAACAGAAAAGGGTCTTCCCCAAACCATTGATGACTGTCTAAAAAGTCTTTGAATGTTGTAGCTTTAACAGAATGGAACCAAGGACCCGAGCCCAAGCCCTGCCATTATTCCACCCACCTCCTCCAAATTTACGGTAGGCTCTATGCGATCCAGAAGGTTCTCCTGACACCCACCAAATCCAGATCCATCCATCACACAGCCAGATAACGAACTGAGACTCGTCACTCCAGACAGCAAGTTTCCACCGCTCCAGAGTCCAATGGCAGTGGGCCAGCGCTTGGCATTGTGCATGATGCTCCCGATGCACAGTTGTTGTACTGGTGTTGCTTCCAGAGACAGTTTGTAGCTCTTCTGTGAGTGATGCAACAGAGGAGAGCCCATTTTTATGTTCTTCAGCACTTGGTGGCCCCACTCTGTGAGTCTGTGGTCTACCACTTTATGAGCTGTTGTAGCTTCATGACGTCCACGGCACAATATTAGCACTTTCAATTGACCAGGGGAGATCTAGCAGAGCAGAATGACTGACTTGTGGCAAAGGTGGTATTCAATGACCATGATCTTCTTCTTCTTCTTCCATTCCTATTTCTATTTTTATATGGGTGTCACTACTTTTTTGACCAGACTTCTCCACTGAGCTATTCAGTTTGACCCATTCTGCTTCCAATGCTTGCCAATGGAGGTTGTGTATTTGGAGGGGCGTGCACAAATTTTTGACCACTGGCGTTGGGTTATTCCACTTCAGGGTTTCAGGAGGCCCCTTCCAATCCCAGCACCTCAATGTGTAAGGCAAGAAGCAACTTTGGAAATGATGCAAGTTCATTGCTGGACTCATGTCTGCACAGACCAACACTCATTCAAGACCAGTGAACCTAAAGCACACATCTTTGGGAATGTGGTAAGAAAACCTGTTATAGAATCTTCTTTGCTTTAAAGATTCATTTTTATTTAATTAAACCAAAACCAATACCCACATATTCTTGGCGAATTAGGGCAATGGACACAGAGTACACCTGGAAAATGCAAATTAATGTAGAAAAATGCAAAGTGCTGCCTATTTATAAATACAGGATAGGGGACACTGGCCTACAGGAAATAACCTCTGAAAAGAATTTTGGGGTTCATGTCGACACAAAGTTCAATTGAACAGAAGCAATTAAGAAAAGCAAATAAAAAGTTAGGTTATGTCATAAAAACTATTTAATTGAAGTCAAGGGGTGTTATGCTCAAGCCATATAAAGCACAAATGAGACCACATCTGGAGTGCGGTGTGCATTTCTGGTTACTGCAGTACAAATAAAGACATAGCAGCACATGAAGCTGTGCAGAGGAGAGCAACCAAGTGCATCTCAGAGCTTGAGGCTGTGGCCTACTGTGACAGACTTGGAGAATTAAATCCCTTTAGTCTCGAGCAAAGGAGACTGCATGAGGACCTCATCCAGGTCTTCAAAATCATCAAAGGCATTGAAAAAGGAGATCCAGCAGAATTCTATCAAGTTAATCACATGCTCGATGAAATCGGTGGACGTTAAGCGGAAGTGCATCTAAAACTAAGGCCAGGAAGCTCTTCTTTACAGAAAGAGTTGGGACTCTGGAACAAACTACCGAGACCTGGAGTTGAAGCAGAAACCTGAACAACCTTTAAGAAAAACCTGGATGAGATATTGGGACAGCTTAGCTATGTGGGGGAGTCAAGCTCAAGTTAGAAAACAGGATTTATCAAAAAATGGAAAGGGTGCTGTCATTTCTCAATGTCGTCTCCACCCTTCTCAACGTACTTGCGTCACCCTGCCTAGAAGTGCCTGGATTCCAGCAGTATGAAAGGTTCTGTCTTGTCCTCGTCAACCACTTGTGCACCTCATTCTTGATGTCGTCATCTGGCTTGAATCGACGACCACCCAGATGTTATTTTAGCGATCCAAAAAGGTGGAAATCCGATCCCACCTCTTTTAAGTCAGCGAGTAGCTGATGTTATATACTATTTAAAATTGGAAAAAATCTAATTCTCATTTAGAAGATCTGTTCAAAATGTTTTTTTTAAACCTGGCAGGATCTGATCAATAATATTTTAGAATAAGCATTTATATTGTGGGGAAAAGACTCCTTCCTCTCTTTACGGCTCTTAACAGTTTTGCTCGGGCTGTATGCCTTCCTCTCATTCTCATGGGTGAGAGTTAATTTGAATTTAGTTCTGTTAAGTTTTGACTTGATTGTATGGAATGTTATATGTCAGTCAGTCATTGTCTAACCCGCTATATCCTAACACAGGGTCACAAGGCAGGAACAAACCCCGGGCAGGGCGCCAGTCCATCACAGGGCACACACGCACACACCAAGCATACACTAGGGACAATTTAGGATCGCCAATGCACCTAACCTGCATGTCTTTGGACTGTGGGAGGAAACCCATGCAGACACGGGGAGAGCATGCAAACTCCACGCAGGGAGGACCTGGGAAGTGAACCCATGTCTCCTTACTGCCACTGCGCCACCGTGCTGCCCAGTGTTATATGTTTTTAATAAATTCAATAAAAAAAATTTAAAAAAAAACAAAGAAAAATGTGTCAATCACACGGTGTCAAATCTGGTGAATAAGGAGGACGTGACGATACCTCAAACTTCAGTTTCTCCAGACCAGCCTTGGCGCTCTCAGCAGTATGTGGGCACAGAAAACTGGAGCGCAGATGGAGAACAACAAAGCTATATGTCTTTCAAATTGCATGGACAGAGAGTGTTAAAAAATGTAAAAAAGCTCTCTTTAAAACTCGCTCAGAATACTATTCTACAATAATAGATAGCAACAATAAAAATCCTCGGGTACTGTTTAGAACAGTGGCTAAATTAACAAATGGAAATTCAGATCTGCAGTGCAAAATACCAACAGATATTAGCAGTACAAACTTTATGAACTTCTTCAATGCAAAAATTAAAAATATAAGATCCCAGATCTCAGCATCACAGTACAAACTGCATACTAGCTTAGCAGATCCTGTTTCACATTGCATTCAGCACTTTAGTAATTTTAATCCTGTAACTGAGCAGGAAGTCTTAACTTTAATTTCTAAAATGAAGCCCACTACTTGTTCCCTAGATCCAGTGCCAACAAAACTAGTAAAAAATGCAATGGATGTTCTTGCAGCGCCTATTCTAAACATTATATCAGTAGTTCATTATTGCATGGCACAGTACCTGATACACGAAAAGTGTCAGTCATTAAACCATTACTTAAAAAGTCAGACCTAGACCCACACATACTAAATAATTATAGGCCTATTTCAAATTTACCCTTTCTCTCTAAAATACTAGAAAAAGTAGTTGCCAATCAGCTTCAGTCACACCTTACGCATTACAATTTATTTGAGAAATTCCAGTCTGGTTTTCGCACCGGTCATAGTAGAGAAATGGCACTAAGTCGGGTTGTAAATGACATTCTGATATCCTCTGATGAAGGAAACTCCACTGTAATTATGTTGTTGGACTTAAGTGCAGCGTTTGACACCATTGACCATTCTATTTTACTGCACAGGCTAGAAAATGAATTCGGGCTTACAGGCACTGTGCTCGCTTGGTTTAGTTCTTATTTATCAAATCGATTCCAATATGTACAGAAATGTGATGACAGGGCTCCATCATTATACACAGAAGTTCAATATGGTGTCCCGCAGGGATCAATACTGGGGCCTTTACTGTTTTCACTTTACATGCTTCCACTGGGATCTCTCATTAGGAAACATAAAGTTAATTTTCACTCGTATACAGATGACGCCCAGTTATACCTGTAAATGTAGTTTCTCCGATGTTATCTTTAATTAGTTGTGTTAGTGAATTAAAGGAGTGAATGGATGAGATCAACCTATCTTTAAACACGATAAAACAGAGATGTTAATTGTTGGAGGGAATGACGCTGATCACAACAATATTCGGTCATCATTTAACTCAGTTGGAATCCCCATTAATTTTACTGAATCAGCCCACAATCTCAGAGTTATCTTTGACTCTAGCAGGTCATTTAAAGCGCACATCACAAAGTTGTCCAAATCAGGTTTCTTCCATCTTAAAAATGTTGGGAAATGAAGGTGCTTTCTAAATAAACAGGATTCTGAAAAATTAAGTCCTGCATTTATTTCTAGTAGGATTGACTACTGCAATGTGGTGTTCAAACTGTTCTTTATACAGCCTCCAGTTAAACCAAAATGCTGCTGCAAGAATTATCACAAGAACAAGAAAATATGAACATATAACTCCAGTTCTTAAATCCTTACACTGGCTCCCGGTTAAGTTTAGGGCAGATTTCAAAATCCTCCTTTTAAAATATAAAGCATTAAATGGCTGAGGTCCGGCTTACTTGTCTGAACTTATCATGACTTACAAACCAGAGCGCACATTACGATCTCAAGATGCCGGTCTGCTTATGATTCCAAGAATTAATAAAATAACAGTGGGAGGTTGAGCTTTTAGTTACAGGGCCCCCCTAAACTGTGGACTGGTCTGTCTGCTTCTATAAGAGATGCCCCTTCGGTCTCAGCTTTTAAATCCCAGCTGAAGACTCACTACTTCAGTTTAGCACACCCTGACTAGAGCTGCTGATTAACTGTGCAGACTGCATCTCTGTTGTCAGTCATTAGCACTAAAACATAAGTAACATGATAGTTATAATTTATTACTAACCCTCACCTATTCTGTTTCTCTTCTCGGTACTCAAATGTGGCACTTGGTGCCACAGCCCACCTGTCAAGTTGTTTTGCCTGCCTAAGGAAAAGTCATCACTGTTGGAGGATCGCAGGAATTGTGGGAAAGAGGGGTCCTTTCATCGGATTAGCGCTATTTAAACTGTGGAATGGCCAAATGGGGAGGCAGCTTGATGGCTGAGGTCTCTAGGACTCTAAACAAATCCAAATCATATTATGTGATATCATCTACTGTTAAATTCTACTCTGTACTTCTAAAATTTGAATTTTTATACTGTATTGAGGGTTTGTCCTGTTCTGTGTATTGTATTGTATTGTATTGTATTGACCCCCTTCTTTTTGACACCCACTGCACGCCCAATCTACCTGGAAAGGGGTCTCTCTTTGAACTGCCTTTTCCAAGGTTTCTTCCATTTTTCCCTACTAGGGTTTTTTTGGTAGTTTTTTCTTGTCTTCTCAGAGAGTCAAGGCTGGGGGGCTGTCAAGAAGCAGGATCTGTCAAAGCCCATTGCGGCACCTCTTGTGTGATTTTGGGCTATACAATAAATAAATTGTATTGTATTGTATCGCCACCAACTCCTGTTAAGGGCTCGCACCACAAGAGAGGAGAAGGAGGATTACAAGATGTGGAAGAAGACAAGCAGGCTCATAAGAAGGAATATTGCAACCCTACCACATTGTAGATCTCAAACCAGTGTGACCTCTGCAATTGAGACTGGAATTCCCACATCGGTCTCATCAGCCATAAAGGACGTTGCTCCAACACTGACAGGTAGGACGCAATAAAGAATTTGATATTTATGCAAATAAATAATAACAATACAGGGGTCAAGTGGTCGCGTTTTGTGGGAGCGGGACATAGACAACATACAGGAGAAGAGGCTCAACACCTTCTGTAGCCGAGTTTGTCTGGTTTTCAAAACTTCCGCAGCCTCTGCTTTCTTAAGGGGTACTGGCAATGAGTGTGACTCTCGATGACGCCAATGACACCCACTGCATACCCAACCTACCTGGAAAGGGGTATCTCTTTGAACTGCCTTTCCGGAGGTTTCTCCCATTTTTTCCCTACAAGGGTTTTTTTGGGAGTTTTTTCTTGTCTTCTTAGAGAGTCAAGGCTGGTGGGCTGTCAAGAGGAAGGGCCTGTTAAAGCCCATTGCGGCACTTCTTGTGTGATTTTGGGCTATACAAAAATAAATTGTACTGTATTGTATCATCTTGTCTTTGAGACAGCAGTCCCCGCCGCTTGGATCGAATAGCAGGCTTCACGTTGGTCTCCAGCAAGTCACACTAATTTGCACTAGTGACTTGGTACCCCTCGGCATGTCGTGTTTTATTCTACTGGCCCTTCCAGGCACTTCTAGGCAGGGTGGCGCAAGTGTATTGTGAAGGGTGGAGACGACATTGAGAAATGACATCATCATGTTTTGTGAAGGTTCGTTCCATTTTCTAACTTTAGCTGGACTCCCCCTCGTATTATTTTAACAAACTGGTGACCAATGGACTGAATGGTCTCTTCTCGTTTGTTAAATTTATGTTCTTTTTAATATTTATTATAGAAAGCCCAGACTTTATACCTCGAATTGAAATGGACATTTTTTTTTTCTGTTTAGTTTTAGTTTTGCCAAAGTGAGTACAATGGCTTTTAGAATTTAATCAAAGCACCCGTTTCAAATGTTTCCTTTTGGTATTATCACAGCACATTCCTCAAAGCCATATTCATTATCAAGTCTTTGAGTTAGCTGACCTGAGTCATCCATTTCCAATTTTTATTTATCGCCAGTGCGTGTGTTAAATTGCTCTTTGTAACCTTTAAAAGCATCATAAACAAAGTGTTTTTCTTTTCTTTTCTTTTTCTCCATGTCTCCTGCAAGAAGCTTATAGCAAATCCGCCTGAAAAAAAAAAAGCCGAGTACATCATCTGCAAGTTCACCTATAGCACCGTTTTCCAGAGACCCTTTGCTTTATAATGCCTTCAGGGGAACAATTGCTTATCCCATCGGAGAAGATGAAGCCAAAGTCAGAGAAATGAAAAGCACATCCACTGCTGTTCTTTGCAAACTTCAAAGCTGCTGTGATGTTTGGATTAATACATAAATGTTAGATTTGCGCCTTCGCTGAACTTCCATTTTTAATTTTTGGCTTGTGTTTGACATGGTCGACAAATATGGTCACCTCCTCTGTTCGGTCATCATCAGACCATGCAGTCAGTCAGTATCCTAATATCCTAACACAGGGTCATGGGGGTCTGCTGGAGCCAATCCCAGCCAACACAGGGCGCAAGGCAGGATGCCAGCCCACCACAGGGCACATACACACCAAGCACACACTAGGGACAATTTAGGATCGCCAATGCACCTAACCCACATGTCTTTGGACTGTGGAGCACCAGGGGGAAACCCACACAGACACGGGGAGAACATGCAAACTTCACGCAGGGAGGACCCGGGAAGCGAACCCAGGTCTCCTTACTGCGAGGCAGCAGCGCTACCACTGCGCCACCATGTTGCCCTATCAGACCAGCTTTATTCAATTTTGAATTTTAGTAACATGAGATGCAAGGCAGGCAGGACGCAACCCTGGCTGGGGCAATAATCCATCGCACGGTGGTCCGCAGTCACTCTGTCATTCATTTTCTATGCCACCTTATTCAGTTCAGTTCAAGCTTATTGTGATGAGTACATACTAAAATGAAATTCTTGCTTGCACGTCTCTTTGGAAAATTGAAAAGGGATGCGATACCAACTGTAACAAAAGAGCAGACTACAAGGTCAAGGTTTATGGCACCTCATGGCCAGCCTGGCCAAAATAATTCAAAAATGAAGAAAACAAGGTTGTTGTGACGCATGTCCATCACACACGGATGCCAGTTCAGCAATCAACACCGACTTCTGCTGTTGCTTGATTCTTTACAAGGGGCAGAGCTCCTGGGCGAGAACTGGAAGTGGCATCACTGTGCCAGTCCAGCTGGATATCTTCATGTCTGCTGGCAGAAGAGGAGAGAAGGCTTTGCTCACAGCGCCACCTCATGTGTTGGAGTGCTATTACAGTTTAGTATAGAGCCCTAAAGACAACTCATAATCACATGTGTCAGTGTGCTAGGCCCCATGATAGGATTGTTAAGAGAGAATAAAATAACAATACTAATTATAGCTTTGTATATGTTTTATAGCGCCACCTCTTGTGTTGGTGTGCTATTACAGTTTAGTATAGAGCCCTGAAAACGACCCCTAATCACATGTGTATGTGTGGTAGGCCATATAATAGGATCATTTAGAGTGAGTGAAATAATAATACTAACTATAGCTTTTTTTTATATGTTTTATAGTGCCACCTCATGTGTTGGAGTGCTATTACAGTTTAGTCTAAAGTGCTGAAGAGGCCCCTAATTACATGAGTCTGTGTGGTAGGCCGCATAATAGGATTGTTAAGAGAAAATAAAATAATACTAATTATAGCTTTTTTAATATTTTATAGCGCCACCTCATGTGTTGGAGTGCTATTACAGTTTAGTCTAACGTGCTGAAGACAACTCATAATCACATGTGTCTGTGTAGTAGGCCGCATAATAGGATTGTTAAGAGAAAATAAAATAACAATACTAATTATAGCTTTTTAAATATTTTATAGCGCCACCTCATGTGTTGGAGTGCTATTACAGTTTAGTCTAAAGTGCTGAAGACAACTCATAATCACATGTGTCTGTGTGGTAGGCCATATAATAGGATTGTTAAGAGAAAATAAAATAACAATACTAATTATAGCTTTGTATATGTTTTATAGCGCCACCTCATGTGTTGGTGTGCTATTACAGTTTAGTCCAAAGCCCTGCTGATGATCCCTAATCACATGTGTCAGTGTGATAGGCCATATGATAGGATCCCTTAGAGAGAGTAAAATAATAATACTAATTATACCTTTTTATATATTTCATAACACTATATTTTATATATTTTACAGGTGAATCCTGAGGTACAAGATGAAAAAAACTGAAGAGATTCCAAAGCGTTCATAAGCAATTCCTATGAACACAGTAATAATAATAATAATAATAATAATTGTTATCCTCAAACTGGCTTAGCATAGGAAACAGACACTGGATTGCGCTTTAGGATTGAAGGCAGGGCTCTTGACCAATAAATGAAGGGAGAGAGGCAGGTCTTCAATTCAAAAGCGTGATCCTGTGGGAAGGAGCTTCCTGTCTGTGCATTGCACTGATTTTCAGGAAGTGTTTATTTAGCAATATTTTAGCATTTGCACTTTATGAGCACATAACTGGAAGACTTGATGTGTGGATTATACAACACTAGAAATGTGAGATTTTCTTTGTGGACATTGTCATGCATGCGCATCAGAGGGTCACCTTCCATGTTCCTCCAAGTTAGCACTACCGCTAACTGTCTTGTCTTTTTCTTCCTCCACAGTGCAGAGAAACTGCCCAATGAGAGCAGCTGACTCCGCCCCTTCCTGTCCCTGGGACATGAAAGCAGGACTGCATGGAAGGAGGTGACCAGAGTGAAGGAGCTCCACAGTCACCTGATGATTGTTATTGTTATTCTAGTATTGTTTTGGTTTAAACTGTTACGTAAACGGGGACGGCCAGATTGGCGACCCACAATTTATCCGTGTTCGAGCCTGTCATTCCATCGGACGGGATAGAAAAATAATTTTGTGCCTGGCTGGTGCAATTTAATAAATGGACTAGTGGAGGCCGAGAGTAGGGAGCTGATCCATTTTTTCCGTATTCCAGGTAGCAGTGGTCCTTACACGGCAACCCAGTTGGGACACCCGCAGGGGTGCTTGGGAGATGGAGTCTGGAAATGCAGACCCACGTGCCAATAGAGGGCGCCACTTGTGGGGAAGGACCTCCCTACTTTCTTCATGGCCTTCAGTTGAATTTATTTGTATTGTTAGTGTGGCCGATTACGAGAGAACTGTGAAGAGGTACTTGTGTGAATAAAAATCCTTAATTCTATCAAATGAACATGTGCTGCGTTACTGCGTTTGGGGCTCTTTAGCGCCCCCTTGTGGTCACACTGGTCATCATAATAAGTGCAATTCAAAGCTTTAAATGTTAACAATTTGGCAAAAGACACGCTTGTTATTGTGCAATCAGGTAGCTTTACAGTGTTTTATTCATTTCACTCCATTCTGAAAGTATCAAAGCTGAAACATGATATTTCAAAATGTCATAAACTTCCTCATCTCACATGAAAGCATTCTCTCTTTGATTGCGTTCTTTTTTTTTTTTTTTTTCTCGTCTCCCTTTCTGGAGTTTCATTTCCAGTAACTTCACCCGCTAAGCATTCGACAACCCGAGGCTTCTATTCTTCATTGGAATGAAGCGAAATTTTATTCCTTTTCAGGGTAATTGGTTGAATACTGTAGTTGCTTCTGCTAATTGTCCTACACTGACATGATTGGGTTTCCTTCATTTGCGACTTTATTAAATTTAACATGCGCTATTCATGTTAAAGTGACTAAGGAGTGAAAATAATGCAAACATCTCCAGATCTTTGGAAAAATGAAGCCCAAGGTGACAATAAACACCAAAAACAACCCCACTGATGATTTGCAGCAAGAGACGTTAACTGTAAACCCTGAAAAGGTCTTCATTATTCATGAAAAATTTCACCCCACTGGTTTGCATTTCATTGAGTGACTCACATATTTCACTGCGAAATTTCCCAGACAGCAAATGCCAGGAAAGAAATACGACAAAAGGCAGCCATAAAAGACCAGAGGGCAGAACAAAGGTAAATATGTAACAGAAATTGCCTATAACTCCCATCATCCCCGGCAGTGTTATGCTTTCAGAAGGTTTGATGGGAAGAAGCGGACACTTTAAAAAGGCGCCCAAAAAATGCAGAGGGGATTGCGATCGTCTGTCTATTTTTGTTTCTAGTCATCACACTCGCCATTTGATTATAACATACGTATGGTCGTCCTTGGGTTTCTGAGGCACACAAAAGGCAGTGTGGACACTAGGGGTCACTGTCGCCCCCAAAACCCAACAGACAGACAAGCAGGACACATGGTAAAAGCACTAAGAAGATATTTTTACATTATTTTCTTCCTTTCCAGTGCCTCCAAAGCACCACAGCCACATTAAACACACAACTCAGCAATAAACACAATATTCTCTCTCCTCCACTCCTCCCAGCAAGCGTTGTCCACCTCCTCCCGATTCAAGCTCAGCTTGCTGGGTTCCCATCAGTCCTTTAAATAGTCTTTGACTCTTGAGCATGGGAAAGGCGCTATATAAATAAAATGTATTATTATTATTATTGGACCTGGAAGTGCTTCTGTACTTCTGACCACGTGAACTGGATTTTCTTCAGCCCGGAAGTACGAGGTAGTCACGAGGACAGAAGCCCCGAGGTACTTAAGGGCTATAAGGAAAGAATACATCCCCAGGTCCTTTGACAGCTCCTCCTGGTGGCACCCACGGCACCCAACAGGGCTGTGTGTCCAAACTACATGTCCCATAGTGCCCTGCGGGAATCCGGGGTACCTCTGCAGTCCAGGGCAGCTGCCATCTAGCGTCTTGGGGGAGGCAGTGTCCTAGAAAAGCTGCCTTCCCCTGTCCTTCCATCTTAGGGGCGTCCCGGCCGGGTTGAGCTGCCAGCCGTCTCTTACAGCAGGCAGTTGAGTATAAGCCGAGGAGAGCTGTACAGTACTCTGGGACTAGCCGGAACAGCATTAAGATTTTTTTCAGTTAAAAGCTTTCATTCAAATGGTCGTCCTGCTTCAGCCGTTTCCTTCACTTTATAAGAACTCATTCTTCGGGCGGGTTCAGATGCAGAGAAACACTGAGTGGAGCAGACTTGAGCGCAGTTTAGAGAAGGTTGAAAGAGAAGCCAAAAAGTTAGGTGAGTGCCCAGCTTTAAATGTTCTAAGGATCGTGACACAAACACGTCGTGCATTAACGTGGGCAAGTAAAGAGTGTCAGCACGCAACTGCCAGTGGCAGACAAGGTGCCACAGATAATCCAATGGGCTCTCTTCATATACAGTAGCTGCCACCACCAGAGTAGATGAAGAGGCAGCGACAGCGGTCACACCCTCTCCCTCAGCTTCATTCACACTTTTGTCAATGAAGCGACACTCCAAATTGAGCTGGGCGTGGTGAGAGAGAACTCCTGCGTTGACATGTGCAGAACACACACGAGGAACAATAACATTAAACGGCTATAAGCTGGTGAACCACCTGGTGAGATGGGAGTTCATATCTTTCTGTGGTACGTGATCAGTCACCAAGGTAAATTTCTGACCCCATAAGTAATAACGGAGCGCTTCAACAGCCTACTTAATCGCCGGACACTCTTTCTCAATGGTCGAATAATTACGTTCTCTGCGGAACAATTTCCTACTCAAAATACGTGAGGGGATGTTCCTCACCATCAAGAACTTGAGCTCCCAAACCAAATGCACTCGCGTCCATCTGTAGAATGAATTCCTAAGAAAAACCTGGATGTTTCACAAGCAGATATGAAGAAAAGGCAGCTTTTGTGTCCGAGAGGGACCTTTTACAATCATCTGACCAAACAATACTTATGGTTCTTTCTACTCTTCATCAGGTTAGTTAAAGGGGCAGCTCTGCTCGTAAAAAGCTCCTATAATAACCAGCGAGGCCTAGAAAAGCATGAACCTGACTTTGTGTCACCTGACACGCAAGCACCTCACCTTTCTTTTTCAACTGCAGTTTAATCTGACCAAATAGTGCATTTCTGACATACCCAATTTACACACCTTAGGATTACAAAGGCACAGCAGACCATCTAACGGGCTGTCAGGGGAGATGAAGAGGTGGTGACAGCGGTCACTATATGTGTTGCCCTGTGCCTGTTGTCAGTGTGGCTTCATCATGGTTGGCTTTGTCTGGGGAGTGCCACCAATCACATTACATCTTCTCGCTGCAACGGGAACCTGGTAGGACAAAACCTTACACTTCCTTTAGAGGGCTGTTTGCAGGGTTTTTCATTCTGCGGACTCCAATCAAGTTCTAGAAACATCTCAAGGAGAATGAACGCTAACAGGATGGACCTGCAGTGCCATAGCAAAGGGCCTGAACACTTCAATGAATGAGAGATTTCAGATTTTGGTTTTGTAATAAATTTGCAAATCTTTTAGAATGCATGCTCTCACTTGTACTTACGGGCTATTTAGTGTCGATTGATGGGCAAAATGATCTCTTTAAAATGAAACATACGACACAGTAAAGTGTGTAGAAAGTGAAGGGGTCTGAAGACTTTCTCAATCCGCTGTATGTTTTAATTCTTTGTTAACCTCAGAAGAACCTAAATAGCTGCAAACCGCAAGAGGAAGCTGTTTATCTTGTTTACTTCTAATATTAACTAACAGGCCTGCGTCACTGCACTCCGTGATATGTGATGATAGAAATTCCTGGCAAGCTGAAAAAAAATGAACCATTTTTTTTTTTCACCCCTGCAGCAAAATATTTATTTCAGCTCCCCAGGGACACATGACTGTAGAAAGGAATGTAGAGCAATGCTGTTATTAGCTCCGGGTTTGCATGTCGTCATGCAGAACGGATTTCATAAATGGAGGCAGCGTCAGTGTTAAAACGTACCCGCGGGGCTCAGCAGTCTTAGGGGGCTTTTCTTTTTTTTTCCTTCTTTTACAGGTCGCTGATGTTCTATACCGTCGTGTGTCAGGAAACACCCTTCTAATGCTGTGACTTGCAATAAAGACCCCCTGCCGAGCTCTGCTGGGATAAACCAGTCAATGGAATTTGGTTGTGTTGAATGGGAGGAACAAATAGAAACACTGCAAGAATCTCAAATCTAAGAGGACGGCAGGGAAATGATTGCTGTGTAAGACCATC
This sequence comes from Polypterus bichir lapradei, assembly GCA_026402145.1. Lineage (NCBI taxonomy): Eukaryota > Metazoa > Chordata > Cladistia > Polypteriformes > Polypteridae > Polypterus > Polypterus bichir. The sequence continues at coordinate 10,228,250 of JANRMT010061414.1, forward strand.
GCCGCACCTAATCCTAAATTGTTGGACGGTGTGCCTAATCTTAAAGTGGTAACTTTAAAATCAGTATGTTCTAAGATTGGAAGGGAATGGAGGGTATTAGTGTCACTCACGCACGCATGGGAGGCAGCTAAAGGGCTTGAGTAAGGGCAATTCCGAGTCAGACTGGGATGTGGCAGAGTGCACTGATTCTCTTTCTCGCTTTCCTGCAGACCATCCCTGGGAGATTCCACCTGGCCCTCTTCACGTCACTTCCAGAAGGCCTATGGAGGAAGACCTTGTCAGCTCCGGCCCCTTTGTTGACACGTCCGGCCTCGAGCCTATGGCTGAAGACCCTGTGGTCTATGGCCGGCCAGTCATCCCGGCCAATACCCCCAGGCCGCCAGATGAAGCCATCCCTGCAACGTGGAGAGGCCCCGAATTCCAGCAGGGCATCATGGACTATAGAATTTTAATACACAGCCCTGCTGGATAACGTCGGGGCCGCCAGGGGATGCTGCAGGGAGACACAGAGACGTTTGTTTTTCATACAGCCCAGAAGTACTTACAGGTCACGAGGACGGAAGAAGTAAAGTGCTTCCAGGCTGACGAAGAAAAGAAGAGTCTTGATCTGACCCGGAAGTGCTAAGAAGTCACACGGACTGAGGATTCAGAAGCACTTCCAGGTCACGGACTATAAAAAGGACGCTGAGCTGGGTGGAAGGGTAGCAACGTGTCTGGGATTGGAGGATTATAGTATTATTGAGAATTGTGTATTTGTTTATGAGTATTGTGGAGAGGAGGGTGCTTTGTGCACTGTTGTGTATTAATAAAGCCAACATTTGGAACTTTATCTGGTGTCTGACGTAAAGTCCGAGGGTTCAAGAGGACGATAGCGCCCTCTATCTGTCACAACCCTTATGAACCCGACCACTTTGACTTCACTTCCTGTCTTCCTCTACCTTTTCCTTATTCCCTCAGTTTTGTTTTGGGCTCAGTTTTGTGCACATCAGTGCTGTATAACATTTTGCAACTTTGCAGCCAGGACACCAAATATATGGGCATCTGCCCCAAACCTTGCTAATGGCTCTGTGTGGAGTTTCTGACATTAGGAATGAAGAAAGTAGAGACGGCAGGGGATGGGTGATGATCAGAGGGATTTTGGTTTCTTCTGCTAATATCGGTTCACTAGTTGATTCTCAAGATAAAACCATTTTGCAGATGGTGTTCACCTATTCAGCTCAGGCGCAACAAGCTGTATGAGTTTTACATAATCGTTTTTCGCAAACTCAACAGTTTTCTCAACCTTTAAAATCTTACTGGCTGGTAACGGCATACAGAAAAAAAAAATAATCTAAAAGATTTGTTAGTCCATGCTACCTGTACAATCAAGAAAATCGATAAATGTGCCTGTGCCTGGGTGGTCCCAATAAAAAAAAAAATAATTTCTAATAGGAAATGAAATATTGAATCACCTATTTTGCAAACTTTTCAGCTTACATGGGTGAATTGTATTTATGCAATTCAATGCAGAACTTTTGGATTAATATCATTTGGGGAAACCAAGAACTCCTTAAAAGCACGTTTTATATGATATCTCAGACTGACTGATAATCGGAAAAAGGACACAGTATTATTTAAACAATTTGCACAATTAAACAATTCTCCACAGATGTTTGGGTTCGAACATGCATCATATTGGAACAAAACAAGGAGAGTAAAGAGTAGCAAAGAAAAATACTGGATTGAGGCATTGGACACTTATCACCCACACGGTTTAAATGAAAGATTTTTTTGTAGGTTTTAGTATTTCGGGGTAATTGAATGAACAAGATCATAATTAGGTTCTAAATAAAGGGTCTGTGTGCCAGAGCGTAGCTGTAGGGCTCACATCCCCGACCCTAACCCTAACCTCAAAAAATAGTGTATCCATCCACCCATCCATCCATCCATCCATCCATTATCCAACCCGTTCTATCCTAACTACAGGGTCACGGGTTCTGCTGGAGCCAATCCCAGCCAACACAGGGCGCAAGGCAGGAAACGAACCCTGGGCAGGGCGTCAGCCCACCGCAGGGCACACACATACAAACACACACGCACCAAGGACAATTTAGGATTGCCTAACCTAAATAATGTAACCCTGAGGTTAATAATTCTAATAGGTCCCTAAGGTTTATAATTGGACGGAATTCATATTTATGTAATCTTGTATATGTTTAAATCTCTTAGGAGTTAGTACAATAATAAGATTGTCAGAATAGATTTTTAGGTATATTTAGCTCTAGGTTTAAAATTTATTTGATTTTTTTAAAGAGGGTCAAATTACAGTATAGGATGTTAAATCTGTTTTTAAGGCTTGATTATAAATATTATTTCACAAAAGCAGTGGCGTAGCTAGGGGTGGGCAGTCTGCCCTGGGTGGCACATTTTTGGGTGCGGCATTATGGACCAAAAGGCTCAGTACAATTCGTATGTAAGCAGCAGGGCTCGGAAAAATATCACTCATGAATGACAAAAGTAAAATTCTCTGATTTTTATCTACAAATGCTTCAAAAATAATTTTCAGACTGTCTTTCTGTGACGGCATCATACACAGCAGTTGAAATTTCTGAGGCAATCACAAAAATACACATAGAATGACACCGATAATAACTTCTAGGAAGATAAACAACTAATTTACAATTTATAATTTCGTTTCGTTTTCAATCTGAATGCGTTCTTGCTCATCCCCACCTATCACTTGTACACTACACTGGTTCTGGTTTTCTCAGCGTATTTATATTAAACTAATAATCAGAACACAGCTCATCAGTGCGTCTATACTATATTTTTGTCTAGTTGATACTTATAAATAATTATAAGTGAAAAATGATTGCTGTTTCTCTATATATGAATAAATCTATCTTAATTTTTCTCTGTAAGTCATTTGAATTTTCTTTTTAAATAGGTTAACATATTCAGATATGGTGGAGGGTGGCAAATTGAAGCACCGCCCCAGCCCAAGTGGCACGAACTCGAGCTATGCCACTGCACAAAAGGCATAATTATCTGATTATGATGAGTATTTTATAGATAGGACATTCTTGAAATAAGCTCTTAATATACTTACAGGGCTTATCTAAATAAGATGAAATGGTAATTTTGGGGTGTCATACAATGAAATTAGAATTGTTATAAGTGAAAAAGTGTACCAGTGCATTTGTCTTTCTTTTTAGGGGAAGACAAGTATCACAAACCCTAACCCTAAGTTTGGATGTGCAACGCTTTCTCACTTCCCAGGGAATCTCCTGGGCATTCTGGAGTGACTTTGGGAACGGAGTTTACCTCACATAAAAAAACTCACCCTAACCCCAAGTCACAATTTTCCCATGGGATTAATAAAGTTCATGTAATCTACTGATGGTAATGAACTACAAGTGTGGACGACGAAAGGTTCAGGAGTTCTCCATTACAGACGTAACATTGAAATGTTTATCTGTGTAAAGACAAATTTTAGGAGCCATCTTCAGGACATCTCCATCAGTATTTTGAGGGGCTTCAACTGAAGATTTCTATAGTCTGTAAGGGGGGGGCGGGCGGCTTTAGTTTCTCCATTCCTCCCATTAAAAGCCGCCCAGCACTCGGCAAAAGGCAAACAATGAGGCCCGACCTGACACAATCTACTTATCCTCCCTCCGAATAATTACACAACTGAGTTTGTTAATCTGTTCTCACTCTGCTTTTGTTGCTCCCTCTGTTTACGCAGCTTTAAAATGGACAGTGCTTATTTTTCATCTCAAAACCTCAGCATTCTTAAGGCCAACACTGGATTGGCTAAATGGAAAGAGAATACGGCACAGAAAAGCTGTAATCGTTTATATACAATAGATTAAAAAAAAGGCTTTTCACTATAAAGTATTAGCATTTTTAAGCTTGCAACCGTATCCCTCATACCCATTCAGTAGACAAGCAATTATCTAGCTACTTACCTTAAGTATAAGAAAGCAGGGCCGCCTGCACATAAAGGGCACGAATGGACATCTAGCGGCTCTCTGACCTTTCAGTTATGACTTTGGTGCTCTTTTTTCACCTTTGAAGCGACATTTCACTTCCACGTATTTTCCACTATGGTTAAAAAAAAAGGAAAGGGGCAGCATGATGGCTCATAGCATAAGGGGTCCCGGGGCTAAAGGGATGGGATTGGCACACTTGGGTTTGAGTCCTGACCCGAAGCCTACGTAGATTTTTACCCTATTTGTGTACATATGGACCAAAGGGATAAAGTACAGTATGTATGCCCCCCCCCCCCAAGGTTCAAGTTCAAAGTTTATTGTCATATGGGAAAGGCACTATATAAATAAAATTTATTATTATTATTATATGCACAGTAAAGAAACACATGTCCCTGTACAATTAAATTCTTTCTTTGCTGTCCACACCAAATGCCAAAACCAAACATAAATAATAAGTAGCAGATAGATAATAAGTAACAGAGGCAGCATAAAGTATAAAAACAGAATCGAACTATAAAGTGTAATGTGCAGGTAGGTGTGTGATGGACGAGTCTAATACAGTTGTGTGAGGTCGATAGAATGAGGTGGACCGCGGTTATAAACTCCAGTCAGTTATTTAGGAGTCTAATGGCCTTGTGAAAGAAAGAGTTCTTTAGCCTGGAAGTCCTGCATTTCATACGCCTGAGGGTAGAAGTGTGAACAGTTCGTGTTGGGGGTGAGTCGAGGCAGTTCTCCTGCGGACTCTGCAGTTGTGGATGCTCTGCAGAGAGGGTAGTGGGGTCCTGGTGATCTTCTCAGCAGGTCTTTACCACTCTCTGCAGGCGTTTGCGGTCCATAGCAGTAGTGTTGCCGTACCACACGGTGATGCAGCTGGTCAAGATGCTCTCAACAATGCAGCTGTAAAAGTTGCCAGGGATCTTAGTAGACATACCAAACTTCCTCAGCCTCCTTAGAAAGTCCAGCCACCATTTGAGCCCTCTTGATCAGCTGTGTGGTGTTAAGAGTCCAAGTGAGGTTCTCACTGACGTAGATGCCCAGGAATTTAAAGCTGCTCACCCACTCCACTTCAACCACTCTCGGATGAACAGTGGCCGGTGCCATCTCCTCTCCTTCCTCATGTCCACTATCATCTCCTTCATCTTGTCTGTGTTGAGGATGAGGTTGTTGTCCTCACACCATGACTCCAGACTGGCCACCTCCCTCCTGTTGGCCGTCTTATCCCCACCAGTGATGCGTACAATCACTGCGGTGTCATCTGCGAACTTTAGGATGATGTTATCTTTGTGGGTGGTGACACAGTCCTGGGTGAACAGGGTATAGAGGACGGGGCTGAGGACGCATCCCTGTGGGGTGCCTGTGTTTGTGATAATGGTGGCTGAAATCCTATAACCAATCCTGACAGACTGGAGCCTGCCACTCAGAAAGTCTAGGAGCCAGTCACAGAGGGTGGGTGGGGTGGGGTGCAGACCAAATGCAGACAGTTCATGGGTGAGTTTATGGGGCATAACCATGTTAAAGGCGGAGCTGTAGTCAACAAGGAGCAATCTGATGTAGGAGTCTTTGTTCTTTAGATGGGAGAGGGAATAATGTAGTGCTGCCGCGATGGCATCTGAGGTGGACCTGTTGGGCCGGTAGGCATAATGCAGGGGGTCCAGAGTGTCTGGTATGCTGCTCTGAATGTGGGCCAGCACCACTCTCTCAAAACACATCATGATGATTGGAGTGAGTGCTACCGGCCTGTAATCATTCAGGCAGGTGGGTGGGCTTTTTTAGCAAGGGGGATGATGATCGTAGTCTTAAAGCAGAGCAGTTGAAGATGGAGGAGAGAACATCAGCCAGCTCGTTGGCGCATGCTCTGAGAGCCCGCCAGGGATGTTGTCTGGTCCTGCTGCTTTACGGGGGTTGATCTTCCGTAGTGCTTTGTGTACCTGACCTGTAGACAGGAGGGGGGGTTGAGTGGTCCAGGTGTGTGCTGTTGCTGGACGTCTCAAAGCGGGTGTAGAAAGTGTTGAGATCATCCGGCAGACTGTCTGTGGAGCTGTAGTCCTGTAGTCTGTGATGTGCTGTTGGCCCTGCCGCATACTTCCAAATTTACGCAAACTTCCCTAATTTACAAAACACTGCATGCGCACGTTCACCTTTATAAATCACAGTGAGGAAATCCTTCTTCCAACCACCTAACACTCCTAATTGTCCACATAAAGTCGATGAACCACCTCTAATGAATATCGATAAGTGTAAACTCACACATTAAAGCTATTTTGATTTCTCAAGGACAAAAACAATAAAAGCAGATTGAAAAGACGAAAACAAATTTCATTGAGTGAGAGATGGACGTCCTGGGCAGAGAGGTCAAAGCGAGGCTCCAATTACACTGGAGAAGCCACAATTTAGCTTTTAACACGTTTGGGTGTAGTTTATGGATTTTGGACTGCTGATCCCACAAATTATCTTTAAATTTTCCTTAAATATGTTGTGACGCATGTGAGACAGTGGGTCACCTTCCAGGTTCACCTAAAGCAGAGTGAACAGACGAAAAAAAACTTTCACTGAGTGTGAGGTGGACATCCTGGCTGTAGAGGTCGAGGCGAGGTTACCCTGTTACACAGGTACACTGGACAACCATGATTCTGCTTTTAACACGTTTGGGTGTATCTTATGGATTTTAGACTGCTGATCTCAAAAATGACCTTTACATTTTCCAGTAATATGCTGTCATGCATGCAGGCTACATGGTCACCAAGTAGTACCACCCCCAGGATGAGAGGGGGCGCTGTCACTAACAGTCCTGTCACCTTTTTTCTCTTGCAGCCTCGAGGGCACTGAAGTAAAGGAGGCCCCACTTCTTCTGCCCTGTATAAAAGCAGAATGCTTCTGGAAATTCGCTGTATCATTTTGATGGTGGCCAAGGTTGATCAGGCTCGCAGGATGGTCATTGTTGAGGACCCGAGTGGCAGGACTAGGCCAAGGGGCTGCGTACGTAACACCTGGCTCTGGCTGATAGATGGTCATTTCTGGAGGGTGACACTGAATTACATGTCTGCCCGTTGGGGTGGGTGCCCCTTGGAATCCTGAGCTGTTTGTTGTGTGGTCGGTGCGGCAAGCATGCTCCCCAACCTGACTCGACTTGACTAAAGACAGACCCTGATAACTAGTCACTCCAGAGAGGAACACTGTAACTTCCAAACAGCGCACTGAAATCAATATATTTTGTTAATTTTCTCATCTTAAACAGGGTTTTGCCCGGATGGCACCCGAAGCGTTTAGCTCTGCTCTGCCTCTTTGTACAGTGTCTGATATGTCTGGCTCCTCTGCCAATAGACATAGGTTTATGTCTATTATATATATTATATATATTATACCTTGTGTTTACCGACGCTAACAATTGCAGAGGGGTTAGTGGGTTTTCCTACCTGAGCCAAGTCTTGGAGATGTCCTAGTTGTCAGCCTTTTCAGTGGTGGAAAACTGGGAGCAGACCGTGAGCTGTGGCATGCAGCCTGCCATTGCTAAGCAATCCCGGGGTGAGTGTTAGTAGCTCTACTGTGCTGTCATGGTCTCTGCACCCTATGATGTTCTTCAGGGAGCAAACAGGACACCCAGTGAGCATTTATCTCTCTCTCTCTCTCTTTATATTATACTGATCTGACAAATCACCATGAGGCAGTGTGTCCCACAATTCATAGCAAAAGGAGCAGTTCAGAGTGCCGTGGTGTGGGTTGGGCACAGAGGAGCGCCATCTGCCACCCTTAATTAAAGCAGGAACTGAGATGCTGGGGGCGGGAATTGGAAAGGAAATTCGGAACTCCAGAAAGGAAGGACTTGCTCGAGGGGGCGTGCGTATGTGGTTGGATTTCGGACAACAGTTTTTTGTGAGTCTGCCACACGGGACTTAGAGGCTGCGACACATGAAGTTCCAGTGGACTGTCATACCTTTAAAACTGGAGGCTGGAGGAGGAGTGCACCCCGGAAAGAGTAAAAACCACAAAGCGAAAGAGTCTCCTGGTGCCGAAACAACGGGAGAATTGTAAGTAGTTGTTGTTTTTCTTTATTGTTCTCCACAGACGTATACAGACTACGAAATCCTTAACTGCACCCCGATTAAGGACTAACATGGCCACATAACCGGGTTACTCTTGGAGAAATCTACATACGCTAAACCCAATTTCTGAGTAACCAATATCCCGGTTTCTCAAACCAGAATAAGGGCATACATGGCATTTTTAAAAAATGTGTTTCTGTGAATAAAATCGCATGTAACCACACTCAGTCAGTGCATTTACATGCATACACATAATCAGGTTAAGGTGAATAACCCGGTTTAGGCAGAAACCTGGTTTCTTAATAATCCACGTTTAAACGTGCAAGTAATTGTCTGGAATTCTCCTTTGGCAAACGCTCCAACGTCATTAAACCGCGTAATTCTCTCTATAATAATAAAAAAATCCTGGGACGAGACAAGACTTTTTCAGAGGGATACTTTCACGTCCCGCGAGACGAGTCTTTGTGCCAAGAGATTTAACCAGGTCCGGGGCCGGAAATAAAAGACAAAGAGTAGATGACAAAGTAAAATGTCGTAGAATTCAAAAACGTCGCCACGATACACATGCAGAGCAGGTTAGAGATAATGGAAGTACGAAAATTTGAAAGTCTCAAAAAAATGAGAGTAAAGATCGCATTAGCACAAACAAATGGAAATTATTACTCAGTGAAATAATGGAACAGCGAAAAGAGATCGAATATATTGTTTGGATTTAAACTTTAAGTCGGAGACTTGTAGATCGTCTAATTTATGCTGCCATCAGCAATGTTTCTTCCCAATGAAGAGGTGTATCTGTGAGAATTAAAAGATTTGTTATTTGGTGAAAGTGAAATCCACATACGCCAGCGGCAGAGACGGGAAGTGGCTGGTGTGTAGCGCAGGCCGGGTGGGTTGGCGAGCGAAGTGAGCAGAGAGCGAAGCCCCTAGTAAGAGTTAAACGTCATCATCGGCCACCAGGAATCAGAAAAATCAACATGTGATGATGGTCTTATGTTTTATAAATACGTTTACCGTAGATCCCGGAATATAAGCCGACTCTGTATATTAGCCAACCCCCTTCTCTACCTACTAAATTACATGTATTTGCCGATGACCGGTATTTAAACCGACTCCCTTCTCCAAGCAAAATTTTCTAAATTTCCTTAAAAGTGTCTCTTCAGGTATATTTATCATGTTTATCGGCGAGAATTTCAGACTGCCGGTTTTTTTGATGGAAACCAGGAAGTGATTGCAGAGAAGTTTGGTAAAATGAAACCTTTGTGTTCAAACTATATACACAAATACGTTACATCGGCAGGTGGATTTCCGGAGACTCGTTATAAATTTGACTAACTTAAATACGCAATACAGTGGACCCTTGACTTAAGAACTTAATTTGTTCGCGAAAGGCTAACCCATGATGCGTTCCGAACCTCCCACTGCAACACTTACTTAACCTTTTCATAATAAAAAAAAGGGTTGTATAATGTGCATAATTTACCAAAACACCAATAATTTTTCTAATGTACTAACCAAAAAGTTATAAAAATTGCCTAGCCTACCAGAAGTAGGCTAAATTAAGCTAGGAGCATGGCACCGCGCAGCGGCTCAGGGCTCTCCTTTTCAGTGCACTTTTTTGTTGTTTTTGTACTTTTTTTTTGTCCTTGTTTGTGCACGATCGGTTCGGCGAACATCCGCTACACACGTCAGAACCTTATAGACATCGGTGTCCAGAGCCAGACATCTGTTTCGAGTGTTTTTCATCACACGCACAACATCCCAGACAACATAGCGAGACCAGCGGGCTCTCCGTGGATTGTTGTCGGGTCTAGGAGACGACACAGACGGAGGAGGGAAAGAAAGCAGAAGCGGGGGCGCAGATCCGGCGTTATGCCAAGGCTAAAAAAACAACCATACAAGCCCTATACAGAACTTTTTTTCTGCACTGAAGGAGCTGCTTTTAATCTCATTGTAGATGCGTATAGTGACAGTAAAAGGCATTCTATTCTATTCTAGAAACAACAATTTCATACTGTACTCACCATTTAATTTGACATCTTTGGGCTGCAGGAAGGGAGGAGGAGGAGAATGAAACGGAAGTTGGTTATTGTTTAGAAGGAGCCTCCTTATGCAAATCTTTTCTTTGTAAAATTGTCAAGATGGTGGATTTCGACATGCTGTACATATTAGCGAGATCGGTCACACGAACAGCACTCTCATATTTCCACACAATTTCCATCTTCGTTTCGATTGTGATCGCTTTCTTTACCTTCTTCTGTTCCTTCCTTAGCAATTATGTGTCTTGCTTGCATGGTCTTAGTGAATTATATATATATAGGTAAATCACTGCAATAACCGAAATTACATCCACAAACACATGTATCTGGGCTCCGACTGACGCTTACTAACGCTCTCGGTTGTTTGTTTACAATCGCGCAAGCGGATACACGTGACCGCATTCGGGTCGTAACGCAAGATGTTGGTCGTAAATCAAAAGAAAAATTTTTATTTTAAACTTCCCGATAATTTATTATAAATTTTATTAATAAAATCAACAACTAAAACACTTTTTTGAATAAATACTTTATTTAATTTAAAGTACCGGCATGCAAAGTTACTTCTTCATCTGAAAGATGGCTCAGTGGTTTCGTCATTATTTACTTCCGTATTGCTTGGCAAAACCGGCATTGCGCTGGAAATCTTGAATCTGAAACGATGCTCGTTGTATAAACCGACCCCCAAACTCCAAGCCAAAAATCTAGGACGAAATTCTCGGCTTATATTCCGGGATCTACGGTAGTTAATTTGACACTTTATTTATTGTTTACCAGATTGCACACTGCAGACTCTTTTCTGCTTGGCTGTGTGAGTGAGCCCTGCAAAGGACCAGCATGCAGATACGTGTTACATTCAGTGTTGCTGGGATAATAAAATCGCAGAAAGTTTTACTTTCATAAGAGAAGTATCGTGTTAGGTTACTCTTTACGTTAAAAAGTAATCGCACTACGTAACGCAAGTTACTTTTTAACGTGTTACCATACTGCTATGAGTTTAGCATGCTACGTTCAGCTCATCCACATAAATTTAGTGATTTCTGAAATATCGAGGCCAGGAGAAGGAATATTGCAATTGTCCAAACATTTGCCTCCGGGAATGTATTTTGTGGGCACTTCTGAAAGCAAATACAGAGTACAGTGGACATGAACAGACTACAGCATCCTTGACAGTAACCTGGTTAAGGGTTTACACAGCCACATAATCGGATTATTCCTGGAGAAATCTACCTCTGTTAATCGGGTTTCTCAGCGCCTAGTAACCAGATTTCTCTAATCTGAATAAGGGTTTTGGAAAACCAGGTTTATGTGAATAACCGGGTTATTAAAGCGCATGTAAATGCACTCATTGTGTTTGAGTGAATCCTGCGGTGGACTGGCTTCCTATCCAGGGTCGTTTCCTCCTTCACACCTAATGCTATAAATGCAGGTTCCAAAAGTACTGATGAACAGGAAAAAGGGAGGCATTTGCAGCAAAGCAGTAAATCTTCTGTTATCCTAAACTGAATTTAATGTAGTGGTGTCATGCATGTGTGCGTGAGGATCACCTTCCTGGCTCTGCCGGGGTAAGCGATGCCACTCTGGCGCAAAGAGGGGGCACTCACGCTAACATTCTCTCCTTTTCCGCACATGGCTCTGAGGACCCATTCAGTGAGGACGGAAAACCCAGGCCACAGCTCCCAGAGTTGGCCTTGCTCCTTCCGGTCTTGTCTCTCTAAAACCGGATGGTCTGAGTGGATGGTGTCTGACTTTGGACCCTACAATTCAACATGGACAGAGTACCTTAGAAGTTCCTTAGAGATACTACTTCATTGGGCTACATAGCCATCTATTTCAATTTGTTATTCATTTCAATTATTAAAAAGGGGTCAGCTGGCTGGTGCCCCAACATTTTGAGGCGACTCTACTCTTCTCTCTTGGACACATGGGCCTTTCTTTATAAGCACTCTGACTTAGAGTTTTCACTAGCAGAACGAGGCAAGCTGAGCCTTTTCCTCTTGCGTACCCATCTTCAGTTTCACAAGGTTTTCTCACAAGACCTCATTTTCAATAAAACACGACATATTAGGCACTTTCCACAATCAAAAGGTCACCTTGTTTTGCTAGTCCTTCCCCCCACTCTGCCTTGCCTGCCGGAATACTAGAAAGAAAGAGCACCAATAAAGGCATTCTAGTTGGAAAATGCTTTGTGCCTGCAGACATTTGCGATACTTCTCAGCAGAAAAAAACAAAAAAAAACAAAGAGCGACTTGTTTACTGATATCGGTGTGCGTAACAGCAGTGGGGGGGCTCTGTTTTCATGATTCGTAACCCTGTTCTCCTAGTTCTGCCATCAGAAGCATCTCCTTATTCAACGCCGTAAAGTATTTGAATTTCCAGCCTCTGTAAATGATTCCACAGATTGGGGGCTGGGAATGAGTCAGCTTCCTGAACGACAACACCCACTTTCTAAAAATCGCAACCTTCTTCTTGTAATGGAGATCTCCCAGCAGACAAATTCCTGGCCTTTTGTTTTCTACATTTTGACTAACACTTTGTGATTGTGATTACCAACTGCAGTTGATAAGAATAACTGGCGAGGGTGCTAATCGGGAGAATTTAACTACAACCCCATATCAGAAAAAGTTGGGATGGTATGGAAAAATGCAAAAATAAAATAAAATAAAAATCAGTGATTCTTGAATTTACTTTAACTTTTATGTCAGATATGTCATGTTTTGTCTGATCAGCTTCATTTCATTCATTAATTTAGTGTAGTAGGCAGGACAAGATAGATAGATAATGAAAGACAATATACAATTAATAAATAGAGGAAAGGCACGATAAAATTAATACAAATTAATACATAATAGACATATCACAGGCATGATAGATAGATAGATGGATAATGAAAGACAAGATATAATTAATAATTAGAGGAAAGGCAGTATAAAATAATACAAATTAATACATAATAAAAATATTAGAGGTATGATAGATAG
>JANRMT010061414.1:10247622-10284363 GCA_026402145.1 Polypterus bichir lapradei
AACATATAATTAATAGAGGAAAGGCACTATAAAATAATACAAATTAACATAAAATAGACATAGATAGACAGACAGATAAATAAACACAGATAGATAGATGTGAAAGGCACTATATAATAGATAGATATGAAAGACACCATATAATAGAGGAAAGGCACTATAAAATAATACAAATTAATGTAAAATAGACATATGATAGATAGATATGAAAGACACTATAAAATTAATAGATAGATAGATAGATAGATATGAAAGACACTATATAATTAATATAGGAAAGGCACTATAAAATTAATACAAATTAATGGATAATAGCTACTGTATATAACAGGCATGATAGATAGGTAGATAATGAAAGATAAGATATAATTAATAAATAAAGGCACTATAAAATTAAAAAAAAATTAATACAAAATAGACATATGATAGATAGATATGAAAGACACTATAAAATTAATAGATAGATATGAAAGACACTATATAATAAATAGAGGAAAGGCACTATAAAATTAATACAAATTAATGGATAATAGCTACTTTATATAACAGGCATGATAGATAGATAGATAATGAAAGATAAGATATAATTAATAAAGGCACTATAAAATTAAAACAAATTAATACAAAATAGACATATCACAGGCATGATAGATAGATAGATAGATGGATAGATAGATAGCGTAGTTGGTAGGATTACATCATAGATGATAGATAGATAATGAAAGGCACTATATAATAGATAGATAAAAATAAATGAATCTCATGTTTAAAGGAAGAGGAACATAACAGGGTTTGTGGTAAAACAGAGCCCAATGATGACCAACGCTGGACAACAGTAAATGAACCCAAGAAGTTCCATGAAAAACTCTCCTGTTACTCATGTTGCCTACGCCAGGCCTCAAGTCATCCAGGTGTGTGCTCATAATGTGTTTTTTCTAAAATATAGTTAAATAAATAACTCTGGAAAATGAAAGGAGTTGCACTTTTGAAATTGAACACCTCCTCTCCTCCTCATTCATTGCTCAAGAGTCTTGTTTTTCAACTCCATAGTGAACCGTGTGAAGGGTCTTTCTGTTTGTGCGTGATTTTCATTTTCCGGAGGTATTTACTTACCAGTATCGTACCAGAAGCACGTGCCTTTCACACGTTGTAAGCCTTCAACTGGATGAGCTGCCATGTGAATTATTAGACACGAGATAACGTGACATTTTTTTTTTCATATTGACAGTCAGTGTGGTGCATCGTTTGAGGCTTTGAACTTCAAAAGCTTAAGGCTGTGGGTTCAAACCCCGCTAGTGTCACTGTGTCACCCTGAGCAAGTCACTTCACCTGCCTGTGCTCCCATTGGAAAAAAAAAAACAGAAATGCCACCAATTGCATCTCGCTAAACAAGTAAGTGATAATGTTTGTTGACGGTCACCCTTGGGTGCCATTCTGTCACACACTTTGCTCCGTCCTTTCAAGTCACCCGGGGGGTAAACAACATAAAGAAGTTGTGTTCCTTTAAGGCCACCACTCCCTTAAGCTTCTGCTTTGTTTTCTGGGTTGAATTTCTGTGCACTCCTTCTGTACTTGCACTTTAGCGGAGCGCTTGGCACAGTGGCGCACTCGGTGAAGGGCGCTATATAAAAACAAAACTGCACACGAATTGCACCTGAACAGGTAATCCATGGGACGGAGCAAAACAGACAGCCTTTAGAATGAAGCAGCACAGCCGTCGGTAAAGAAATGGCCACACTTCTACCATATACAGTTTATAGCTTTTATTTATGTTTTGCAAATTAAAATATAATAAATTAACATTTTCTTCTAAAAAATTGTACAAAAATACTGTCAAACTTTCCTAGAAAGCCTCAACACAGTAGTATTGCCATGTATTGCGTAAACTATAATCAGCACAGTGGTTAAAAACTTTTGAAAACTGAAGAAGGCAGGAAGAAATAAAAAAGAAAAGTGAAATGTTTGCCACTCACTTAGCAACATTCCACGCCATTTTTATTGTCAATACATAAAAGTGAAGGGGGGGGGGGGGGGGTGGTGGGTTTGAAGACAGCTCAAGTCCCCCCCCACACCATCATCATCATCACCACCAGCATGGGGGTCTGCTTAAACACGTGTTAAAGCCAAAAACAGGAACAAAAACGATCTCTACACATATATTGATATATGCATACAAGGAGATGGCTACCCTTAGGGTATGGCTTTCACTGCTGGTTCCTAAACTTGATAGGGAATTAAATAAAAAAAAAAAAAACCGAAGAAGATGGCACCTGGAATAAAACAAGAGGTGAGAAATCAGGGAAATGCATCTCACTGTACCTGGTGGCTATCTCACTTGGCCATTAGACAGACAATTTAACAGCACAAATCTCCGATAGCTACTGGATATCATTTACAAGAAGTGACTGGCTAAACAATTACAAGAGTTATTTCCCTAAAAAGCATCATCATCATCATCATCATCAGGCCACCCGCATCATTTTTTTTTTTTTGTCGTTATCTTATTATTAACACCTTTATTACAAATGCATCCACTCTGAAAATAAAAAATATAGATTCATCTGACTCAAACATTGCAATGTCTCATTAAAACAGTATATTTATTACGTTGAAAGGCAAAACGATGTACCAGTGGCCGTCTCCTGTCGAGGGGGGGGGGGGCCCCCTCTCCTCGGTGTGAGTTTGTCAATTGCACACATGATGCATGCAGGAAGCTGGCATCCCTGGCAGTAACTGACTGATGAGTCACGGGTTAAACACATCTTCATTACAGAAAAGAAGAAGAAGTAGTAGTTGAAGAAGAAGAACGGGAATAATCCTAACCTCTAAATTTTAGAGGTGCGCTGAATAAATAAGAGGAATCAGAAGACTTTTTTCTTTCTCTCTCTTTTTTTTTTTTGTTGTTTTTTTTTTCGTTTTTAAATCCAAGGCGGTGTCATTCGATACACAGGATTTCATGTTGTGAAAGGAGATACTGAAACTGTAAAGGAATGTGCGTCTCTTTTGTTGTCAGGAGCCTCTCGTATAAAAGAACACACCACGGAGTCCATTCTCGGCCGATTAGCAGCTCACTCTGCTGGGCTGCTGTTTGCAAACGAAGTCTGTCATGAAATCAAACTCGTTCTGTCCGAGCCACAGTTCGGGGAGCTCCTTAATCCGGTCCAGTCCCATCTCGATCACCAACGACATCAAGACTTCTTCGTCTATAAAATCCGTGTCTATGACGTTGGGGGGCAGCATTGCTGCAGGCACATGGTGCGCCGGGGAAGGCAGGCTGGAGGCGCCGCTGTGCTTTGGGTTGCAGTCTCTGTAAGCTTGCGGCGTCCCGTTCATCTGATGGCTCGCGGGGTGCAAATCCGGCATGTAGTGATGATGCGCGGGGTGCTGCATGTGGGTGTAGTACTGGGTGTTGAGCTTCTGCAGCTGCATGCTGGCCGCCAGCTGGCCCTGACTGTTTACGGCGGGCCCCACGTACTGCGAACTGTACCTTGCGTTGGGGGGCACGTTGCCGGGGTGACCCCCGTTCATATTCACCCCGCCGGGTCCCAGTCCGTGCCGAATGCCGCCGTTCGAGTTCATATTGGCCCCTCCGTAGTGCAAATGCTCTCCCATTAACCCGTTGTAGGCGTGCTGCTGCTGTTGCTGCTGCGAAAGGTGAGGATTCGTGAACTGCCCCATCGCCATCCTGTGGGCTGGGTGGTGGTGCTGGAGCCCGTTGACCGAATCGGGGAAGCGCCCGTGGTTCGTTGCCATCATGCGGTCTGCCATCCCCCTCCCCTACCTACATGGCAAAAACACACACAAAAGGAAAAAAAAAAAAAAACACAGCAACAATGTTAAAAGGGAAACATCTTGCGGCAGCATGGCACACATGAACACGCACCGTGAACCCCCCCCCCCGCCCGCCCGCCATACACGTCACTCTCTCTCATAACACTGTCAAGACACACACATATACACAACACGCATGCAACCCCACCCGGGACGATGCAAATTCAATTACATCAGTAGTGATGGCACTAGTATGGTGCTCCTCATGCTTTGCACGCGCTAGTGCTCGCGGGCATGGCCGCGACCTTCTGCACCCGTGCAGCAGCACCAACCAACTTGGAAGATGGCACTCGAAAGTGGTCTGCGATTCAACTTTGCAGCGCATATCCAGCTCAACTCCCAATAATAATAATACAAATAATAACAATATCAATATAGAAACTTAGCGCAGTGCACGGTTGCTGCCTGATAAAAATTCACTTTGTGCCTTTCCCTGTACTGCGCGCTCTCTTGTTATAGCAAGCATTGTGGAGGATAATAAAAGAACGGAGACTTACTTGCCTATCTGACCTCCTAAGGGCTTCACTACAGTCAGCACAACGAAGATGTTAAAGTGCACCGATCCAAAAGTCGACAGACACCGATGATACAAAAGAAAACTGTATTCCAGATCGCAAGAAGAACGAGAGGGGGGATGTATAGCCGGAGCAGCAGTAGCAGCTGCAGGAAAAAAAAAAAAAAGAAAGAAAGAAACTCCACTCTGACGCCCTCCTTTCCTTCTCGGTTTCTCCTCGTTGAATGATTCGTCGCTCTCTTCTTGTAATTCTTCTTCTTCTCCTTCTTCTTCTTCTTCTTAACCGCAACACTTACAACCTCTTTCCTGGCCAACAAATAAAAAAAAAGTGTTCAGTGCCCCTTTGGCCACTGCTGATATAGGATAGTGGGGGGGAGGAGCTTAAGAGAAACCTTGAAACAGAGGACAGAAGACAAAACGCGGAGTCGGGATCGCGCGCGCAGTGGAACTGATCGTCTGTCGCATCTGCAGCTCAGCTGCCCTACTTGCATTTTTAGATCGATCACCGGCGTGTTATCGAGCGCACCTTTATCACGGGGTGGGGAATTGGAGAGGGAGGGTGCTTGATTTTTTTTTTTTTTATTTTAATATGCAAAAATCCATTGTTAAGAATGGCGGGGTTGGGCGGTTTGAGGGTAACGGGGGTGGGCGCATTCCGTCACCGCAAAAGGCTGAAATATTCTCTTTAAAACTTGTTTCCATTTGTTGTATGCTATTCATGAAGAATCCTTCAGTTTCTGCCGATACCGTCCCGTTCGGTGCAATCATTTCACCGTGAAGATTCGTTAAACTGTGAAACGCGGTTCATAATCTCAGAAAAAAAATAAACTTTATATTTTTCTAATGATATTTGTGTTCAGCTGTGATTAAATGCTGCAGATTTTTCTTCATGACTTCTTTCACCTCTATACGTACCGCACCTCATTTGTGTCTGTCAGCGAGACGTTACTCTGATGAAGAATGGAAGGACGTACCGGGGTTCAAGTCCTTGCTGTTCCCTTTGTGCAGTTTGCATGTTCTCCCTGTGTGTCCTAACGTGCAGGTTACGTTGAATTGGCGTCGGGTGTTTGAGTGCAGAATGCATTCACCCTGCAATGGACTGGCACCCTGCCCCAGCAACTTTGAAAATGGATGGATGGAGGGATTATACTGACTGGAACCATACACACTGGCGCGGTGGTAGAGCTGCTGCCTCTCAACAAAGACACTGAGGTTCCCAAGTCCTGGGTGTTCGCTGCATGGAGTCTGCATGTTCTCTCTGTGTTGTGTGTGATAGATAGATAGATAGATAGATAGATAGATAGATACTTTATTAATCCCCAAGGGGTGTGCACCAGTGACTTCACAAAGACAAGCAGGTTAGATGAATTGCTGTCTGGTGTATACATGTAGAGTGCATTTACCCTGCAATGGACTGACATGCCCTCCAGGTACTCTCCCTGGGACCCTGCTCATGTTCTGTAGGTTTCTAAATGGATGGATGGAAGGATTATGTGGACTAGTACCATACATGCTGGTGCAGTGGTAGAGCTGCTGCCTCACAAGTAAGACACTGAGCTTCAAGTCCCGGGTGCTGGCTGCATGGAGTTTGCATATTCTCCCTGTGTCAATTGTATGGGCTCTGGTTACTTTCCAAAGACTTGCAGCTTAGGTGAATGGTGAGTGGTATGTTTGTGAGTAGAGTGTGCTCACCCTGCAATGGACTGGCACCCTGCCCAGGAGTTCAATGCTTGCTCAGAGAGGCTCCAGCTTCCCTGCAATCCTACTCAGGATAAGTGTGCTTGAAAATGAGTGGATGGAAGGGCTATACTGACTAGTAACATACAGGTTGGCACAGGGGTGGTCCCGTTGCCTCACAAAGAAGAGACTGCGGTTCAAGTCCCAGATACTCGCAGCATGCAGTTTGCATGTTCTCCCTGTATGTGAGTGTGGTGGTGGTCGGGGTAGATATACACGGTAGTTGAATTGGTGTTGAGTATTTGTGTGTGTTCAGTAAGACGTTAGGGAGTTTCAAAACTCGACTTGATGTTTTCTTGGAGGAAACAAGTGGATAGGACTGGCGAGCTTTGTTGGGCTGAATGGCCTGTTCTCGTCTAGATTGTTCTGATGTTCACCATGTGATGGACTGGCGTCTTGTCCAGGGATTGTTCCTACATTGAGTCTTATTCTTGCTCGGATAGGCTCCAGCCTCCCTGCGGCCCTCAGGATAAGCGGATTAGGAAATGGAGTGATCGAAGCATTATAGTGATGAGTGACATACATGCTGCTGCCTCGCAACCAAAGAGACCCGGGTTCAAGGGTTCAAGTCCTGGGCACTCCCGGTGTGGAGACTGAATGTTCTCCCTGTGTGCGTGTGGATGTGCTCCCGTTTACTTTCCAAGACATGCAGGTTAGGTGGACTGGCATTGTGTGTATGTCTCTGTGTCGATGGACTGGTGCCTCTGTCCAGGGATTGTTCCTGCCTTGCAGCCGCTGCTTTGCTGTGGTAGGCTCCACCTTCCCTGCAGCCATGCCCACGACACATGTGTCTGAAAATGGATCGATGGATAGTAACATACGATGATACAATTCTGACTCCAGACCATAATACCATAATAATGAAGGGGGGCATGTGATGTACAATGGGGGGGGGGGGTTATGGTGTGGTAAACCAAAAAAAAATCCACCAAATACCAGGCAGCGTGGGTGGAGGGCCTTGACATGATATTTGGGGGAAGGGGGGATACCCTGGCTAAATGACCCCCTATTTGTTATAATTATATCCATCCATCCATCCATTATTGAACCCACTATATCCTAACTATAGGGTCATGGGGGTCTGCTGAAGCCAATCCCAGCCAACACAGGGCGCAAGGCGGGAAATAAACCCCGGGCAGGGTGCCAGCCCACCGCAATATAATTATATATATTATATAATTTTAATTATGTATCGATGTGTATTCAGGAGGAGCAGCCCTGGACAGTCCAGTACCTCCCCCTGGACGCTGGATGGCCGCCCCCCTGGGTTGGAGCGGTGCCTCAGTCTCTCGCAGGGCTTCATGGGAGATGGAGTCCTCCACAGCCCTATTGGGGTCTGGGGTGGCTGCCAGGGGGTGCGGCACGGGTCCCTGAGCCCAGCTGGACAAATCTTCAGTCCCACCCGGGAGTGCAACCGGAAACAGGTGATCAAGCACCTGGAGCACTTCTGGGTGGGCCATTAAAGGAGCCAGCAACCACCACTCAGTGGCCAAAGTCGGGTGGAAGAGGATGAAGCTTGGAGGAGAGGAGTGGAGGCGGTGAAGGAAGCAAGAAAGAAAGGGTGTGTGGTGCAGGGGCACCGGGTTGTGCGTGGTACACTGTATATATTGTAAATATGTCAAATAAATGTGTGTTGGCGTTTGAACCATCAGTGTCTGCCTGTTTGTGCCGAGGCTGGTCTCCACAATATTATGGGGTGCAAGGAGTTTCCCACCAGTTGTAACTGGAGTGCCATCTCTGTGTTGAACATGCATGATTTCCCTGTGCTCATGTCGGCTTATTCAGAAAAATTTAGTGGCAAGTCTAAACTAGCATTTATGCATTTCACCTACTCATGGCAACCCATTATGGACTAAGGATGGGTGGCTAACAATAGTCACCACTACCACTGGGGCGGCACGGTGGCACAGTGGTAATGCTGCTGCCTCGCAGTAAGGTTCGCTTCCCGGGTCCTCCCTGTGTGGAGTTTGCATGTTCTCCCCATCTCTGCGTGGGTTCCCTCCGGGTGCTCTGGTTTCCTCCCATGCAGGTTAGGTGCATTGGCAATCTTAAATTGTCCCTAGTGTGGGTGTGTATGCCCTGTGGCGGGCTGGATTTGTTCCTGCCTTGCACCCTATGCTGGCTGGTATTGGCTCCCGTGACCCTGTGTTAGGATATAGCCGGTTGGATAATGACTGACTGACTGACCGACTAAACGTTTCTGTTAGGGGTGATCACAGCACCGGAAAAATGGAAGGACGGATCATCATGTGCTGTCCGCCGCCGTAACAGGAACAAATCATCACAACGCGACTTGCTGAAGCACGTGCACGTCAGGGCAGGACTTTGATACGACGAACGCACTTTTCGCTTTTCTGCCAGTTTCACGGTGGCGCGCGAATGTGCACGCGCTTCAAATAAAGACAGAAACACTGGCAATCTGCAGGGTGCGGACGTGCTTCTGCAAAGGGTGGGGGTTTTAAAAAGAAGAGAGAGAGAAAGAGACAGAGGGGAAATGGGGGCGGGGAATGGGAGGGTTTGTTGAGCTGCCAATGCTCACCCTTGCCTTCGGTGGGCTGACACACACACACATACACACACACACGTGCGCTCGAACACACACACACAGATACACGCAACGATTTTGCAGTATACTGGCGCAAACAAGCAGCAGTCAGTTTTTTTTTTCCCGCTCCACGTTTTGCACGTTGCCGCTCGTCTTGTATACGTGCGCTGCTGAGTTTGTGTTTGACTCGGGTGGCTTTGGCATCGGAGCTGAAAAGCAAGGAGAGAGGCGTCTCTGCACTGTAAACAAACCTCTTCCCTAGAGAAAGAGAGAGAGAGAAAGAGAGATGCCCATTACACTTATAAACAGACGCGCAGGCACAGCGTTCATTCACGCGTCATCACAGGGACCGATCGGGTTAATTTATCAAGGCACGCTGGAAATTTGCGAGCCCCGCACCGCTAAAAACACGTTGGTTATAAAAATCATTGTTAAGGGCGTCTGCCCTTTTGAAGAACAGAACAAGCGAAGTAAAGGAATCAATAATTGACACTTCCTCGAATTAGCCCCTGAATGACAACTTTTTTTTTTTTATGGTTTTCACAAAGCGATGAAAAGCACAATATACAATAAAGTGTGATCGATCGCGTCTGGCGTACAAAAAACGGCATCAACTTCTTGCGCAGCTAATAGTTGGCCAATTAGACGGCGCTGCCTCCCAACAGGTTAAGGGTCGCGCGTGGAGTGCGAGGAATTGTAAAAGTGCCATTGTTTATTTCTTTTATAACTTTGGTGCTCCTCCCCCTTGATTTCACGCCCCTACAACTGAAAACGAAACGAATGTGGCAAGTTTGGAATTTACTTAGCCGTGCGCAAAGTTCGCATATCTAAAAGGCCGCGAGAAACTGTGCGGGTCCCTTTGTCCAAATATGACACCAGGAGGTTCAAACTAATTTATGACTTGTATACAGCTCATTTCCCTAATGTTTGCATTCAAGGCGCAGCGTGTGTAATTAGGATACAACTATTTTTAAACAAAACGCGATTCAGTTCAGAATGCTTTCACTTTTCGACTGCTTAACGCTGGAAAGCGATGGAATAAAAGCATCAGTCCCTTGTCGAACCCACTCAATCCAATTTGTGGTCAAAGGTGCCTGAGACGTATTGGGAGGCATCGGTAGAACCCACCCCGACCGGGACGCCATTCCTTTACATATAGCGCACTAATGCTGCGCCTATTCTAATTAACTTTCTGTTAATTTCGTCTAATTTAGAGTGGATAGTCGGGCTGGTCAACTCACCTTTGGAATGCGCATCAAAAAAAAAAAAAAAAAAAAAAACCTGTCTAAGGACCTGGGGACATCATTGGGTCGTCATTTTCTGGAGGCTCATCAGTAAATAACAGTAGAAACCCGGCCTGACCGGGACGCCATTCCTTTACATACAGCGCACTAATGCTATGCTCATATTAACTCATATTCGGCGAATTAGTCGACTCGGTCAACTCAGCTTTGGAAAGACTGCGGCTGCATCATACAGCCTCTATATAGGGATCGGGGGTAATCATTGGGTTGCCATTGTCTGGAAGCTTATCAGTAAATATCAGTAGGAACTCACCTTGGCCGGGACGGCATGTACTCCTTTACATAGCATAAGATCGTATATCTCATATTCGGCAAATTATAGCTGCAGTCGCCTTTGCCAATAGGGCTTTGGGATGAGCGAACAGCAGCTGCATCATACAGCCTCTATATAGGGATTGGGGGTCGTCATTGTCTAGAGGCTAATCGGTAAATACCAGTAGAAACCCACCCTGTGCGGGATGCCGTACTTTAACACACCAAAGACTTATTTAGAGTAGCCAATGAACCGCAAACGCATTACAAATCAGGGATCGGAGTCATGAATATATGCGTTTATAGGGTCGTTGTTGCCTGGAGGCTCTTTGGGAAACATCTGTAAGCACTGATCCCGAGCAGGACGCCACTCCTGTACTCAGCGTACCAAACCGCGCGCTCTATGGCTTCGGCTAATTATAGCCAGTTGTCCCGACCAATACGAATTTGGGACGTGCGGTGAAACTGCAGTCATATCAAATAACCTCAGCATAGGGATCGGGGGTCAATAGTTTTAGATGGTCGTTATTTTCTGGTGGGTCTTCTTGAAATGCCAGTAGAGCTGAAGCTGAACGGGAAGCAACT
This sequence comes from Polypterus bichir lapradei, assembly GCA_026402145.1. Taxonomy (NCBI): domain Eukaryota; kingdom Metazoa; phylum Chordata; class Cladistia; order Polypteriformes; family Polypteridae; genus Polypterus; species Polypterus bichir. The sequence continues at coordinate 10,258,391 of JANRMT010061414.1, forward strand.
CCTTTACGTCGCGTAACGAAGTGTACACTTTATATTAGGCTAATTTGGAGTAACCAGTCGATTAGGTCAGCTCTTTAAGGTTAAATAACCTCAGTACTGGGATCGGAGTCAAAAATACATGGGTTTAAGGTCGTTGTTGTCAGGAGGGTCACCGGAGAGCATCACAAGGTATCGGGTCCGAGCTGGACGCTACTATAGCCTAAGCCCGCACTAATTCACATTCGTCTAATTTAGCCAGTCGGTGCGTGATCGGATTTCAGCTTCTTCAAGTACACTTCTCTGTACAGGGATAGGGGCTCAAGAATATGTGTAGGTTTATAGGGTCATTATTGAGTGGATATTCATTGGGAAGCATAATTAGGTGCCGACCCTGAGCAGGAGGCCGCTCATTTACATAGCTGTAACCCGCACGAATTCATATTTGGCTAATTTAGCCAGACGATGTGCGATTGAACTGCAGATGCATCAAATATACTCCTCTGTTACAGGGACCGGAGCTCAAGAATTTATTTAGGTTTATAGGGGTACGTCGGGAAACATGAATAATATGCCCGTACTAACTCAAATTCGGCTAATTTGGAGTAGCCAGTCGGCCCAGTCAGTACACCTTTGAGATGAGCGATTGAACTGCAGCCGCGTTGAATAACCTTTATATATTGATCGGGGGTGACTGTAGCCTTATAGAGTCTCTGTTGTCTGGAGTCTTATCGGAAAAAAATATATAAACCGATTCCGAGCGGGATGCCACTCCTTTACATAGCGGTTCTTCCGCATACTAACTCATACTCGGCCAATTTAGAGTAGCCAAAAGACCCAGGCAGTACGCCTTTGGATTGCGCGATCGAGTTGCATATGAATTAAATAAACTTTTCTGTAGAGGGATCGGGACTCAAGAATATATAAGGTCATTATGGACCAAATATTCATAAAGCATAATTAGGAGCCGATCCTGAAACGGGACACAAATTCTTTATATAGCTTACTGAAACGTACGCCCGTATACCAACTTAGATTCGGCTAATTTAGAGTAACCAGTCGACCCGGCCAGTGCGCCTTTGAGATGTGCTATCGAACTGCAGCCGCATTAAATACAGTCAGTGCAGGGATGGGAGTCAACAACACGAGTTTAGGGTTGCTATTGTTTGGAGGCTCATCGGGAAGCATGAAAATGGACCGACTCGGAGCGGGACGCCACAGCTTTAAATAGCTTAAGCCTCATTAATTCAGATTCAGCTAATTTATCCAGTCGATGCGTGACCGGGTTTCAGGGCTTCAAATGCACTTCTCTGGGCAAGGATCGGGGCTCAAGAATAAGTTTATAGGGCACTGTTGACTGGATATTCATCGCACCGAAGCACAAACCCGTATGAACTCATATTCGGCTTATTTGGAGTAGCCAATCGCCCCCGCCAGTACGCCTTTGAGATGTGCGATCGAACTGCAGCCGCATCGGATAACTCTACAGGTTATGCGTTTGGGTTTCGAGAGTATATTGGGTCATTATTGTAACATGGCAATTCATACTTGTGTGTGCTAATCAACGTGCAATATGTCGGCGCTCCCATATATGTACTTCTCCAGCTATTCCGACTTTTCATGTTCCATACATTATTTCCCAAAGTTGCTTTATCGTTAAGCCTATATAAATGACTATATGAAAACCTGAACACCGAAACGAGAATTATGTAACAGGTTCGCACCGATCTTTTCCTATGTGAAAGGCACTATATAAAACGAACCTACTCGAACGGTCACGTTTCTTGTTTTTAGCTGACGGGTCATTCCTCGGGAAACGTGCCCCACAAACCGAGATGCCGGCTACGTGTCGAATGGGTGATGGGCAGGAGAGCATTTTGTGAACTCAAGGTGTTACCCCCACTCCATTAAAATAAAGCTGCAAATTCAAGGAAGCGAATGCTGAGCGCTGCCCTTAGGACGACTTAGCAGCTTTTGTGTTTGTGTAACTGCTTTAGTCGAAATCTGATGTGTTGCAAGACAAAAAAAGTAAATAAAAGCAAACGTTTATGGTGGCAGGGTGTCGCAGTGACTAGTGCTGGACCTCGCGGATCCAACATCAGGGCTGAAATCCTACACTTGGTTTCTGCCTGTTTGGAGTTTGCATGTTCTTCCTCTGGATCTGCATGTTATTTATTTATTTATTACAAAGGAATTAGGTTGCTGTTAGTTTAATATCTGATTTTAAAATCAGCGTGAGTGGGCTGGCATACTGTCCAGGGTGGGTTACTGCCCTGATGCCTAAGGAGGCATTTCATGAGCGTGGCATTTTCAAGCAAAAATATTTTTAACAATGCAGAATAATGGTCACTATAACAGAGCTCCTCCACTGAGATGGGAGAACCTGTCAGAATGATCAGCATCTCAGTGGCACTTCATCAATCAGGCGTGTATGGCAGAGTTAAAACGGAAGCCACTCTTGACTAAAATGCACTTACAGGACTCTGAGAGCAAGAGGAAAAAAGATTCTCAGGTCTGATAAGACAAAAAGTGAACTCTTTGGACAGAACACCAAGCGTTAGGTATGGTGAAGACCAGGCACTGCTCCTCATCTGCCTAATACTAGCATGGAGGTGCAGCATCATGTAATGGAGGTGCATCTCAGGAGCAGGGACAGGGAGACTGAAGGGAAGGATGAAAGCAGCCAGATACAGCAAGGTCCTTGAAAAAAAACCTGCCGTAAAGTGCACAAGACCTCAGACTGGGGTGTTGGGTAAACATTCAGCACGATAACGACTTGATGTGTACAGCCAAGACAACGCTGGAGTGACCCATCGAAAGCCTGGACTTAAACTTCTTAGACCATTTGTGGAGAAAACCTGACGAGAGAAGATTACAGATGCATCCCATCCAATCCAATGAGGCCTGACAGGATCTGCCAGGAAGAATGGAGTCAACTGCTCAAATCCAGGAGTGCAAAGCTCATAGAGATTTAGGCAAGAATTAGATTAGATTAGAATTAGGGTTAGGGTTAGGGAAAGGATAAGATTCCCATAGACTCCATCCACAATCCTGCCACATGAACTGCTTGTTTTCTGGTCCTATGGGTATCCAGAAAATACGGGCCATCAACACCAATTTTTTGGGGCTGTTTATCTACTGAGGTCCCCTCATGTTTAAGCCTGTATTTTGAGTTGTTTTTATCCAATTCCTTTAAGCCTTTTGGGTTAGGTTTAGGGATAGGATGCCAAAGTACTAAATTAAGGGTCTGAATTCTGATATGCTTTGGATTTTTATTTGCAAACCTTTCTGAAAACATGTTTTCACTTTGTCAGTATGGGTGATTGATTGAAGACCGATGGACAAATTTCTCCATTTAAGATGAAATCTACCACTCCATGAAGGGTTACAGAAAGTGAAGGGATCTGAAAACTTTCTGATTCCTCTGCACAAGCTTACACACAAGCACACATACATTCCAAAAGAAGACCCCTCGCACAAGTGAATTTCGTCTCACCAGACGTGTCTCCATCCTTTATAAGTAAATTACACGAATAAGAGGAGAAATAGCGTGCTAATCATTAATTCCCCCTTTTATTTGAGAAGAGTGCAGCTCCACTGGCCACTTGTGAATCACACATTTTCTTTATAAACTATTCAAACGTTTTCCACCTGCTCGATATAAATAGACATTAGAGCTCAGGATCTAATTTTAAAGAATAAATTATAAATGGACTGGAAACAAAATCCAGCGTTGTCCGCCAGTGAAGTTTTCTTGAGCTCTTTGCCAGATATGCAAGACGACACGTAGTGAGGCTTCAGGGGCAAATGCTTGTGCCTTTTGGAGAAGATGCCACCTCAGCCATACAGTAACGAGTCTTTGTATAATTTTGTAATTGCTTTTTAAAGTACTGTATGCCTTGCATTCAAATGAATAAATTAGAAATTCGATATACAGTGCGACATTCTCTTCTGCTTGGATCCGACATTAGGGTGGTCAAGTCTTCTTCTTCTTTTTTCGGCTGCTCCCGTTAGGGGTCTCCACAGCCGATCATCTTCTTTCATATCTTTCTGTCCTCTGCATTTTGTTCTGTTACACCCATCACCTGCATGTCCTCTCTCACCACATCCTTAAACCTCCTCTTAGGCCTTCCACTTCTCCTCTTGACTCACAGCTCTATCCTTAACATCCTCCTCCCAATATACCCAGCATCTCTCCTCTGCACATGTCCAAACCAATGCAATCTTGCCTCTCTGACTTTGTCTCCCAACCGTCCAACTTGAGCTGACCTTCTAATGTTCTCATTTCTAATCCTGTCCATCCTCGTCACACCCAATGCAAATCTTAGTATCTTTAACTCTGCCACCTCCAGCTGTGTCTCCTGCTTTCTGGTCAGTGCCACCATCTCCAGCCCATATAACATAGCTGGTCTCACTACCGTCCTGTAGACCTTCCCTTTCACTCTTGCTGATACCCGTCTTTCACAAATCACTCCTGACACTCTTCTCCACCCACTCCACCCTGCCTGCACTCTCTTTTTCACCTATCTTCCACAATCCCCATTACTCTGTACTGTTGATGCCAAGTATTTAAGCTCATCCACCTTCGCCAACTCTACTCCCTGCATCCCCACTATTCCACTGACCTCCCTTTCATTTACACACATGTATTCTATCTTGTTCCTACTGACCTTCATTCCTCTCCTCTCTAGAGCATATCTCCACCTCTCCAGGGTTTCTTCGACCTGCTCCCTACTATTGCTACAGATCACAATGTCTTCAGCAAACATCAAAGTCCACGGGGACCTCCTGTCTAATCTTGACTAGAGCGGTTGATTAACTGTACAGACTGCATCTCTGTTGTTAGTCATTAGCACTAAAACATAAGTAACATCCATCCATCCATTTTCCAACCCGCCGAATCCGAACACAGGGTCACGGTCTGCTGGAGCCAATCCCAGCCAACACAGGGCACAAGGCAGGAACCAATCCTGGGCAGGGTGCCAACCCACCGCAGGACACACACAAACACACCCACACACCAAGCGGCCAATTTAGAATCGCCAATCCACCTAACCTGCATGTCTTTGGACTGTGGGAGGAAACCCACGCAGACACGGGGAGAACATGGAAACTCCACGCAGGGAGGACCCAGGAAGTGAACCCGGGTCTCCTAACTGCGAGGCAGCAATGCTACCACTGCGCCACCCTGCCGCCCCATAAGTAACATGATAGTTCTAATTTGTTACTAACCCTCACCTATTCTGTTTCTCTTCTCGGTACTCAAATGTGGCACTTGGTGCCACGGCCCACCTGCCAAGTTGTTTTGCCTGCCTAAGGTAAAGTAATTTCTGATGGAGGATCACAGGAATCGTCGGGTTGAGGGGTCCTTTCATTGGATTGGCTGGCCCAGCACTGCCTCAGTTGTGGAATGGCCAAATGAGGGAGGCAGCTTGATGGCCGAGGTCTCTAGGACTCTAAACAAATCCAAATCATATTATGGGATATCATCTAGTGTTAAATTCTGCTCCATAATTGTAATTTTTTTCAGGATTTGTTCTGTTCTGTGTATTGTATTGTATTGTATTGACCCCCTTCTTTTTGACACCCACTGCATGCCCAACCTACCTGGAAAGGGGGTCTCTCTTTGAACTGCCTTTCCCAAGGTTTCTTCCAATTTTTCCCTACAAGGGTTTTTTTTGGGAGTTTTTCCTTGTCTTCTTAGAGAGTCAAGGCTGGGGGGCTGTCAAGAGGGAGGGCCTGGTAAAGCCCATTACGGCATTTCTTGTGTGATTTTGGGCTATAAAAAAATTAAATTGTATTGACCATGGTTACCTGTAAGGAAGCACATGCCATCATCATTACTTTGCACAAAATGGCCTTCATGGGCAAGGCTAGTAAGATTGCACCCAAATCAACCATTTCATCCAGAACTTCAAGGAGAGAGGTTCAATTGTTGTGAAGAAGGCTTCAGGATGCCCCCCAAAGAAAGTCCAGCAAGTGCCAGGACCATCTCTGCAGAGCTGGCTCAGGAATGGCAGCATGCAGGTGTGAGGTGAGGCGAAGATTTTTGTTGGATGGCCTGGTGGGTGTCAAGAAGGGCAGCAAAGAAGCCAAGAAAAACATCAGGGACTGACTGATATTCTGAGATTGGAGTGCTGAGGACTGCTGGGGTCAGGTCATTTTCTCTGATGAATCCCCTTTCTGATTGTCCAGAAAGGAAAAAGTGAGCGCTACCATCAGTCCTGTGTCAGGACAACAGTAAAGCATCCTGAGACCATTCATGTCAGCCAAGGGAGTGCAGGGCTCATTCACAATTTGGCCTAAGAACACAGCCCTAAATAAAGAATGGGACCAAAACATCCTCCGAGAGCAACTTTTTCCAACCCTCCAAAAACAGTTTGGTGACCAACAATGAACTATCCAGCATGATGGAGCACTGGGCCGTAAGGCCAAAGTGAGAACTAAGAGGCTCGGGGGAACAAAACATCAAAATTTGGGGTCCATGGCCAGGAAACAGAACTCACAGAATTGTGTTATCATTGTCTAAACTGAATGCTGACTGGCTATTGGTGTTTCATGTGACGTTCATCCCAGTCTAATGTCTGTTGTGCTTGGGGGATTGCTGAATGGTCAGAGGAACAGACCTTGCAAGTGCTTACGGACCCTTCTAGCCAGAGGGAAGGAGAGTTTGGAATCAGGGATCAGATGGCAGGTAGAAGAAAGGAGAACGTTGGTGAGAAACGACTGGGCGGTGAGAAGAGCATTGTGGGTAAGTGCAGTAAGCCCACACGGGTTAGGTAAGGGATAATCATCTATTTTGGAAGGCCCATCAGATTGTAGATCATTTTCTTTATTCTACCAAGAGTAGAAAGCAGCAAGCCATAAGAGCAGAAGTTGAACCCAAACTTGTGCAATGAGAGAAATCAAAACCAGAAAAGGCCATCTGCAGCAGTGAGGGGGCAGCGAGAGCAAGTTGGAGGTGTGGGTGTAAAGAAGACCCCCCACCCCACCCTGACTTAATTATTTTGAAAAAAAAAAAATTTCGGACATGAGCATCAGCAGGCTCTGCACCCCAGGAACCCAGTTACCCGAACTATTCTGTAACATTTCAGTCATTATTTACCACTGTAATGCTGATCTTTCCGATCATAAAAGTCATCACTACGATAGCAATTGACGAGAACAATTCATAATTAATTGCAGAATTACGGTATTTGCCATAATTCTCGAGATATTATCAAAAAATCATTTAAGGGTTCATCTAGAGCAGTGATTCTTAACCTCTCTTGCGTCACCGAGCCCTTTAAGAATCCAATGAAAGCTATGGACCCTCTTCCCCAAAAATATTTGCATAAACACAACTTTGTATGCAATGAATACGATATACTTACCGTTGTCACACACACGTGCACTTAGGAGGCAGTCGACAAGCCCTGAGGTGAGTAAGCTATCGTGAGAGGAAGGGTTGGTTAAGGGTACTAATGTCTCTGTCTCTTCAGACCCAAAGAAGAAAAATAAAACATCAAGGTTTGCACCTACCTCCATTCCAGTACTTCAAAATGGCCGCACTCCACTTCCGCTTCCGCCTCCAAGTTGATGACGCCATTTTCGGTCGCGCTAATTCGACTTCTTTTCATTGACATCAAATCCTGTTATATCATTTCCTGTCACCATTTTTGTTTGCTATAAAAGCCCCTGCAACTACGTACTGTTTGTCAAATGTTTTTTGTGATCCGTGTGCAACGCAATTTGCATCTGTCTGCTGGACATTATACGGGGCTATTCCCCAACTCTCTTTTGACGTGTTGGCATCAGGTTTTTGCTTATTACACCGTATATACTCGCGGATAAGTCGGAACTTGATTTTACTGTATAATTTCTGGTATTTTAATGCTGGTTGTATAAGTCAAATGTGGAAAACTCACGCTATTGGTCCAAGAGATTACGATATGCTAACGCACACCTGAGAGAATAACCACGGAGCACACTGCCTTTTTTTTCTATGTATTGTGCGTACGTGACCACACGGTAATACTTGAACTATTCCGAAGCGACATTTGCATTGTTTTGTGTTTTTTGTATCTCACACCCTCATACATCCCTTATCTATGATCAGAAGAAAATATGAAATTAAAAATTAAATTAAACATTGTTGAAGTAGCGAAAGAAATTGGTAACTGTGCTGCTGCAACAAAATTCGAAGTGTCGGAGATTGGAGGAGGCAAGAAGATGTAAAAAAAAAAATGAAACATTAAAGTGTCGTATTTTTGAACGGGCGTATTAGATGGGGTCTGATTTTATGATCGATTTTTCGAGTTTCAAGACCTGACTTATATGTGAGTATATACAGTGTTTTATTTAACGAGATTTCATTGTCTCATACATACAGTATATGACACACACAAAGTATTATTAATCTGAAAGTAAACAATTAGAAAAACACTCCTTTTTATGCAAATAGTAATGGCCACTCATTATAATTATGAAAAACATTGTGCAAATTAAAACAGATCTACTACTACTCCATTTTCTACTACTTTTACTACTACTGCTACTACTTCATCTCCTCTTTCGTTATCTACTTTATTTCAGTGAGAAGGTTGTCTTGCTTGCCTTGAATAAGAATGCGAAACTGTGGCATGGTCTTCAATGAGGTGGCATGCATATCATCATCTTTGACATCCAATCTATTTCAACATTTTTCGTTTTGATGGTAAACCTGGGCCAACAGCAAGTCAAGAGACGCCTAGCGGTCGGCGCCGTATGCAGTGGCAGGGTGCGTTTTCTTTCATTTCTTTCAATGGGATGGTGGGGGGGGGGGGGCCGTATGGTGACTGCTATTTTTCGCGCCGTTATTTTTCTCATGAGTATGTATCTCACGCATTAGGCTTAGGTGAGATGAATACTTGCACGAAAAATAATACGTGAGAAAATAACGGCAAGAGACGTAACGTGCGAGAAAAACGACGTGAGAAAGTTCACGCGAGAAAATTCAACAGTACCGGGCTGTATAGTGAATATAAATGTTAATTTTTATCTGACCCTCATGGACCCCCTGAAACCCATCGGGGTCCATGGATCTCAGGTTAAGAACCCCTGCTCTAGAGTGTGTGTCTTTCTCTTGCACGATTTGGCGCAACAACTAATTGGCACATCATCTCATAACAGGTTGAAGTTTCGACTTTGGGCTTTTTGTATTTTAGCTCTGGACTGTCCTCGAGAAACTGTGACACCCAGACACACACACAGACACACACACACCCATCATTGAGATATTGATGCTTTCTGTATCAGGGGACCCTTAAAATGTCGAGATCCGTCGAAAACTGGAGATCGAAATTTTTGACGAATTGAAAGCTTACACTTTTCGCCGTAGATGATTGGTTATGGCGGTTGGGGGGAGGGCGTGCAACACAAAAATCAGGATCAATTCATTCGGCTAGGCAGATTTCTCTCCTCAGGTGGTCCATTTGACTGCTCATGGCCAACAATCCCACCCATACAACTTGCACGCAACACATAACTCATTTGTAGCTCATCCTCTGTCTAGCCTCCTGTAATCATTGTTTTGTTCTCCTTCTGGACACTCTTATCCCCCTTTCTATCCCCTATCCTAAAGACACCCTTATTGATATTAAAAAAAATGAATTGTGATGCAAGGTTTGTTCTTCGGAAAGTGGGGCAGGTGTTATCAAAGCAGGGGTTACAAAGTGACTAAGACCATCAATGTCCGCCCCTTATGATTCACACTGCATTTACCAGGCTGTTGACCTCAGAATAGACTTGATCGGGCCTCTTCAAGCCCCTGGTGCCCACCTCCTCCTAGTGTAAAGTGGCTCTTGCTGCACTGTCAGGTTATAAATAGGACTAAGAAACGCCAGGTTGTAATCTGACCTTCCTAGGAGCCGTGGTGCTGTGGAAATACAAGAATGGTAGGATACAGCCAGTGTGAGGGTTTACCTCCAGTAACTGAGGCAGGGCAGAGGAGAACAGGGCTTTGGGTCGAGTCGTCAGGGCGGCCATTGGGTGGGGCGGGGAGTCTGCCACTAACTGAAGGTTTAACATTACACACACCCGCCTTCAGCTATAGAATATTCCCCAGACTGAAAAAAAAATTATTATAATGGGAATTTCATTCTAATGGAATTGGAACAAAGGTTGACGTCTGTTGTGGACAGGGTCATATAGTCATTTAAGGGTCATATGGTTATTGCACATAATGTTTTTTGCTATGCTTTCCATATTAAAATATAACATCTCTCTTAGAAGTTGTATAAGAGGAAACCAGATAAAGCTCATGTGAACAGCAAAGAACAAGAAGGTTCTGGGTGATGGTTCAAGACATTGGATGACTATCATGAACCCCCAGTAAGACAGATGGTTCAGCAAATGGGTCCTTGAGGTCAGGGAGGGGCGGGGGTCAGATTGTTTTCAGTAATTTTTTTCAAAGCAATATGATGTATTATATTTACAAAACACTCTTGTGTGAAAAAGTAAGTGCACCCCACAAAAAGTCTTCTTTTTAATGCATGTGGTGTAATAACAGGAGGACCTAATAAGAAGGGTTGGGGTACTTGTGAGCAAGCCCCATATAACCGATTGTCAAAAATAAACAAAACACGACTCAGTAACGTCTTTACACGCGGGAGGCCGATATTGAACTGGCTCAAAGTTGTTTTCTGGGAGTGAAGATGGCTGCCCTGCTCTTTATTTACACTAAAACAGAGTAGCAAACAGTGATCAGAGTTTTATGGGCTAAAGGTGGATCAAGGGCCGAAAATCCATAGACTTTCTGTACAATATGGAGTGTGGAAGAAAAATGAGATTTAGGGGTAATATAGTTATTGCACATCAAGTGTTTAGGTATGCTTTTCAAAATAAAATATGGAATCTATCTTTGAAGTAGTATAAAGGAATAATAAAGGTCAGAAACGTGTTCAAGTATATTAGGAAGCCAGATAAAGGTCAAGTGAACAACAAAGAACAAGAAGGTCCTGGGTGATGGTTCGAGATGTTGGCTGACTATCATGTACCCCCAGTAAAGACTTGACAGATGTCACGAATACAGGAACTCAAGAAGTATTGTAAGGACCACAAATGTAGTAGAAATGAGACTTTTATTTTGGGGTATGTTAGCTGGTTATGCTCTCTGTCGAATTCATCTCAGGTCTGTTGACCAATCAGAGTAAACATTCAGATGGTGCAAATGTCTAAAGTGAATGTTGACTGGCTGTTGGTATTTCATGTGACGTTCATCCCAGTCTGATGTCAGTTGTGCGTGGAGGATTGTTGAATGGTCAGAGGAACAGACCTTGCAAGTGCTTACGGGCCCTTCTAGCCAGAGGGAAGGAGAGTTTGGAATCGGGGATCAGATGGCAGGTGGAAGAAAGGAGAATGTTGGTGAGAAACAACTGGGTGGTGAGAAGAGCATTGTGGGTAAGTGCAGTAGGCCCACATGGGTTAGCTAGGGGACAATCATCTGTTCTGGAATGTCCATCAGATCGTAGATCATTTTCTTTATTCTACCAAGAGGTAGAAAACAGCAGAAGATGAACCGAAAATTGTGAAATGAGAGAAATCAAAACCAGAAAAGGCCACCCGCAGCAGTGAGTGGGCAGTGACAGCAAGCCAATGAACCAATCAGAGTAAATGTCAGAGGAATATTTACAGTAAGCATTAATTCAGAACTGTTATGTAAATTCAGTAATCTATAAATATGAGGGATGGGGGGTACCCAAAAATAACCAGAATCTGAACCTGCCGCATAATCTTGACTTAGTTGCGAATTTCACCGCTAGGTGTCACAAACTTACAGTATTCTGTGGCAGTCTGCTAAGTGGTGTTGCTCTGTGTTGTTCGTACGCCATTCTGTGTTGGCTTTTCTTGGTGCTTATTAAATGTGTTCTGCGATTTTTGTGACGGGTGATCATAAAGAACAGCAAGTCTGCATTAAATTTTGCTTCCTTGTAGGCTAAACAGCTGTGGAAACTGGAGCGATGCTTGAAACTGCTTGTAAAGAGGAAGCTTTACGTAAAAACGCAGGTCTACGGGTGGTTTTCACATTTCAAACGAGGGGAAATGTCACTTGAAGAGCAACCAAGTTCTGACGAAAATCTTGAAAAAGTTCGCAATGCAATTTACGAAGATCGTCGTTGGACTGTTGAAGAGATTTCTGAACCGACTTGTGTGTCTCGGAGTTCTTGCCACCTTTCCCTACTCGACTAATCTTTGTTCTGAGCGACTTTTTTTTGGCTCCCGCATACAAAAAAAAAAGAACTCAAAGGAAAACGTTTTTGTACTGTGGAGGAAGTCGAAGAAATAATCACTGCAGGCCTTGGACACAACGTTCCTCTTCGGCGATTCCAAAAATGTTTCCATTAGTGGGAAAACCATTGGGATGAGTGCATTCATTCAGTGGAGAGGACTCTGAAGGAGACTAGCGTTTCAGTAAGTAAAAAAATATTAAAACAATTTTTTTTTTTTAAATTCTGGTTATTTTTGGGTATCCCCTTGTATAGCTCACTGTCTTTACGCTTTGACCATTTGCTGATAACCTCTGCCCAGGCCATGGTCCCTTAGTAGAGTGCTCTCTTCAGCATCTGACGAAGCAAAATAAATGGCGTGATGGACAAGCTTCCTCCTGCCTGGTTTCCTGACTCAAAGAGGTCCTAGTTGAGGGCAAGATTTCTACACTGTTCACCTGCTCACATATCAACAAGAGGTCCTTAACTTGTTTCATTAAGTGGTGAACCTCATCGTCAGCGGTAGAAGAGCAGCACAAAAAATCTTTCAGTAATTGAAAAGCAGACATGGCCTCGGTAAAGCCTGTTGTTGTTTTTTTTGGCCCGGTCACACATTCGATCACCGTTGTCACATTCACTTTCTTCACAAGACTGTGAATGTCAGCGTCAGTCAGTTCACTGGAGACAAGTGCCTTGTCATTGGTGGACACAAAAGGTGTTTTTGTTTTCAGGAACCAATGAGTACCTGTTTGATGTAGGCCTGGGGACACTTGTGGTCCCCGGTCACTTTTGTGTGTTGCGTTCCCACCGTGCAACACATGCAAAATACAGTATGTGACATGCAAATAAGATTGATGCGGTGGGAAGTGAGGCACGTTCGGGAGTTCATGGAGGACCCCCACACCCTTTTTGCGTCAGAGCGATCGCAAGTTCATGGGGGAGATGATCACTTCAATGAAGTGCACTGCATTGCATAACTAGCTTTCTAAAATTGCTTAGTTAAATAATAGGTCATAGTTTAAAAAGACACAAAGCATAAGTCATTCATTCATTCTTTGTTAACTAGTTTTCTAAAGTTGCTTAGCTAAACAATAGTTCATAGGTTTAAACGACACAAAACATAAGACATTTTCTCATTCATTCATTTTCTTACATAGTTTTCTAAAATGGTTCAGTTAAATAGTAGGTCATAGTGAGCTAAAAAGACACAAAGCAAGAATCCTTATCCCTCTCATTCATTCATTCATCCATCCATCCATCCATCCATCCATCCATTATCCAACCTGCTATATCCTAACCACAGGGTCACGGGGGGTCTGCTGGAGCCAATCCCAGCCTCAATCACTCATTAGTTAACTAGTTTTCTAAAATTGCTCAGTTAAATATTAGGTCATAGTTCGAAACGACACAAAGCATAAGCCATTTTCTCATTCATTCATTCATTCATTCATTTTCTAAAATTACTTAGTTAAATAATAATTCATAGTATAAAAAGACACAAAGCATAAGTCATTATCCCTCTCATGAATGAATGAATCAATCAATCAATTAATTAATTAATTCACTTATTTGTTTACTCATTTTCTAAAATTGCTTAGTTAAATAATAGGTCATAGTTTAAAATGACACAAAGCATAAGACATTTTCTCATTCATTGATTAATTCATTCATTCATTCATTTACTCATTTTCTAAAATTGCTTAGTTAAATAATAGGTCATAGTATAAAAAGACATAAAGCATAAATCATTTTCTCATTCATTTTCTTACATAGTTTTCCAAAATGGTTCAGTTAAATAGTAGGTCATAGTGAGCTAAAAAGACACAAAGCACGAATCATTATCCCTCTCATTCATTCACTCATTTGTTAACTAGTTTTCTAAAATTGCTCAGTTAAATAATAGGTCATAGTTTAAAATGACACAAAGCACAAGACATTTTCACATTCACTCATTTCTTAAGTAGTTTTCTAAAATTGTTTAGTTAAATAGTAGGTCATACTGAGATAAAAAGACACAAAGCATAAATCATTTTTTCATTCATATCTAAAATTGCTTTGTTAAATAATAATTGGGCAGCATGGTGGTGCAGTGGGTAGCACTGCTGCCTCGCAGCAAGACCCGGGTTTGCTTCTCAGGTCCTCCCTGCGTGGAGCTTGCATGTTCTCCCCGTGTCTGCGTGGGTTTCCTCCCACAGTCCAAAGTCATGCAGGTTAGGTGCATTGGCGATTCTAAATTGTCCCTAGTGTGTGCTCGGTGTGCGTGCGCGCGCCTTGTCCGGGGTTTGTTTCCTGCCTTGCGCCCTGTGTTGGCTGGGATTGGTTCCAGCAGACCCCTGTGACCCTGTAGTTAGGATATAGTGGGTTGGATAATGGATGGATGGATAAATAATAATTCATAGTATGAAATGACACAACGCATAAGTCATTTTTACATTCATTCATTTACTCATTTTCTAAAATTGCTTTGTTAAATAACAGGTCACAGTTTAAAACAACACAAAGCATATAAGTCATTATCCCTCTCATTCATTCATTCATTCATTCATTCTCTCATTTCTTAACTAGTTTTCAGAAATTGCTTTGTTAAAATAACAGGTCACAGTTTAAAACAACACAAAGCATAAGTCATTTTCTCCTTCATTCATTTGTTAACTGGTTTTCTAAACTCGCTCAGTTAAATTGTGAGCTAAAAAGACACAAAGCAGAAGTCATTATTCTTCTCATTCATTTGGCCCTTTTCTATGGCCGCAGATTCCAGGCACAGGGAGCCAAAGTCTCGGTACTCAAATGTGGCACTTGGTGTCCACGGCCCACCTGCCAGGTTGTTTTGCCTGCCTAATGTAAAGTCATCCCTGATGGAGGATCGCAGGAATCGTGGGAAAGAGGGGTCCTTTCATCGGATTAGCGCTATTTCAGCTGTGGAATGGTCAAATGGGGGAGGCAGCTTGATGGCTGAGGTCTCCAGGACTCTCAATAAATCCAAATCATATTATGTGATATCATCCACTGTTAAATTCTGCTATGTACTTGTAATATTTTTATTTTTATACTGTATTGAGGATTTGTTCTGCTCTGTGTATTGTATTGTATTGTATTGACACCCACTGCACTTCTTTTTGACACCCACTGCACGCCCAATCTACCTGGAAAGGGGTCTCTCTTTGACCTGCCTTTCCTGGGGTTTCTTCTATTTTTTCCTTACAAGCGTTTATTTGGGGAGCTTTTTCTTGTCTTCTTAGAGAGTCAATGCTGGGGGGCTGTCAAGAGGCAGGGCCTGTTAAAGCCCATTGCGGCACTTCTTGTGTGATTTTGGGCTATACAAAAATAAATTGTATTGTATTGTATCGTATCCCGACAACATTTGCCGTCTCTCCAGTCCCTCGCACACACTCTGACAGTCTCTCCCGCCGTCACCGATTAACCAGCAGCCATTAAACTGAGGCTGTAGGAAACTGGGGAACATGCAAACTCCACAAAGACAGCACGAAGGTCCTAATATGAACCCGGGTCTTTGGAGGTTAGGTGGCAGCAGCACTAAGCACTAAGCCACCACTCTGTTTTACTTTATGACGAAGATTCCTTCCACTGCTTTAAAGCATTCATGGTGAATGTAGAGAGAAGAGTAACAGCGGCTATACGGACTGAAACCTCCTTGAAGTTGGGCAAACATGAAACATCCTGCATGCTGCATTGTAACAGAATGATGAAAGCTGGTGCATTATTCACTTGGCTGGCCATTTACATTTTTGTTCTTTTCAGATGAATACTTGGAATCGTTATTTTCCTAACCCCGACTCCTTAGGCTGCTGATCCACATCTGTTCGAGTTAAAGCTCTGGGCTGAAATCTGAATGGTTCACTGCTTGCAGACACATGGAGGGCTCAGGCGGCAGCGAAGTCGGCGGCACACTTTGTGATTTTGTACGCCGCGCATAAACCTCATTAGATGAGATGCCGAAATTCAAGGATCCCATAGACTGAGAATCTCCGAGCCAATTGCCTCACCGAAAGTGCAGGAGAATCCTGAGGGAATAAACAAGGGGATGCCCCCGACACGCCACACGTGTGTTAATAATTGTAACTGCGCAATACTCCGTTTCTTTAGATTTGTTTTATACCTGTGTTCTTAAAAGGTTTTGTCGGCAGCCGTCAAGATCTTTTGCCGTTCTGTCAGTAATAAAGCTTCTGAAGTATACAGGCTGCCTTAAAATAAAACTTTTTGCATTGTTGACCAATAATCACTGAGCAGGCTTGAAGTCTTTATTTGGCTACCTTCTACCCAACACACACACACACACAAATATAAAAGTTGGCAATGATTTAAAGGAGTTGTTTGGTATTAATGAAGGTGGGCATGGTGGTACAACCAGTTTGAGGGATTTCTGTGATGGATTTGCATGTCCTCCCTATCTGTGTGTGTCGGGTTTCTTCTCAAGAAGGATGGCATCCTGTGTTAGGCCTGCATGTTCTCCCCATACATCTGTTGAGTTTCCTCTGCAGTCTAATGGCATGAGGCTGGAGATTACCCACTGGCCAAATTATTAGGAACGCCCGTACGCCTTTCTCATCCATGCAATTATCTAGTAAGCCATCATGCCAGCAGCCCAGTGCACAGAATCCTACGGGTACAGGTCAGGAGCTTCAGTTCATGTTATGGCCGGGTGCAGGAATCACAGGTTCTCAAAAATAAAGGTGGGTCATCCTGCTTAATTCAACAAACAGTTCATAAATGCTTTGCGACGTTTAGGCATCTCACCATTCAGGCTCCCAAATAAACAAAAAAAAGACTCGGTTTTACCCACGGGTTTGGGGTCTGTTTGCTTAGGAGCTCCACGCGGCGGGTCGCTCTGGTCATAAAGATGGCAACCAGAAGGGGTGGGGATTAATGCCCTCACTGCGGGGTTTCTGGAGAGAAGGAGAAGACAATGTTAGCGACAGTGCCCCCTTTCATCTCGGCGGGTTATTACATACCTCAATTGAGCCGTGTGTGACGATGATGACATCAAAAACACCAGAATGGGGAAAAAAATGTCAGTCACTGTGGCATGATTGTTGGTACCAGGCGGGCTGGTTTGAGTATTTCTCGAATTGCTGATCTCCAGGGATGTTCACACACAACATTCTGTAGAGAAACATCCAGTCCATGGCAGTCCTGAAGACGGAAACACCTTGTTGATGACAGATGCCAGAGGACAATGGCCAGACTGGTTTGAGATGACACAAAGGCTCTGGGCAACTGTGGGGAGCAGATAGGCATCTCAGAATGCACGGCACGTTGAGAATTGAGGCAGATGGGCTAAAACAGTGGAAGATAGATAGATAGCTAGATAGATAGCTAGATAGATAGATACTTTATTAATCCCAAGGGGAAATTCACATAATCCAGCAGCAGTATACTGATACGAAAAACAATATTAAATTAAATAGTAATAAAAATGCATGTAAAAGCAGACAATAACTTTGAGTAATGTTAGCATTTACTCCCCCGGGTGGAATTGAAGAGTTGCATAGTGTGGGGGAGGAACGATCTCCTCAGTCTGTCAGTGGAGCAGGACAGTGACAAAAGTTTGTCACTGAAGCTACTCCTCTGCCTGGAGATGACACTGTTCAGTGGATTCTTCATGATTGACAGGAGTTTGCTTAATGCCCGTCGCTCTGCCACAGATGTTAAACCGTCCAGCTTTATTCCTACAATAGAGCCTGCCTTCTTAACAAGTTTGTCCAGGCGTGAGGCGTCCTTCATCTTTATGCTGCCTCCCCAGCACACCACTGCATAGCAGAGGGCACTCGCCACAACCGTCTGGTAGAACATCTTCAGCATCTTATTACAGATGTTGAAAGACGCCAACCTTCTAAGAAAGTATAGTCGGCTCTGTCTTTTCTTGCACAGAGCATCAGTATTGGCAGTCCAGTCCAATTTATCATCCAGCTGCACTCCCAGGTATTTATAGGTCTGCACCCTCTGCACAGTCACCTCTGATGATCACGGGGTCCATGAGGGGCCTGGTCCTCCTAAAATCCACCACCAGTTCCTTGGTCTTACTGGTGTTCAGGTGTAAGTGGTTTGAGTCGCACCATTTAACAAAGTCTTTGATTAGCTTCCTGAACTCCTCCTCCTGCCCACCCCTGATGCAGCCCACGATAGCAGTGTCATCAGCGAACTTTTGCACGTGGCAGGACTCCGAGTTGTATTGGAAGTCTAATGTATGTTGGCTCAACAGGACCAGATAAAGTACAGTCCCCTGCGGCGCTCCTGTGTTGCTGACCACAATGTCAGACCTGCAGTTCCCAAGACGCACATACTGAGGTCTGCCTGTAAGATAGTCCATGATCCATGCCACCAGGTGTGAGTCTACTCCCATCTCAGTCAGCTTGTCTCTAAGGAGCAGAGGTTGGATGGTGTTGAAGGCACTAGAGGAGTCCAAAAACATAATTCTTACAGCACCACTGCCTCTGTCCAAGTGGGAGAGGGATAAGTGTAGCATATAGATGATGGCATCCTCCACTGCCACCTTCTCCTGGTATGTGAACTGCAGAGGGTCGAGGGCATGGCAGACCTGTGGCCTCAGGTGGTGAAGCAGCAGCCGCACCATGGTCTTCATCACACGTGACATCAGAGCAACAGGCCGGAAGTCATTCAGCTCACTAGGACATGATACCTTTGGGACTGGGTTGATACAAGATGTTTTCCAAAGCCTCGGGACTCTCCCCAGTTCCAACGCACAGGTCTTCAGCAGTTGTGGCGATACACCATCTGGACCCGCTGCTTTGCTGGCACAAAGTCTTCTCAGCTCTCTGCTCACGTGTGCTGCTGTAATTGTGGGTGGGGATGTCTCACCTATGCTGGTATCAGCAGAAGGATGGTTGGAGGATGCAGTACTCCGAGGTGAGAGTGGGTTAGGGTGGTCAAACCTGTTAAAGAAGTTGTTCATTTGGTTTGCTCTCTCCACGTCTCTCTCGTTGGTGGCACCCTGCTTCCAGCTGCAGCCAGTGATGATCTTCATCATATCCCACAATTCCTTCATGTTGTTATTCTGCAACTTCTGCTCCAGCTTTCTCCTGTACTGCTCTTTCGCTGCCCTGAGCTGGACTCGGAGTTCCTTCTGCACGCACTTAAGCTCATGCTGATCACCGCCTTTAAAAGCCCTTTTCTTCTGGTTCAAAAGGCCCTTGATATCACTTGTAATCCATGGCTTGTTGTTAGCATAGCAGCGCACTGTTCTTACTGGAACTACAATGTCCATACAGAAGTTGATGTAGTCAGTTGTGCATTCAACAGCCTCTTCAATGTTCTCACTAAAGAGGAAGACCACATCGGGTCCTAATCCTGCCAGCCCAGAACAGAAAGCTGAGGCCGCGATGGGCACAAGCTCACCAAAACTGGTAAAACGTAGCCTGGTCTGATGAAACTCCACTTCTGCTGAGGCACACTGATGGTGGGGAGCCAGAATCTGGTGCCAACAGCATGAATCCATGCACCCGACCTACCCAGGCTGGTGCTGTAATGGTGTGGGGAATGCTTTCTGGGCTTGGCACAATTTAGGTGCCTTCCATGCCAGTCAGTCATGGCTTGAATGCCTCGGCCTATGTGAGTGTTGTTGCCAGCCACGTGCAGTCCTTCAGGGACACAACTTATCCATCTTCTAATGGCTTCTTCCAGCATGAGGATGCACACCATGCCACAAAGCAAATTGGTTTCATGAACATGGCAAGGAGTTCAGTGTTCTTCAATGGCCTTCCCAGTCTCCAGATCTGAATCCAACAGAGCACTGTTGGGGTGTGGTGGAAATGGGAGGTAAGCAGTAGGAAGATGTGGCTGGCAAATCTGCAGACAACTGAGTGATGCACTCAGGTCAACACGGACCAGACTGTCAAAGGAACGTTTCCAACATCTTGTGGAATCCACGCCATGAAGAACTGGGACTGTTTGGAGAGCAAAAGGAGGCCCGAGCCAGTATGAGTGTAGTGTTCCGAAGAATTTGTACACAAGGCATTGTATAATACATTTATTGAATTAAAATTAAGAGACACACTTGCTTAGGAGACACCTTTATGGCTCCAACATGGCTCTCTCTTAGACATGGGTAGGTGTGATTGCTACATTCGTCTCCCTTTTCGCCTGTAGACCTGAAGATCATCATCTGGAAGACGTCTGACATCACTTCCTCTGCAATTCCAAAAGCCCCGCCTCTTCCCTCTTTTTACTTCATATAAGCATGTGATGGACCAGAGGTTGGCTTTCATTAGTGAACCTGCAACTGAGAGTGATGGAGCTCCTCTACAGAGGCATTGAAAGTTAACTGCGTTGATTCTTCTTTTAGATAACGGCATGGACAGTACCTTCTTCTTCTTCTTTTTGTTTTTTTTGGTTTTGTCATCCTTATTAAATGGGGTTTATAATGACTGGCATGCATGGGTTGGCATCACTACTGGGGTGGTTCAAAGGTCTTTACCTGGCCAGGAGGCCAAGCTAGTGAATAGGCAAGAAGAAGCATGGTGCCTTGGGAAGTGCCGACGTGGATGTGGGTACACTGGGATAGTGATGGAGCTCCTCTACAGAGGCATTGAAATTTTCCCGCGCTACAACAACTTGTCCTCAGGATGATATGGAAAGTAAAAGGGTGAGAGGAGAGAAGCTGAGAGGTGAAAGTAAAAAACAAGGTGGATAAGGCAATCACCCACCAAATGTGAGTGGGGACAAAGGGGCATATCTAAGTTCCGAGGGACAGCTTTTGTCCAACAGTTAAATGTACCGAACACTACTTGCCCCCCTGACATGCTAGATGGCAGCATTCCTGGAGTATGTCACCCATGCAGACACCTGCAGAGGATGCTGGGAACTGTAGTCCCTTGAGAACAGCTAGCCCTGTTGGGTTCTGTGAGTGCTACCAGGGAGTGCTGCTGGGATTAGTGATTCCTACTTTGTGTGACCTGGAAGTGCAGGCACCTGGCGTACTCCTAGGTCTTATATAATAGAAGCTGCACTGCCTCACCCAGATGAGTTGGAGTCGGGTAGAAGAAGACAAAGCTCCCCTGGAGGAGAAGGAAGAGAGAGAAGAGAAGAGAATCTTTATTGGTGCTGTATACTCTAGAAGAGGCCTGTTGTGAAAGTACTCATTGTAATAAACATGTATTTGAGCCCAGGGCTTGTATCTGTGAGGTTGTGTCTGGGGTTATGAATGCTGCAACGTCCCCTACAGGTCACAGGTGATACCGTAGAGGCACCCCGACCCTTCGTCGTCCTGTTCACTTTATTACAATACACACACAGAACCTTTTTGCAAAGTGACTACAACACAATTATTTAGAAATCCATGCCACCTCTCACCATGCACACGCAATTCAGAGTCACCAGTCAGTCAATGGGAGGACAACCACTTGAATACTGGGAAAGTGTGCAAAATCCACGTAGACAGCATAGCGGCTAAAAAAACTAATTCAAAAAGTTACTGATAAAGCAGCAGCCATCACTTTCCAAGAACGTTCTTCAATTCTTTTTGTTATAAGTCACATGGAATAAACGAACCACT
The DNA here is from genome assembly GCA_026402145.1 of Polypterus bichir lapradei. Lineage (NCBI taxonomy): Eukaryota > Metazoa > Chordata > Cladistia > Polypteriformes > Polypteridae > Polypterus > Polypterus bichir. Next base: position 10,280,120 of record JANRMT010061414.1, read on the forward strand.
ACTTAAAATCTAACAGATGCTTAAGAGATAGCGGGCTACAGTGATATCTCATTATAGCACAAATTAAAAAGGAGCACAATAACAACTGCGATCAGTCTGCTTAAGATTTTCCAAACAGCATGTGCCTCTCTGTGCTCAATTTCAGATCGCTCAGAGCACAGCGTTTACAGGTTGTTCACGTATCTCTTGCAGGGCTGCGCCATCTGCACCAGGCTCTCCACATAAATATAAAGCACTTATTATTTTGCTCATTTTCACCTTGTGCGAGAGTGCGTCGTAAATCAATGAGACACCTTTTATTAAAGGTCTGTAATGTAGGAGTAAATGTTGCTTTATTTAATTTGATCATCATGTGTGCTTAGTACCCGAATGCTAATAATGTGCTCTGTATTCTATTATCAAGGGCTTACCTTTTTTAAGATTTATGACGGTTTACGCCTGTGGTTTGTTGGCACAGTGCATCACATTGGGCGCAGTCTCACCACCCGCGTCTCTGTTTTCAGGAACCAGTGAGTCCCTGTACGATGCTGGCCCTGAGTCACTTGTGGCCCCGGGTCACTGTCGTGCGTTGTGTTCCTATCCATATTACAAAGGAAAAGATGTGACGTGCAAAGAAAAGTGGTGTGGTACAAAGATGAGGCGCGTTCGGGAGTTCAATGCTTCAATGTGCTCTAGACTTCACCGGGGACCCTTATTTCTTTGATGGGGTTTATTGCATGGCTATCAATAATGATGAGGTGCGAAGTACGGAGCAACTGGGAGTTCACGGGGGAGTGCCCTGCCTTATTGCTTAGAAGTGATTGCAACTTTACACGGGGACCTCCTTATTGCTTCGAGGCATGTTCGGGAGTTCACAGGGGATCCCTTTGTTCTTCATGGGGGACATCCACCACTTATTGATTTGATGCAGTGTATGGTGCAGCGCACCACAGAGATGGCTATTGGGAATCAACATGGGAGTCCCCTGCTTTACAGCTTTGAAGTGAGTGCGACTTCATAGGGGACCCCGATATGGTGTATGGCATGGCGCACCAGAGAGACGATCTAAACATTTCAATCTTTTAGTTATTTGGTGCCAGACATCCGACCTGTAGCACGAGTAGATAGAAAGCTTCTTCTTTTCTAATATTCTTGTACTAGTGTCTTCAGTTTAGGTCTATAATTTCACTTATTGCTTTGATATGTTTTAAGATGTGGCACACCAGGAAGGCAGCAATGAAGAGTAATGTCGTGTGAAGTGAAATGCGTTCAGGAGTTCATAAGGGATCCCTTTTTACAGGGTAAGTATTTTATAGGGAAAGTACTGTAATCGTCCAAAGATTCCACGTGGAGATTTTGATGAACCTCAATGTTTTAGATCTCCCCGACTTTAGCATTTATGAAATGTAAGGAAAGTATTGGAATCATCCAAAAATTCCATTTCGAGATTGACGAATCTCAATATTTTAGACCTCCCTGACTTTCTTGTATACAATTCAATTTTGAGATTTTCAGGAATCTCGACGTTTTACAGTAGACCTCCCTGAGTCCGAAAATACCATTTTTGGAATTATGTCTGTGTGTGCGCGTGTGTGTGTGTGTGTGTGTATGTAATTAAACATGATAACTTGAGTACACTTTCACTTAGGTCAATCGAATTTTGCATACAGGTATTCAGTACAAAGCATAGATTTCTATCAACTTTTGGGCTATTTCCGCTAACCGAAAGTGGTACTTTACCTTTTATTCATGCAGCTGCAGAGTCCGTTTTATTCAGCTTTACTTTTAAAATAATTGTTCAATATATTATTAATTTGATTTGATTTGTTGTTGATGGTTCTTTAATTTACATAATATGAAAATGTAATCCTTGCCTTGCAGTTTACTCCTCAAATATCCATCCCCATATCGGAGTATACGAGAAAGTCTAAGGGAGACCACTCCCAATTATTTTTATTGCTTTAATGTGTTCTGCACTTCATGGGGTGTTCACCACTTATTGGTTTGATGCATTGTATGGAGCAGTGCACCATGGGGATGGCTATGTTCACCTGCAGAAACCTTATTACAACTGGTAAGACTGGTAGGCTTCCAGGCCCCGACGGCCTAAAACAGAAGCAAGATAATGCACTGTGACAGTTCTGGCTCACATGGGACGAGTGAGAAGGACTCATGCGGTTGGGTGTGGGGAGTGAGGGCAGGACCAACAGGGAAAGATAGGGTCGGCTGGATATGCTAGCCCTCCATTCTAGGCCTTGATTGGTTATTATTGATGGGATGATTATCCTTCTACATGTTCACCTGCAGAAACCTTATTACAACTTCTACTTCCTGTGGATAGTCAAGTTCATTCATCTTCTTGGAGCTCCACTAAGAGACCACGATTGACCTCGGCAGGGCCGATCCAAGGATCTCACTAAATCATCCCATTAGTGGTTATGACCCGCATGTAGGGGGAATTCTTCGTTCGTGGGGAACAATTGAAAACCCTGGTCCCCATGATCAATAGGAATACCAGGTAGACACACATCGATCCATTTAGTGAAGTGCGTGTGCCATCACAGACATATAAGAATATCACAATCCTGTTATGCACGTGTTGCCTCTCAGAATTTCTTCTCTACTGCACATGACTGCAAATTGGCAGGAGTCACGAAACGGGTTAACACTTTTATAATTTTGAATAAGCAGATCCACGGGAATGGAATCCGCAGATAGTGACAATTTACAGTATGTGCTTCAGTTTCATGGGTAACATTAAAATAAGTAAATAAATAGGCTGAAAACGCCCACTCAAGTACTTACTATAAAAAGACAAAGCAGTAAAAGAAAATGCTGGGGCTCCATTTAACGTCCTGTTACAAAACTAAACAAAAGAAATTTGTCACCATTAGAGTTGCTCCTGAGAGCTGCTGGCTGTGAAATGAAGTTCTTCAGAGCTCCGTCCTCTTCTGAAGCAGGTCCAACACTGGGGCCAACTCCCACATGTATGGTGATTTATATACCCAGGTGACCAGAAGAGGCGGGGCTTGTGGCAATTACGGTATGCTAGTTGGCCACAGGGCCGACCTTCACGTGTGTATACAGTAGCTAATCTCCAGCCAAGCGAGCCTTGCCACAGGAAAATGGACATAGACAAGGCATGGAGACTCCAGACAGATTCACCAAGCTGTACTCTGAAACGTGGACTTTGGGGATGTGAGGCCAGAATCCAAAGCACCGTTATGCAGACATGCCTCGAAAATGAAAATAAAAGAAGCCCTAAGCGGCCTTATGCAGCAGAGATCTGAAAACTCAGTTGGTCGTTGAGAACGCCCAACAAACTGAAGCTTCCACCAAAATGACAGAACTTGTGTACAAAATTGCAGCTGGGTGGGTATGCGGGGGCTCTGACTGTGTTCTGTTGCTGGCATATTTTGCCCATTTTTCTCAAGGGATGCTTCTCTGAAAAAAAAGTTAACAGTCTAAAAGTCTTTGAAAATCAGCCTGACCTCAGTAATCGATTCCAGCACAAGTCTGTCAGCCAGTCCTGCCCTGAAGGATTCTGCAGACCGGAGAAGTCCGCTGCGTTTTATTTTTCTGCTGCATTCATTTCTGGGCTCCTGTTCTTATTACAGAATTTCCAGCACTTCTGGCAAAATTCTCTAGAACTGTTGTGTGTGTGTTTTTTATAAACAGCTTACACTTAAGGAGCAGTGTGAAATGTAAGTATTTAAATTTTTACTGATACTGTATATTTATAAAATTATTTTTTTTTTTTGCAAAAATTAATTTTGATTGAAATACAGTGTCCTCCATAATGTCTGGGAAAAAGACCCCTTTTTCCTCGATTGCTCCACAGTTTAAAATTACAAATCAAGCAATTCGGATGTGATTAAGGTGCACATTACAGACTGTTATTTAAGGAGATTTGCAGACATTTCGGTCACTACACTCTTCATATACACCCCCCCCCCATTTCAGGGCACCATAATGTTTAGGATCCAGCAATGGCAGGACTATGGGAGATTGGGAAGTCCTTGTCTACTTGAAGCCAGGTTCAAATGAGACCAACCACTCCACCTCTCTAGCCCTTGACTGGTTATCCTTCAACAGGTTCACCTGCACAAACCTTATTACAACTTTTACTAGTCTGATCATCTTCTTAGAGCTCCACTGAGAGGCCATGAGCGACCTCGGCAGGGCCGATCCAAGGAGACTTGTTAACACAATAGAAGTCACTGCGAGAATGAAGTCATTAAAGCACTTCACCGAAGCAGACTGGT
>JANRMT010061414.1:10284373-10308952 GCA_026402145.1 Polypterus bichir lapradei
CACTGCGAGAATGAAGTCATTAAAGCACTTCACCGAAGCAGACTGGTAGGCTCCCAGGCCCTGGCGGTCTAAAACAGAGGCAGAGAATGCATTGTGACAATTCTGGCTCATGTGGGATGAGTGAGAAGGACTCATGGGGTTGGGCGAGGGGAGCGAAGGGAGATCTAGGGCAGGACCAACAGGGGAAGATGGGGTCAGGTGAATGTGCCAGCCCACCACTCTAGCCCTCGATTGGTTATCCTTCTACATGTTCACTTGCAGAAACCTTATTACAACTTCTACATCCTGTGGATAGTCAAGTTCTTGGAGCTCCATTAAGAGGCCATGAGAGACCTCAGCAGGACTGATCCAAGAATTTCACTAAATCATCCAATGGATGGTTATGACCTGCAATTACTGGGAATTCCTGGTTCGCGGGGAACAATTGAAAATCCTGTTCCTCATGATGAAGGGGAATACCAGGTAGACACACATCAATCCATTTGGCATAGTGCGTGTGCCGCCAAAGACATCTAAGAATATCACAGACCTGTTATTGCTCAATCTCCCACGTCACCTCTCAGAATTTCTCTTCTACTGCACATGACTGCAAATTGGCGGGTGTCACAAAATGGGTTAACACTTTTATGATAATGAATAAGTGGATCTGTGGGAACAGAATTCGCAGAAAGTGACAATTTACAGTATGTGCTTTAGTTTCATGGGTGACATTAAATAAGTAAGTGAGAGCCAAAATAGACTGAAACCCCACCATGGTTTGATGCCGAACCACTGAAATGCTTACTGTAAAAAGACAAAGCACAAATGACAATTAAAGTGCACATTGCAGACTTTTATTCAAGGGGATATGCATACATTTCAATACCCACACTTTTTCTACACGGCCCACTCCATAATATTTGGCATACAGTAATGGCACGTCAGTGGCAGGTTGGGAAGTCCTGGTCTACTTGAAGCCAGGGTCAAATGAGACCAATGGTGTCCGCAATGGATAGAAGGATAAGGAAGGATAAAACATGTTTCTTCCATCTTAAAAATGTTAGGAAATTAAGGTGCTTTCTAAATAAACAGGATTCTGAGAAATTAATTCATACATTTATCTCTAGTAGGATTGACTACTGCAATGCGGTGTTCACTGGCTGTTCAAACTGTTCTCTATACAGCCTCCAGTTAATCCAAAATGCGGCTGCAAGAATTATTACAAGAACAAGAAAATATGAAAACACATAACTCCAGTTCTTAAATCCTTACACTGGATCCCGGTTAAGTTTAGGGCAGATTTCAAATTCCTCCTTTTAACATATAAAGCATTAAATGGCTGAGGTCCGGCTTACTTGTCTGAACTTATCATGGCTTACAAACCTGAGCGCACATTAAGATCTCAAGATGCTGGTCTGCTTATGATTCCAAGGATTAATAAAATAACAGTGGGAGGTTGAGCTTTTAGTTACAGGGCCCCTAAACTGTGGAGTAGTCTGCCTGTTACTATAAGAGATGCCCCTTTGGTCTCAGCCTTTAAATCTCGGCTGAAGACTCACGACTTCAGTTTAGCACACCCTGACTAGATCTGCTGATTAACTGTACAGACTGCATCTCTGTTGTTAGTCATTAACACTAAAACATAAGTAACATGATAGTTATAATTTGATACTAACCCTCACCTATTCTGTTTCAGTTCTCAGTACTCAAATGTGGCAATTGGTGCCACGACCCACCTGCCAAGTTGTTTGTCTGCCTGTGGTAAAGTCATCCCTGATGGAGGATCGCAGGAATCATGGGAAAGAGGGGTCCTTTCATTGGATTGGCTGGCCCAGCACTGTTTTAGCCGTGAAATGGCCAAATGGGGGAGGCAGCTTGATGGATGAGGTCTCCAGGACTCTAAAAATATCCAAATCTTATTATGTGATATCATCTACTCTTAAATTCTGCTCCGTACTTCTAAAATTTTTATTTTTATGCTGTATTACGGATTTGTTCTGTTCTGTGTATTGTATTGTATTGACCCCCTTCTTTTGACACCCACTGTACGCCCAACCTACCTGGAAAGGGGTCTCTCTTTGAACTGCCTTTCCCGAGGTTTCTTCCATTTTTTCCCTACAAGGGTTTTTTTGGGAGTTTTTTCTTGTCTTCTCAGAGAGTCAAGGCTGGGGGGCTGTCAAGAGGCAGGGCCTGTTAAAGCCCATTGCGGCACTTCCTGTGTGATTTTGGGCTATACAAAAAATAAATTGTATTGTATTGTATTGTAAAGTGATGCAATTCAAAATGTTTGCAATGGGTTATGGGTAGATGGAACACATACCCGGTGCAGTGCTCTGTTGTTAGTCTAGTTAAATCAGTACAGAAGGCCTTGGACAGCAGACAGAATACACAATGGGAGGTTGGAAAATCAAGAGCCCATCTTAGGAGAAGGATTTAGGAGTCATAGTGGACTCTAAGCTATCGACTTCCAGACAGAGTTCAGAAGCCATTAAGAAGGCTAACAGAATGTCAGGTTATATAGCGCCTTGATGTGTGCAGTGCAAGTCATAGAAGGTTCTGCTCAAATTTTATAACACACTGGCGAGGCCTCATCTGGATTCCTGGGTGCAATTTTGGTCTCCAGTATACAAAAGGGACATAGCAGCACTAGAAAAGGTCCAGAGAAGAGCGACTAGGCTGATTCAGGGCTACAGGGGATGAGTTATGAGGAAAGATTAAAAGAGCTGAGCCTTTACAGCTTAAGTAAGAGAAGATTAAGAGGTGACATAAATGAAGTGTTTAAAATTATGATGGGAATTAGTACAATGGATCGAGATGGTGACTTTAAAATGAATTCAAGAACACGGGGACACAGCTGCAAACTTGTTTGCACAAACATTAGGAAGTTTTTCTTTACACAGAGAACGATAGACACTCGGAATAACTGACCAAGTAGTGTGGTGTTCATGTTTTTTTTGAAGAAATAAGTGGATAGGACTGGTGAGCTTTGTTGGGCTGAATGGCCTGTTCTCGTCCAGATTGTGCTAATGTACTGATGTTCTAGTTGAAGTCAAGGTCAAATGAAGATGCGAGCCTGCACCTTTTGTTGAGCATCACACCATTCTTTGGGCACAGGGAGCGAAACCTGCTGGAATTCACCGAATGAAGTTTGCTCAGTACGAAAGTGAAAACGGCAGGACTCAAAGAAAAAATGTATGAATGGGTAGAAAAGTTTGAAGTGGGAAGAACAAATGTAGCTGCCGAAGCTCGAGCTGGTAGGCCATGAACATCACGCACATAAGCCCATGTCGACACGGCGAACGGAGATGACTGACGGATTACGTTGTCCGCTGTGGCTGCACATTTGGATATCAGCGATGGATCTGTATATGATGACTTGGGGTGCCGTAAAGTTTGCACAAGATGGCTAACTGAGCTGCAGAAGTCAACGTCCGAGACCTTCCAGTGGGTGGGTGCAGTAGTAAGACACTTGCATATATGGAGGAGAATCTTATTTTGCATCAATATTAAGAAGAAGCTCACCCCTTAAACTCTCATCTCAAAGCAGTCTGATCCATCTTTTAACGGTAGAAGTGGAACGCATCTTCATCACAATCACGCCTCTAAAGCTCAGAACGAATAGGAAAGCCCCTCTTTGCTAGTGCTGCCACCTATTGGTCACCAAACAGCACTACAGTAAAACACATTGAAAGGTCAGGTTGGGAGGCTCCTTTGTTTTTGTCCATTTGCAGACCCCCGTTGAGCAAACAGACTCCATTAGCATGAATGCAGCCTAAGGGGGGTTGCGGGCGGCCTATAGGGGGGCTAGAGGTTACCGATTGCAGGCATCCACCGAGTTTTTTTTTTTTTTCCCTTAACGCGTTTCTGTTTGCTCAGCCTTTTACACGGCCACAAATCATTTGGCATCATGTTAAATTGTTTAATGCTTGGGGCTTTTTTGAATTTTCATAGAGTGCTAAGTTTCTAATTAACTGAAGGCGAGCCTGAGGACTGTGTATTGTTCAAAGGGCTCATTCAAAAAAAAAAAAAATTAAAATAAAAAAAAACATCCATTTTAATAAGACTTTTTAAGGAAACTGAAAAGAAGGAAGTACAATTCTGAAATCAGGTAAGCGTTGGCCTCTCCGGGCTCCAGTTAAACTCCTTAACTCCGCCAATACTGTTAATATACTTTCTATGCAAACCCCAAGGATATTCTGTAATAGTCTTAGAATAATCATAATTTAAATTGCAAGACAGAATCAGACATTAGTGACCTAATATTGTTTCAGAAACCCAGGCTGATTGTTAATTAAAGTTATATTTAAAAAAAAATACTTAAAGTCATCTCACCGACCAAATGTCTCAGAGGTTCTCTCCATCCATTTTCAGACCCCCGCTACTCCCAAGCAGATTAACAGAAAGCAGTGGCCTAACTAGAATTTGATGAGCCCCTTGTGAAAAAAAAATTAATTAGACTCCCCCCGTATTAAAAAGCAGTACTTTGTAACTCGTACTGACTTGTGTCTGTGTGCCGATCGTGTGTTCTCCCTTTGTTTCCAAGTACAGGCAGTCCTCAGGTTACGTACGAGATAGGGACTGTAGGTTTGTTCTTAAGTTGAATTTGTATGTAAGTCGGAACAGGTACATTATTTTAATAAATGCTATTGTTGACCGACTGTAACCAAGTTGCTCTCTGACCTTTTTATTATTTCTACTTTATTTTCCATGGTGATGGTTTTTCTCTTCTTTACTGTATCACCAGATTTGTGTTTCAGAGACTTTGGTGAAGGGTGAAGACAAAAGGTTAAGATGAGCTCTTCTGCACAGCACTGTTCACGCTATCACAGCAGGATGGCACCCATCCTCAGCACGTCTGGCGTACTGAACGAGAGACAACTTCCTGCTAGGTACGTAACGGTACAAGCAAGGCTTGCTATTGAGAATGAATGGGGGCAGCGAGGGGCGATTCACTACCAGCCCACCACACAGTCACCTCCACTTGTGTACAGAATACTGCCTGCAGCGTCAGCCCACCGAGAGCGAACAGTGTGCGGGCAAAGGCGGGTAGTGAATTGCCCACCACCGCCCCCATTCAACAGGCAGCCACTCGAGGCACACTACAATGCTACCCCCTGCCGCCCCGTTCACCCTCAATGGCTTCCATTCAGCCACAACCGGGTCACTGCTTGCAGCATCACCAGCCGCCCACCGAGAACGAATGGGGCAGCCGTTCGAGGGACAGTGCAAGGCTGTGTGATGGGCTGGCAGTGAAACGCACCATCCTGCACATGAGTGGTAGCTGTGGCCCCGGTGACTATGGACCCCTGGACAAACTGGTGAGGAAGGCAGGCTCTATTGTAGGCACGGAGCTGGACAGTTTGACATCTGTGGTGGAGCGACGGGCGCTGAGCAGGCTCCTGTCAATCATGGAGAATCCACTGCATCCACTGAACAGGATCATCTCCAGACAGAGGAGCAGCTTCAGCGACAGACTGCTGTCACCGTCCTGCTCCACTGACAGACTGAGGAGACCCCACACTATGTGACTCTTCAGTTCCACCTGGGGGGTAAACATTAACATTATACAGAGTTGTCTGTTATACCTGCATTGTTATCACTCTTTAATTTAATATTGTTTTTTATCAATATGCTGCTGCTGGAGTATGTGAATTTTCCCCGGGGGATTAATAAAGTATCTATCTATCTATCTATCTATCTATCTATCTATCTATCTATCTATCTATCTATCTATCTGTCTGTCTATCTATCTATCTAAATATCCTCTGCAATTTGTTTATGGCTTTTTTTGTGGCAATACCGTACTGTAGAGAGAACACAAAGGAACCGCAGAGGAAAAGGCGGCTTGGGATGGTGAAAGTAGCCAATCCAAGAGTGTTATTCGCTTCTCCTTGCTGCTGATTGGCTGCTGCCCTGTGACACATCTCCGGCAGTTGCAGCCCAGCACATAATAGTTTACCGCGTGTAACTCTCTCAAGTGTTTCGCTGAGTGTTCTTGTGTTTTTCGTTTTCTTCTTCTTAATGCCCTAAGATGCCATCCAAATGCTCTGCACCTTCTAAGGCTTCTGGCGATGAACCTAAGCGCCAGAAGAAGTTTAAGACACTCCAGGAGAAGATTGAACTACTGGATTTGCTCCAGGAACTAAAAAGTTATGCCGCAGTAGCCACCCAAGGAGCTGTAAATCCTCTGTTTTGCTGTGCAGTTGTTATCTTCATTACATACTGTACCTTCATCGTACTGCACAGCTAATTCATCATCATCATCTTCAATCAATTTCATTCATTATTGGTGAGTACATTTTACCATATTTTTATTAAGTTAAATTAAATTAAATTATTTTGTATTTATTCTACTTATACCAAAGAAAACACACTTGCTTGAATTCCAGTACATATAGCGGTAACATCGGTATTTTACATTCTAGCACTGTGGAAGACATAGCAGTACAGTACTGTACAGTAGACAGTTTACCTTTACAATCTTTTTTTTTAGGGTAATGTATTAAGCCGAGTTTGAAATGAAATTAAAGTGTTTTGAGGGGAATATTTAGGGTTTAAATTATAAAAATAGGCATTTCTAGGCATTTTTTTGACCACATCCAAAATTTGCGGTTTTTCACATGTAACCCCCATGAATTTTGGGGGTTGTCTGTACAATTGTTCTCTTTCTCCTCCACACTTCCTAGCAAGCTTTGTCCACCTCCACTCAACTCTAGCTCACCTACTGGGACTTCAGCACTCCTTTAAATAGTCCTTGGCCCAGAAGTGCTTCTGTTCTTCCTTACATGTGACTTGCTAGCACTTCCAGGTCAGAAGGAGAACTCAAGTTCTTTGGTCAGCCCCGAAGTACTTCAGGGCTTCCTTCCTCGTGACTTTGTACTTCCAGGTTCTCTTGCAGCGTCCCCTGGCGGAACCCACGGTACCCAGCAGGGCTGTGGTATAAAACTACATGTCCCATGGTGCCCTGCGGGAATCCGGGGAACCACTACACTGCAGGGAAGCAGCGCCCCAAAGAAGTTGCCTTCCCTCATCCTTGCACTCTGTGGGTGTCCCGGCTGGGTTGAGCTGCCGGCCATCTATCACACGAGGCTTTCGATGGGAGCGGCAATAACGTGAGGATTGCCCGGGATTGGAAACATTGGTCTTAAGAATTACTCACAACTCCATAGCAAAAGTAAGCCATTCAAATGCAGCTTTTTTAATAAGCATTTTAACTAAAGAGACTTTAAACAGCCTGCCGCAATCCTCATGAATCAAACTACCGTACAGGTGTAATGCAATTTGAAGAACTTTAATTATTGTCTTTGACTTTAATAGAGAATGTTTTAGATTTCCCCCAGATTTAATTACAATCAATAAACCTTAAACATATTTGCACATGACAAACACTGAGTAGCAAAGTGCACTGTAATCCCACGAGCAGAACAGCTCTGGTGTTGGCAGGAGTGGCAGTGCCAGATAGTTTGCCCCGAGCAGTCCTCTATCCTGTCCCAGCAGTGTATCTTTCATTCATTTAAGTAAACCAATCCATAATGTAATTAAAATGTAATTTTACTCACAATTATGACCATAACATCTGTGACCATGACCATACCTTGGCTTGTGTAGTGAAGTAGTTAGTCAGTCGCTTGTTTTATTTAATTCATGAAATTCGGGCACAGATTTTAGACTAAATTTCGTAACATTTTGGACTGGAAAACATGTAAAATATTGCAGTTAATGTACTTTTTATTTTTTAGAATTTACTGATAATAGTCAGGACAGTGGATTAGACGAGATTAGACAGGAGTCCCCGTGGACTGTGATGTTTGCTGACGACATTGTGATCTGCAGCGATAGTAAGGAACAGGTCGAGGAGACCCTGGAGAGGTGGAGATCTGCTCTAGAGAGGAGAGGAATGAAGGTCAGTAGGACCACCATGACAGAATACATGTGTGTGAATGAGATGTGAGGGAGGTCAGTGGAATGGTGAGGATGAGGGAGTAGAGTTGGTGAAGGTGGATGAGTTTAAATACTTGGGATCAACAGTACAGAGTAATGGGGATTGTGGAAGAGAAGTGCAGGCAGAGTGGAGAAGAGTGTCAGGAGTGATTTGTGACAGACGGTTTTCAGCAAGAGTGACAGGGAAGGTCTACAGGACGGTAATGAGACCAGCTATGTTATATGGGCTGGAGACGGTGGCACAGACCAGAAAGCAGGTGACAGAGCTGGAGGTGGCAGAGTTAAAGATGCTAAGATTTGCATTGGGCGTGACGAGGATGGATGGGATTAGAAATGAGGACATTAGAGGGTCAGCTCAGGTTGGACGGTTTGGAGACAAAGTCAGAGAGGTCGAAATTATGTTGGTTTGGACATTTGCTGGGTATATTGGGAGAAGGGTGATAAGGATAGAGCTGCCAGGGAAGAGGAAAAGAGGAAGGCCTAAGCAAAGGTTTATGGATGTGGTGAGAGAAGACATGCAGGTGATGGGTGTGACAGAACAAGATGATGAGGACAGGAAGATATGGAAGAAGATGATCCGCTGTGGTGGAAGAAGAAGAAGAAGACTGATAATAGTTAGGACAGTGGAACAATTTCGAGTGCTCCTCTATTACAGCCCCAGAAAACTGGATTTGAATTCCAGCCAAGCTACTGCATGGGTTTTGCGTGTAATCCCCATGCTCTGTGGGCGTACTCCTGTGACCCTGCACTACTGCAACATTCAAATCAAATCAAACTTTATCTGTCACATATAAATATGCACACAGGATATAAAGATACACACAACACAATGTGTAGTGATATGCCTTGTGACTGAACACCTGGACTGTGTATTAGAAGGAGAATGCAGATGATAATAAACAATAAAACAACAATATTTATATTGATAACCTAAATGATGAGAGGATTGACAATAAGGTATCATGTAGCTCTAGACACTGTCCTCAGTTAGGACGTGGATGGTCAGAGGCTCCTCCTTAGTGTATCTGAACTGGTCTTCAGGTAGCAGTAGGGTTTACCTGACCGTAACACAGAGACGAGGCCGCTGTGGAGATGGCTGGTGTCTCTGGTCCTGTCCTTTGCCCTGGTCTGACATCACTTGGTGTAGATGTCCTGGTGACGTTGGAAAGTGCATACCCAGTGATGCTTTCAGCTCACAGCACCAGTCTCTGCAGAGCCTTGCAGTTTCCAAACCAGGAGGTAATACTCCCTGTCAGGATACACTACTTTCAATGGTGGATGTGTAGAAGTTCTTTAGTAATTGTGAGGGCAGCCTAAAAATCCCTGATGCATCTGAGGTTGGTAAAGATGTTGCTACATCCTCTTCACAAACGTGTCAATGTGGTTGGACTCAATTACTTGCAAACTACTTGAGCAAGAACCTTGATCTTAGTCTTAACCGAAAGCTTATGATGTGATATTACTGGTTAAGCAAGAAATTTGAGGGAGCGTCAGCCTCGGCAAAGTGTGCTGGATCTGTGTGTTTCTTACAGCAAACTGATACAGAAGGTGAAATGGCAGAAAGGAAAAGAAGAGGAGTGACATCTGCTGAGCATGAAGCAAATTCAACAAACCGATTATGTGATAGGAAGAAGATACAGAAGAACAACATCAACATCCATTGAGTGTCAAGCACATAACGATGTGGCAATCTGCTGGTACCGACAAACTACCTGGACTAGAACCTTGACCTTGGTCTTAATCGAAGACTTATAATCTGATAAATTCTGGAACGTCAAAAAAAAAATATTGATGTTGCAGTACCCTCAAAAAAGTAAAATGATTGACAGAAAGAAGAGCGGTGCCATTTGCTTAGCGTCTTACAGGTGGGCAGAAGAGTTTACTGAATTAAATGCTCAATTCTCGCAAGCCCATCTATTGATAATTCTCCCTGGAATTACCAATAGGTGGGCTTATTATTGGAACACTACAATGTCTTCCGAATTCATAATCAACTCTACGCATTCTGTTTATTGATCATCCACCATGATGAAGAACTCTGTAACAAGGAAGGAAGAAGAGCATCACAAGCATCATGGAAGGCGACCAATATAGGATACAGAATTCAAGAAAGAGAATGAGAGAGAAATGCTCGCCAAGAAACGAGTTACATACCAATGTGGTCACTATGAAGTTGTACTTTTTCTCATGGTGGAAACGAAACACCATCTTAACAAAATGGAAAAACTTCAGATTGCCCTGTGGGAATCACCTTTATTTGAGGACCAGAGGTTCCAGTGGTAAAACAATTAAAGAGAAAATAATGCAATCATCAATAAAATTCTGTTAATAAATATTCCCAAATGTGAATTCATGGCATATGCTGTTTCATTTTTGTTTTACTGCATACTTAAGTCCAGGTCAATATGGCTGCACTTTCTCTTTGTAACTGTTGTTCTCTTTCTATTTATTTCTGTTGCCTCTTTGTAAGATTACAGCAGATGCAACTAGCAGGTTCTCCACACATCCCACACCTTATTTGATCTACTTGGCCCCATGGATAAGCACGGTTCTGTTTGTCCTGCTCACCCAAGGCAGAATATTGATGAGTGAATGATTAGTAAATTCAAGAATATACTTTTCATTTTCACTTTTGACATACGCAGCTCGCGCCGGTTAGATGCTTTTAGTGATCCTGCATTTATGATTCAGTCTTGAGTTGACTATAATGATCACTGAGTAAACTTGCATCCATAATACATTAATGTGGTTTACTACGGGAGGATGAAGAGGAGCAGTGAATTATTACAGCCCTTAGCCCCTGGCTTGGGTTGCTGTGCTCAAGTATCATAGTAAATGCCACATTTGTGACATATTAAATTTTCTCTCTATCCTTTAGGCAGCGCTTATGTTTTAATCTGTAAGAAATATCTTGTGTCACTGTACCCAGATGATTACAGAGCAGAAATTGCAATCTTCAGCGAAGCTACAACAGGCCTGGCCGTAAATGTACTATTGGGCTGGTGAGGAGGACGATTTGCGAAACCTTACAGACCATGAAGATGCAGAAAATTGGGGACACAAAATTAGGTCAACGTACAAAGCACATTTAAATCATTTAATTGTATTTTTACTAAAGTGTTAACAAAAATAAGTGGCACTTTAAAAAATAGTGCAGAACATGGCATCGCCTGGCCAGTTCTATCCAATAGTACTTTTCTATTTATCTGAGTATATGTTATATACCAGCCTTTCACCAACTGTCCATCTGCATATCAACCTAGCTGTCTATCTGTCATCTTGTGCCTCTTATTTCTATCTGTTGGTCTGTCTATAAATGTTATATATATATATATATATATATATATACATATATATGGAAGAGAAGGTCTGTGATACGGTTTGCATATTTGCAGCTGGAGATCCATAAAGGGAGAAAAATGAATCACGTATCATAAAGTAGTTTTTATTCCTCAGCTTTCAACCCCTATATATATAGTGCCCACTCTAAACCTTAAAATTAATGATATGTATCTATTTATCTATGTTGTGCCTTTCACATTTAGGTATGTTGTGCCTTTCACTTCTATCAATTGCTCTATAAAAATAAAATATATAATGCTCACTATCTATCTGTCTAATCCTGCCAACTACACTATCTATCGATTGATCGATCTATCTAATCCTGCCAACTACACTATCTATCTATCTATCTAATCCTGCTGACTACACTTTCTATCTATCTGTCTCTGCCAACTACACTATCTCTCTATCTAAGTAAAATCTAAAAAACCTGAGAGATTCACTAATGTATTTTACAAGAGCTTGCTGTTATGTTAGCAAGAAAAAGAAATCACAAGGAGTCATTAATTAGCGACCCTTTAAATATTTAAGAGGCTTATAGCACATCACAGCAATGCAGCATAAATATTGACAGATGGAGCAAATGGCATGAGTGCAGGTTTAAGATAAACAGAATCAGAGCCTTTTCTTCTTTAATTAAAATTGTTTCTGTAGGGTCCGTGACCTATTGCAGTCATTCTGGCACAGTGATAGTCTGAAAAGAAAAGAGTTGCGTGGGTTTAAATGACAAACTAAAGAACAGATTGTCTAAATTAGGACCCACGAATACTTGGAAATCACCGAAATAAACAAATGTGAACCTCACCATAGGATTCTTAAGCCTGTTTAATCTGACACTGAAGTCGATCACTAATCAATTAAATGTTTAAGATTATACTGTCAAGGAGTGGTCAGAAATATGTAGTTTTGTACCTTATTTATTTATTAGCTACACTTATCGTTCGAAGGATAGGTTATAGAATAAATGTAAAGATATTTGATGTCATATAATTAATATACCATATGTAAAAAAATTAAATAATAATTTTTGTAAATTTAATTAGATTATTAAATGGGTAACATGGATACTTAGTACAATTTAAATAAAAACATGAATAATTCTGCTTTTCTTTATTGTCTTTATGGAACAACATTATCAAATACGCTATGCATGGCTACTTCCACATCAGACTAATCCGTGTATAACTGTAACATAAAAGACACCCTCATCTACTGCTACCACATCCCCTAACCTGTCCTACTCCTAACTCTTCAGGACCTCTCCATGCACTTTGTTCCTTCTACTTCTACTCTCCTTGCCAGCTACCCTCACCTTCACATCTTCTCATCTCTTGGCTCTCGACAGAGCTATGTGTGTATAGCAGGCCATGTGCAAACACTGGCCAAGGGAGGTCTATGCCCACCTTTAATAACGTCTGTCTCGGTATCCTCTGGGGTCTCGGACTCTCTTGCTTTATGGGTACCGTCAGCATTCCCTTCGGTATCTTCACGTGTCTCAAACTCTCCTTCCCGATATTCCACCCTCCTACACCTCTTCTCAGCATCCTTGCGTATCTCGGCCTCTCTGGCCCTTGGTGTACCCTTAGGGTTTTTCCTGCCGCCGCTCTTCTTGGTATTTTCTTGTGCCTCATCCTCACTTACCCTACACATTCCCTGAGCGGTCCTGCTACTTATGTTCTCTTCTACACAGCATGTACTTATTTATATACAGTATACTTATATGCTTAGATTAAATTATAATTACAGATATATAAACATGTATAATAAAATTATGTTTTTTTGTTTTCCTTAGATCCTTGACATGTTTTTTGTTTTGGTCGCTCAAAATGGTGGCCGTCCCAATCTGTGATTTTGGAAATCTGGCAACCCTGTTGCAGTTGCGGCTTACGAAGAATCCAAATCTGTAACCGATGTGCTAAGTAGATTTCATATTAATGTGTATCGGCAAGAATGAAGTGATTCTTATAATATGATTTTAAAAAGGGTTCAAGATTTCAATCAACTATTAGTGCGAAGGACGTGTTTATTGAACCAAAATATCGAAAGATTGAGACAGTTTGTAGAGCGGAGTATACCGGCATTCAGCACAACGCCAGCTGGTTGCATTAAATATTTTGGGACTAACCATTTACTGAACAATTCATCAAGATTTATCATTTCACCTGTATAAATACAAATAGTGCATACCTTTTTTAGGAATAATAAACCTGTGCAACTCAAATTTTCACGGTGGCGCAGTGGGTAGCGCTGCTGCCTCGCAGTTAGGAGACCCGGGTGGGATCTTCCTGTGTGGAGTTTGCATGTTCTCCCCGTGTCCGCGTGGGTTTCCTTCCACAGTCCAAAGACATGCAGGTTATGTGCATTGGCGATCCTTGTCCCTGGTGTGCGGGTGTGTGTGTGCCCTGCGGTGGGCTGGTACCCTGCCCGGGGTTTGTTTTCTGCCTTGCACCCTGCGTTGGCTGCGATTGGCTCCAGCAGACCTCCATGACCCTGTAGTTAGGATACAGCGGGTTGGATAATGGATGGATGGATGGAACTCAAATTTTTTACTGTTTATTGATTTGTTGAATGAAAACCAGGATATACTGGTGGAGCTCATTAAAAAAAAAAACATTGCTTTTAAAAATCAACATAATTTACGATGAGGTAAATAAACTGCTTTGATTTAATTCGTTTTTGACTCTCACTTACCTGGTTGCATGAGTCATGCGACTAAGTTAAGTGTCCATTCATACTATCCCTTCAGAAACCATCACATCCTTATGCCACACGCGTTACAAAGATATGTGTTTATTTCTCACAATTTTGAACGATAATTGTTTTATTAACAAGTAGCTGTGCCCCGCAGCTATGCCAATGCAGTAGTGAAACAGGACAAACTTTAAAAATAAAAAAAAAAACAAAAAAAAACAAAAAGAAATGTGATTCTGGCCAAGCAGAAGGTAGGTAGGTTACCACTGTAGCTGATCTTCTGATGGAAGAGTGTTCCCTGTGTGGGTAGACAAACATGTGGCCAATTGGCAGCTATCCTCTAAAACACACAGAGCTCTGATCTCTCTCTCCCTCAAAAATGTCAAACGTTACTCCTTAACAATCTGTAGATGATAATGTCTTCTGAACAATCAGGCATCGCTAGCTAAGTGAAGGCGAGGTGCACTCCAACACGTGGCGAGAGGTAGAGCGACTCGAACGGAGGCTGGTGAGTGAATGAGGAGGGCCCTGCCCGGCTCCCCACTCCTGAGGTCCAGCCTCCCCCTTTCCTCGGCCTGCTGCGTCTCTCTGGGATTCGTGCAAATAAATCAGTGCCGCAAGTGAACTATGATAGTTAGTGCAATGAGAGAAGTTGCAAAATCAACTGGAATGTTTAAGCAAATTATAGTAAAGAAACCGATCTAAATCCGTTAAGTAGTTCTCTCGTGAAAAGAAGACAGATGGACAGACGTTGGATTTTATGTATATATATATGTATAGATATACGAGGGGGGACCCAAAAATAACTGTAATTTTGTTGCTGTTAGGTTGGTACTTGTAGTACGTGGTTGGGCCGCTAGGGCGATCTAGTTACACTCCTCACAAGTCAGTCTGCCAAGTGCCATC
Source organism: Polypterus bichir lapradei (assembly GCA_026402145.1). NCBI lineage: Eukaryota > Metazoa > Chordata > Cladistia > Polypteriformes > Polypteridae > Polypterus > Polypterus bichir. The sequence goes on from JANRMT010061414.1 coordinate 10,299,233, forward strand.
AGTCTGGAAGGTTGTGCATGTGTTCAGTGAATTTTGTAAAAGTAGTTTTGTGCATGCGTCGTTTTTTTACGATGGCCGATTATCGTGAGCAATGCGCGGCAGTGAAATTTTGTTTTCTTCTTGAAAAATGTGTTGTAGAAACTATTGTTATTGAAACGGTAATGCAACCCTGAACAACCCACCCTACTCACCGGATTTAGCTCCGTGTGATTTCTTTTTGTTCCCTCGGATGAAAAAAGACTTGAAAGGAAGGTGTTTTGCTGACGTCAAAGAGGTAAAACAAGAAACGACCAGAGCATTAATGGCCATTACTTCAGACGAATTTAAAAAATGTTTCGAACATTGGAGCAAACGGTTAGATAAGTGTATTTCCGCCAATGGAGAGTACTTTGAAGGAGACTAATTGTAGTTTGTGCAGAAAATTAAATTAAACACGTTTTAAAAATATTTCCGGTTATTTTTGGGTCCCCCCTCGTAGATATATTTACTTTCCACTTTTTTCTTTTAGCAATATTTATATGAGAAATACCTTGAATGGAAACAAAAACCTTTGCTGTTGTTTATTATTTGGCCACGTGCGGCTCTGCTGTCACTATGGTCATACTCCTCTTTATGGGTCCCAGCATGTTGCCGATTTTCTCATTTGGATTCTTCGATTCTAAGGTTGAAGAACTCTTGGTTTAATGTATAAACACGATGTTTTAATGTTATACTAATCTATTTAAAAGGCTCTGTCATAACCTATATCTCATTACAGTCAACATGGCTCTGGTGCCAACATACGCCTGATTATTTGATAACATTGGGAAGGTGAGTTTCATGCTTCAAATTGTTCTTCTGGTTTGTTAGGGTGTGTCATGTAAAAGCAGTTGGTTTGGCACAGGCTTTAATGTGCTCAGCTATGTTCCCACAGTTTATTTTCGGCAGATGATTGCAAAAGGAGGTGAGTTTTTTATTTCAATGAGTGGCTTCTAACATAATTAAAAAATTACCCCAAAAGTTAGCTGAACATTTAAAGAACGAAAAAAAAAAATCAAATGTAAAAGTATAAAGAAATTGATGGCCCTGATCCAGACTGGTGCTCTGTGCTAAGGTTGGCTCTTGCCTAATACTCAGCGCTGTCGGGATAAGCACGAACCGCAACTCTCCAGAGTTGGACAAAGTGGGTTTGAGAATGGCTGGCTATGGTATAAAGCTGAGAGGTGAAGAAGAGAGTGCAGGCTGGGTGGAGAAGAGTAGCAGGAGTGATTTGTGATAGAAGATTACCTGCAAAAAAGAAAGGGAAGGTCTATGAAATGGTAGCGAGACCAGCCATGCTGTATGGTTGAGCTGGAAGTGGCAGAGTTGAAAATGCAACAATTTTTGCTCCGAATAACGAGAGTAGACAGGATTAGGAATGAGAATATTAGAGGGACAACACAGGTAGGACAGTATGGTGATCAAATGAGATGGTTTGGGCATATACAGAGGAGAGATGAAGGGTACATCCAGAAAACAAGGTGGATGGAACCGCCAGGCGAGAGGAAAAGAGGAAGGCCAAAGAAGAGGTTTATGGATTTGGTGAGGGAGGACTCGAAGGCAGTCGGTGTGGTAGGAAATAATGAACATGACAGGGATAGTTGGAGAGAGATGATTCGCTGTGGTGAGCCCCTAAATGGGAGCAGCTGAAAGAAGAAGAAGAAGAAGAAGAAGGTATGGTATACAACAATTGAAACAGAAGCAAGGTTACTCAATGTTGTCAGCTGAAAATGCTCAAAATCTTAAAAGGGCTCAAAACACAGGTCCAAGCAAACAGTACAGGCCTCTCCCATGCAGCCTAGCCCTTAACTCAAGTTGCAGGCACAGTGATGGTGCTTTAAAGTCAGACTATACTGATTCATGAAAGACAACTAAAAAAGAAATGAAAGAATCAAAAGTCAAAAAAGGGGACAAACCCAAAACCAGGAGATGAGGAGATGTTGTCATCAAAGCCAGAACACAATCAAAAATATCAGAGACAAGAAACAATGGCTGGGAATCGAAAAGCCAGGAAGGACTAAATAAAGATCTTTTGATGCAGCAAGACAATGCTTATCCATAAAGCTCAGATACTTCAGAAACACCTGGGACGATCTGTTTATCAATGCAAAACTGAAGTCACAGACGAGCACACTCTTGGGAATTCTGGGAAAGATATCCATGGAGATGGCAGAAACAGGAATCCAATACAGAGGCACCCAAACAGGATACAAAATTGGCGTTGCCATAGAATGTGATTAAATGAATACGTTTTTCAGGACAGATTATAGAAAAGAATTAAACCCCAAATTTGAATTCCTTGAGTCTCAAAACCTTATGCATATACAGAATGATAAGAACTGCACGGGAATTTACACAAAAATGTATAAAATTTGGAGATCGTAATGCATAGGAAAAGCTAGATTGAGACGGTTTGAGCACACAGAGAGGAGGAGTACATTGGGGAGAAGAATACTGAGGATGGAACTGCCAGGGAGGAGGAAAAGGGGAAGGCCAAAGAGAAGGTTTATGGATGTGGTGAGGAAGGACATGAAGGCAGAAAATAATGTAAAAGATGGGTAGTTGGAGACAGATGAATTGCTGTGGTGACCCCCTAAATGGGAGCAGCTGAAAGAAGAAGAAGAAGAAGGTAGGGTATAAAGCAATTGAAACAGAATCAAGCTAACACAATGTTGTTGGCTCACAATGCTCAAAATCTTAAAAGGGCTCAAAACAACTCTGAGCAAAAAGTATAGGCCTTTCCCATGCAGCCTAGCCCTTAACTCAAGTTGCAGGCACAGTGGTGGTGCTTTACAGTCAGACTAAACTGCAATTGCTCCGTCCTGGGTATGATGTTAATCTGCAGCCAGCCCTGCACGAAGGCCCGCAAACCTGCAGGGAAAAACCTGGGGGTCGGTGGCAGAATTGGCACTCCAGCCACCATAAAAAAAAAAACCACACTGCTTCATTTCATCTGAACTAGGGTGGTGTCACCCATTGCAGGGCTAATCTGGGATCCTGAGTTGGTTTGTCATGTGGTGGGTGCGGCAATGCGCTGTATCAGAATGATAAGAACTGCGCGGGAATTTACACAAAAATGTATAAAATTTGGAGATCATAATGCATAAGAAAAGCTAGATTGAGATGGTTTGAGCACATAGAGAGGAGAAGTGAGGGGTACATTGGGGAGAAGAATACTGAGGATGGAACTGCCAGGGAGGAGGAAAAGAGGAAGGCCAAAGAGGAGGTTAATGGATGTGGTGAGGGAGGACATGATGGCAGTCGATGTGACAGAAAATGATGCAAAATAAAGGAACAGAGACAGATGATCCACTGCAGTGACACCTAAATGGGAGTAGCTGAAAGAAAGAGAAGAAGAAAAAGAAGAATGCATATAATCCACAACAGGAGAGAGGAAAACCGTAAAAACCTCTGGTCCCAAAAACCAAACAAAAGAAAATGTTTAAAGGTTTATTAGGATGTCAAAAGTTATATAAGGAGAACAGAAGCAAGAGTGAAAACATAAGGGTCAGTCTAAAAGGAGAACCTGAAAGTGAGGAAATGCAAAACTAAATACAAATCCTTTAAACAAAAGCAAGAAGGTGAAAAACCAGGGAATCCAATCACAAAAGGCAAAATTGAAAACCAAAGAGCAGAAGATAAAGACAACCCTGAAGCAGTCATTCCATAGGCCGCTGGCTCCCTCGAGTATGTCTGCACGTGCAGTGACAGGTGGACCTGACCCTCTGACCACAACATCATTTTTATCATAATCTCAAAGACTAGGCAGAACATCTCTATATACAGTATATAAAATCCAACGTCTGTCTGTCTGTATGTCTGTTTGCTTTTCACGAGAGGACTACTTAACGGATTTAGATCGGGTTTTTTTTCTAAAATTGGCTTGAGCATTCTAGTTAATTTTGCGACTTCTCTCATTGCACTAAATATCATAGTTCACTTGCGTGATTCTGAGAGAGAGGCTGTGGGCCGAGGGGAGGAGGAGGCGGAACCTCAGGAGTAGGGAGTTGGGCGGGGCCTTCCTCATTCATTAGCCAGCCTCCATTTGAGTCGCTCTACCTCTCGCCACGTGTTGGAGTGCACCTCGCCTCTGCTTAGCTAGCGATACCAGTTTGTTCAACAGACATTATCATCTAGAGATTGTTAAGGAGTAACGTTTGACATTTTTGAGAGAGCGATCAGAGCTACATGCGTTTTTGAGGGTAGCTGGTCATTGGCAGAGATATCATCTCCCTACGCTGGGAATGTTCTCCCATCAGATGCAGTGCCAGCATTTGACGTTGGAGTGTTCCTTCTTTCCACTTGGCCGGAGATACCTACTTTTTCCATTTTTGGCAAAGAGATCACAGCTACATTCTCGCCCCTATAGCAAACCAAAAATATTGTATATCAAGAGGCCCTCGGATACAAAAGCTACCAATATAAATTCTTCTCAATACAAATTATCCATCCATCCATTATCCAACACGCTATATCCAACACGCTATATTCTAACTACAGGGTCACGGGGGTCTGCTGGAGCCAATCCCGGGCAGGTCACCAGCCCACTGCAGATGCCACCCTATTGAGATCTTTCATTTTTATTTGTAAGAGAATACAAAGTATAATATGCCACGTGTTTTGATTATTTTCTTCACAAGTATAAGTGCAAAAACGTAAAGCTTGCTTTCTCACCGTTTATTCAGTTTTTTCATTGAGTTCTGGGAATGAGTGTAAATACAGTGCCCTGTCCCATAATGTTTGGGATGAAGACATGTTTTTCCTTGACTTACCCCTCTGCTCACACTTACAAATCAATGCAGCTCCTAATGCATCTCACGATAGCAGTGTCGTCAGCGAACTTTTGCACGTGGCAGGACTCCGAGTTGTATTGGAAGTCTGATGTATATAGGCTGTGATTAAAGTGAACATTGCAGGCTTTCATTTAAGGGGATTTGCTGACATTTTGGTCACACAACACTTTTTCAACACAGGGCACCATAATGTTTGGTACAATTGGCATCACAGGTGTTTGTGATTCCTCAGGTGGGCTTCATGGCTTCATAAGGGACCTCAGCCTGCTTCTCCCCTTCAGGGTCTGTAGGTGCCATTGTTCAACATGAGGACAACAGCTGTGCCAATGAAAGTCAACAAAGCCATTAGGAGGGTGAAAAACAGGAATAAAACCATTGGAGACATCGGAATAACAATAATAATAATAATATGGTCAAGAAAAAGCCCCCAAATGCCTGTCTGACAGATCAGAAACAGTCTTCACGGGGCCGATGTGGACATGTCAGAGAAGGCTTCATGAACAGAAACACAGAGGAGGCCACACTGCAAGATGCAAACCACAAAAACAGTTTGGGAAAAAGGACTTTAGAGAGCCTGCAGAATTCTGGGAAAATTCACCCTCAATGGCCTCCGTTCAGCCACAACCGGATCACCGCTTGCAGCATCACCAGCTGCCCACCGAGAACGAACGGGGTAGCCGTTCGAGGGACACTGCAAGGCTGTGTGGTGGGCGGGCAGTGACACGCACCATCAAGCCTCCGTCCTGCACACGAGCGGTACCTGTGGATCCGGTGACTATGGACCCCGGGTCACTGCTTGTGGACCACCGAAAATGAATGGGATGCGGCCCCTACCGCCCCATTCATCAACCGGAGCTGCCCGAGGGACACTACACTGCATGAGCAACGAAATCATCCCCCTCCAGCCTCCATCCAGCCACCGCTTGCAGCATCCCCAGGCCGAAGATGGCGGAGTGGCAGTTACTGAGGAGCCTGCGTCGTGTCCCCCCAGACAGATGAAGGAGCAGCGTCGGCCCTGTTCGTATGTCGGATGTCCGTAACTTGGGGACTACCTGTAATAATAACATCTTATAATAATAATAGCATTTTATAATAATAACACCACATTTTATTAGTATAACACCATTCCCCTGCTCAAGGCACTATATAAATAAATGAATGTGTGTTTTGTACAAGTACTGCAGCCCTGAGGCGTCTATTATGAATGCGTGAAGGACACACCTCAGTGTACACATTTACAAGTTTGACTTGGTCTGGCTTTTTGAATTCGTTTTTAAAAGTCCATTTACTGTTTGATGTCTTTCTTTTCCTTTCTTCTGTGAATCATCAGCCATAACAGATGGGTGGCGTCTTTGATTCTGGATTTCCTGTAGTTGCCCTCCACCACATCTTTTTGCCTCGTTCCCCTTTCATTATGTTATTTACAACCTCGTGCGTCGTACGTTTTTCTGTTCCGCCTGTTACTAATTACACTCCCGACTGTACCTCTGCATCCTCTGAGATCTCCAACTCTTTGCTAGCACAAGCCATACCACGCTTACCTACAATTCAGTGGCTGGACGAAAGATAAAAATGAGCTCCCAAGGAGAAGTGAAGGCCAGGCATGGGATGATAACATGAGCATGCACCTTACTGACAGAGGTTTGTGATATAAGCATCTGTAATCTTTAGTCGCAAGTGTGATTATAAAGGCTCAGCTGCAGGGAAACATTTAAGTGGGACGAGGACAGGGGCAGAGCCATCAAATCGAGATCTTAGTTCTGTGGCTGTGCTTTCACCAACAAAACTCATGCCATTTGGACGTCTAGCGGCGACCCTGTCGTTTCACAAAAGGTACCATTGGACTTGTCACAGAATTTGAAGAATGACCTCAGTGAGAGAGGGCAAGATTAACAGAATCATCCTAGACATGGACCTGCAGGACTATCTCTTCTGGCGAAATTAACTGCATTTGAAAAGGAGCCCCCTGTGAGTGTAGGACCACTGAAACCCGACCAAATGGGATATGATCAATAAAAAAGAAGAGATCTATCCTTTCCTAAACCTTAATCTGACTCTGACTGTGTTCATGACACTTTATAACTAAGTGATATCTGCATTGACCTGCAAGAGACAATCCAAGAAAAATGAATAAGCAGCTAACGGGCCAAGGGTCAAACATGGATGTGAACACAATTGAGCGTAAAAACCAAGAGAAGAACCCAAAATCAAAGACCAAATAAAAAATAAAAAATCAAAAACCAAGAAGAAACAAAAAAGGAGGTCAAAAACTGAACACCAGGGCCTACTTGAAATGAACCTAACTAATGCTAAAGTTCTTCAAAGATTCTTTTCATGTATCCACCAAGGCATAGCAAGTAATATGAATGCTGCCATGTTTATACTGTCATTGACGCTTTGTTAATAAAAAAAAAACTTTTAAAATTCAAATCGAAATAAAAAACAAACTACAAAAACAGAATTTTTGAAGTAAAAATCATGATCAGACTAAACTTCTATGCTGAATACTTTCCACAACGCAATAACGTGTGCAGAAAATGAAGGCCTCTCAAGCCACTTTTGAATCCACGATACGCATAAAAAGCCCAAATACTACACCACGGTACACTTTATTGGAATATGAGAGGTAAGAAATGCTATTGTGGTGCCTCCTGCAAGGAAACTTCAAAATGGAAAAAATTTTTTCATATCAGGTTCTGTATAGAAGACATTGAATAAGCTCCAATTTTATGATGTGAACGGGAAACATCTTAAAAACCTGAAACTTTATGTTTAATGCCCACCATCTTATAAAGTGTCGACAATGATAATTTAATAGGTGCCATTTCCTGAAAAGTTTTCAGTTTATCCTATTGTAGCAGCGCTACGTTAAAAGGTACTACACATCCCAGTGTCCCTAGTGGTATAACACTATTGGACAGTTTCGGTGGGCGCAGGGGCTGCTGGGAAGATCGAGCCTCTGGGCCTTTTAAAAAAGAAACCAGGAAGATGCTGAGGAATCACGATCATCCGTCTGTCTGCTCATACGCTGTTCACCCGCTTGGATTACCTGTTGTTTATCTTAGATTACTGTTCCCGTCTTGTATTTGCCTTTTCGTCTGAGTTTATACACATTTATACGCGTTTATACAGATTGGATATGTCTTCATCGGGGGGAACGCTCCCAATGACCTCATCCCACACTGCATCAGGAAACCTGTAGGACAAACTTTACATCGCTTACAGTGAACCGTTAACAGGATTTTTCACTCGCCTCTACTGCCTCTACTACATTGGATTGGTTCGGACATTGGTTATTATTTTTTGTGTTGTCTTTGGATTTATTATCGCCATCGGTGGAACTTGGGGGGGTAGGCTGATGCATTTGTGCTTTTGTTATTTTGCATCTTTTTTCTATATTTGATTAATATATTTTCTTACTATTTATCAATTCATTGGGTTACTAACTGTGTCTCTGTGAGTGAGTGAGTCTGTAATGTGCCGGGTCAAGTGTGTGTTTCCAGAAGTCTCTGCCGTAAAAAAAATAAATCACAATCTTTCTGATGGTGTGAATCTTAGCTTCACTGCAACTGCGGCACTAAGGTAAAAGTTATTAAAGGTGAAAAAAATCAAATTATAAAAGATACTGAGGTCTGATTAATGATTATATTTCACCTGACAGCCAAACTAGGGCACGCTGTATGCCAAATCTCCTTTATGTAATTCACTTCAGCTCCCCAAAGTATGTACAAATATCCACCCAGAAATTCTTGGTATCTTAAGAGTGTTCCAGCGATGTGCATTGCTGACATTCTAGAAAAGATAAAGCCATAAGCATTTAAAGAAAACGCGTCCCTTGAACTGTGACGACATGTGTGCTCACAACCACAGTCCAAAATAACACTGAGACGGCAGACAGATGGTTCAGCAAATGGGTCCTTGTGGTCCGGGGGGGGGGGGGGCTCAAATTGTTTTCAGTAATTTTTTTCAGAGCATTATGATGTATTATATCTACAAAACACTGATGTGTGAAAATGTAAGTGCACCCCACAAAAAGTGTTTCTTTTTTTTTTGGCATATGTGGTGTAAGAACAATTAGAAGGGTTGGGGAAGTTGTGGGCAAGCCCTTTAAAACTGAATGTCAAAAATAAACAAAACACGATTCAGTAACATCTTTACACACGGGAGGCCGATATTAAACTGACTCAAAGTTGTTTTCTGGGAATGAAGATGGCAGTCCTGCTCTTTATTTGCACTAGAAAAGAGTAGCAAACAGTGATGGGCGTTTTATGGGCTGAAGGAGGATCAAGGGCCGAGATCCATAGACTTTCTGTACAATGTGGACTGTGGAAGAAAAATGAGATTTAGGGGTAATATAGTTATTGCACATCAAGTGTTTTGGTATGCTTTCCATAAAAAAAAATAAAATATGGAATCTATCTTAGAAGTAATATAAAAGGGATAATAAAGGACAGAAACGTGTTCAGGTATTTCAGTAATCCAGATAAAGGCCAAGTGAACAACAAAGAACAAGAAGGTTCTGGGTGATGGTTCAAGACGTTGGCTGACTATCATGTACCCCCAGTAAGACTTGACAGATGTCACGAATACAGGAACTCAAGAAGTAGTAAAAAGTACTTAGAAGGCTAGCGTCTTTCAACATCTGCAATAAGATGCTGCAGATGTTCTATCAGACGGTTGTGCCGAGTGCCCTCTTCTACACGGTGGTGTGCTGGGGAGGCAGAATAAAGAAGAGGGACACCTCACGCCTGGACAAACTGGTGAGGAAGGCAGGCTCTATTGTAGGCATGGAGCTGGACAGTTTGACATCCGTGGCAGAGCGACGGGCGCTGAGCAGACTCCTGTCAATCATGGAGAATCCACTGCATCCACTGAACAGGATCATCTCCAGACAGAGGAGCAGCTTCAG
>JANRMT010061414.1:10353758-10370621 GCA_026402145.1 Polypterus bichir lapradei
CTCACACACACACTCACAAACTCTCACACACTCACACATGTGCACACACACGCACACGCTCACTCACACACACACGTTCACTCACACACATTCACACTCTCACTCACGCACTTGCACACACACACGCTCAGTCGCTCATACACACACTCACTCACGCATTCATACACGCTCACACACACACGCACACACACGCACACTCTCACTCACACACTCGCACACACACACACTCAGTCGCACACACACACGCTCACTCACACATGCTCAGTCGCACACACACACACTCACTCACACACACACACTCACTCACACACTTGCACACACACACGCTCACACACACACTTACACACACACACTCACTCACACACCCACACACACTCACATTCTCGCACACATACAAATTGCCACCTTGTAATACAACCTCCAGATAAGCAGAAACAGATTGAAGGTCCCCAACCTCATCAAAGCCGTCACTTCCTGCACTTTTTACTGCCATTATGGCCAATAGACACTAAAAGTCTTTTTGTATTTTTATTTTTTTGTACATTTTTGTTGTTTCCTGAGCTTTATTCAAACTTGAGGTTTTGGAAACAAATCTGCTGTAATTGTGCTGTTTTTTACAGAATTTACTTATAAGCCAAATTTCACTCATTAGCAGCAGTGTTGACAGCATTTTATTTGATCATTCAAGCTTCTTGCTGTTGCTTCATCAAAAACAGATGCCGTGATGATAAATCTATAAGCTAATCGAGGTAATAGGAAATTTTTTTTCGGCATCCATTTTACCTGGAACAGCTTTCTCTGCCTTTCATGTCAGGATAATTACAGCATTGTAATTTTATTTTCCTGCGTGTTGCACAGAAGTGATATTTGTTACATTTTCGCAGGTTCGCTGCCTCGCTTATTTATACGTTCAACACGTGTAATTAATTACCTCTCCACTTTCTGCTGGGTCAGATTTCTCAAGTGAAGAAAACAATAACTTGTGGAGGATTACAGGCTGGTAATGTATACTTTGAGTGAAGCGGGCATCGCACCCTATTGTCGCATCCTCTAGAAACAATAAAGTTGGCTTTGTTAACTGAGTAGTCCACAAGTGTGCCCATCCATTAACAGCTAATTAAAATGGAGCTTCAGAAAGTAGTAAGACCCCTTGCTTCCTGTACACTTTATTGTGTGTTCAAGATTTAATTCCAAAGCGGTCGTGCTAGGAGGTTTAGAATCTAAATAATCAACACAGACCTCAGTGCTAACAATTCCAGTGAACCATGCAATAGATATGTCCCTGTTATGTGCCATTTGATATGGGATTCATAAAAGCAGAGTTAATGTTTGTGATGTGCCATCTGTTAGAATGAAAAATGCAGGGCATATGTCTCTTTTATATGTCATTTGGTATGGGATTTGTAAAAGCAGCATTAATGTTTGTTATGTGTCATCTGTTAGAATGACAAATGCAGTGCAAATCTTTCTGTTATGTGTCATTTGGTATGGGATTTGTAAAAGGAGAGTTAATGTTTGTGATGTGCCATCTGTTGGAATGGCAAATGCAATGCATGTCTGTATTATATGTCATTTGGTATTGGATTTGTAAAAGCAGAATTAATGTTTTGTGATGTGCCTTCTGTTAGAATGGCAAATGCAGTGCATATCGCTCTGTTATGTGTCATTTGGTATGTGATTCGTAAAAGGAAAGTTAATGTTTGTGATGCGCCATCTGTTAGAATGAAAAATTCAGGGCATATGTCTCTGTTATATGTCATTTGGTATGGGATTTGTAAAAGCAGCATTAATGTTTGGTATGTGTCATCTGTTAAAATGACAAATGCAGTGCAAATCTTTTGTTATGTGTCATTTGGTATGGGATTTGTAAAAGCAGCATTAATGTTTTGTGATGTGCCTTCTGTTAGAATGACAAATACAGTGCATATCTCTCTGTTATGTGTCATTTGGTATGGGATTCATAAAAGGAAAGTTAATGTTTGTGAGGTGCCATCTGTTGGAATGGAAAATGCAATGCATGTCTGTATTATATGTCATTTGGTATTGGATTTGTAAAAGCAGCATTAATGTTTGTGATGTGCCCTCTGTTAGAATGACAAATGCAGTGCATATCTCTCTGTTAGGTGTCATTATGTGTCACTTGAATGAGCCCCACGCCTTCATTCAGGGTATCATATACCGGGCTTCAAAAATCCAAGATTGTTTTGTTTTACATTAAAACCATCGAAATTACCTTCAGAATAGGAAGTGGACACAGAGGCCTGAGGAAAATAATTACAGGATAATTTAGAGTACGGACTGCAGCCACACATTGACTGTGCGTAAACACCGACTGAGCCAATTCAATTTGAACGGTTTTGTGTTTTCTTTCCGAGCATAAAAAGCTTCTGTCATTAATAAACATGGTATCTGGCACTTAAATGTGGGGAAAGCATCTGCCTCTGAAAATTTCACCATCTTACGATGCCGGCTTTAAAACCCAATCATCTGTTAAATGTTTGCGCCTGGGGCAGGATACGTCTTTCCAGAGAAACGCCCTGCTTTCTTGTTTATCACAGGGTGGTGGATTAATTGTCTCACCAAAAGCCTTCACATCGCTAGCTATCGAAAAAAAAAAAAAAAAATAAAAATCCAAACTCTTATCAAATACAAAGCAAGCTGTGAAGTTGTCATGTTGGAACAAGTAGGCTGATTTCACGGTACTGCTTGCTCTACCCTGGGCGGTTTACCGACACCAGAAATAATTTCAGTTTTGAAAATAAATAAATAAATAGATTATATATATATATATATATATATATATATATGTGTGTGTGTGTGTGTTTGCACCTCTTTATGTGTATTTACTTATTTTAAGCGTCTACCTACACACATTTTTTTTTTTAATTCCATGGTGTGGAAAGATGATTCCTGCAGTTACTCAGTTGAATGTATTATTTAGCTGAACTCAATGTTTGTAGAAGCTAACATCCATCCATTATCCAACCCGCTATATCCTAACTACAGGGTCACGGGGGTCTGCCGGGGCCAATCCCAGCCAACACAGGGCGCAAGGCAGGAAACAAACACCGGGCAGGGCGCCAGCCCACCGCAGTAGAAGCTAACATGAAAATTAATATTCTACCAGTAATCAAAATTTGTCAGATAAGTCGCTGAAGGTCAGAGCCACCGGGCTATTTTAAGGAAAAAACACACACACTGAACACACTGAACACACAGAACACACACACACAATAAACATTTCTGTTAACAACAGCTGTGCTCTTCATTTTTACTGTATTTAACAGCGACCTTGGTCAAATGTTAATTGTGTCCGTCCAATTCTTCTGCAGATACAAAAAGAAAAAAAAAATGCTGTCTTAAAACAATGCACAGTGAGTGCTGAACATTTAGAATGACCGGCGCCTTCAGTGGAAAACACGTGGCAGTGCTGGAGTGAGCTGTGGTTACACCGTACATGACTGTGAGCAGCCGGCAGAAAATGAACTTGTTAATGCTCTTTAATTACGTGACTTGCATAGGGAAAGACATTCATTACACAGAATTACAGTCAGCTTCTTTTTTTTTCATGAATGCCGAGTGGTGCAGATGCTTACCTTGTGACTTTAGAGACAGATTTTTGTGTGTGTGTGACGCTATAATTAGATCAGGGTTAGAGATACCATCTGACTGTTAGCTTCTGCACATACACAGAGAAAGAGAGACATGCAAGGGTTAAAGAAAGAGAGAGAAATAGATAGATAGATAGATAGATAACAAATGAAAGGCACTATATAATAGAAAGATACAGTGGGTACGGAAAGTATTCAGACCCCCTTCAATTTTTCACTCTTTGTTATATTGCAGCCATTTGCTAAAATCATTTAAATTAATTTTTTCCCTCATTAATGTACACACAGCACCCCATATTGACAGACAAAAAAAAAAGAATTTTTGAAATTGTTGCAGATTTATTAAAAAAGAAAAACTGAAATATCACATGGTGCTAAGTATTCAGACCCTTTGCTCAGTATTTAGTAGAAGCCCCCTTTTGAGCTAATACAGCCATGAGTCTTCTTGGGAAAGATGCAACAAGTTTTTCACACCTGGATTTGGGGATCCTCTGCCATTCCTCCTTGCAGATCCTCTCCAGTTCTGTCAGGTTGGATGGTAAACGTTGGTGGACAGCCATTTTTAGGTCTCTCCAGAGATGCTCAATTGGGTTTAAGTCAGGGCTCTGGCTGGGCCATTCAAGAACAGTCACAGAGTTGTTGTGAAGCCACTCCTTCGTTATTTTAGCTGTGTGCTTAGGGTCATTGTCTTGTTGGAAGGTAAACCTTCGGCCCATTCTGAGGTCCTTAGCACTCTGGAGAAGGTTTTTGTCCAGGATATCCCTGTACTTGGCCGCATTCATCTTTCCCTCGATTGCAACCAGTCGTCCTGTCCCTGCAGCTAAAAAACACCCCCACAGCATGATGCTGCCACCGCCATGCTTCACTGTGGGGACTGTATTGGACAAGTGATGAGCAGTGCCTGGTTGTCTCCACACATACCGCTTAGAATTAAGGACAAAAAGTTCTATCTTGGTCTCATCAGACACCTGAAGGACTCTGAGATGGTGAGAAATAAGATTCTCTGGTCTGATGAGACCAAGATAGAACTTTTTGACCTAACCCTAACCCTAACCCTAACCCTAATTCTAAGCAGTATACACCATCAGGCTAACACCAGCACTTTGTCCAAACACATGTTTATTGTACATAAATAAAGTCCCACACATCACACAGTGCCCCCAGCACCAATCACCCTCTCCACGGGTCTCTCGTCCAAACGTCCGTGGTCCGCCTTTCCTCTCCTCCTTGGAGCTTCGTCCTGCTCCTACTCCCGACTCTAGCTCTCTGATTGGAGTGAACCGGCTCCTTTTATTACCCCCCGGATGTGCTTCATGTTTCCTGATGACACTCTTCCGGCAGCACTTCCTTTTGTGGCGGAAGTGCTGCCTTTGGACCCGGAAGCACTCCGGTGTAGCTGGAAGGATCTTCCCCCACTTTCCCAGTTGTGGTGGAAGTGTCAATCTCCTGGGCTCCATGACGTTCGGGGCGCCCCCTGGTGGTGGCCACGGGCCCCACTGGGCTTGAGCCTCCTTGCTCCTTCCCCATGGTCCCCTCAACATCCGGGTGGTTGCCCCCTTGTGGCCCGGGGGACGTAAAGACCACCTCCCGGTCCTTCCAGGCATCTCTGCGTATCACTTTAGACCTCAGCATTATCGTCTGCAGTGCACCATCCATTGAAATACAATTTGTAAGTAAAAAAAAAATACCCTGTATTTTTCATTCCAACAAATGGCACATCACAAGTAATAAAATGCATTAATAGAAAAGTTTGTGATGCACCATTTGTAGGAATGACAAATGCAAAACATGCGTCTCTGTTATATGCTAATTGGTATGGGGTTTGTAAAAGCAGTTGCAATGAGCACCCCAGCTATAAAACAGGGCAAAAACAGGATCTTTATTAAAAAAAAGGTTTGTTTTTAACAAAATGCTCAGTAACACGAAAAGCTCCGAGGAACACAAATAGGAATTGCTGGAAAAGGCAAGGCAGTCCTAGGTAAACACAGTCCAAAAACAAAGTCAAAAACAGCACAGGTTCAAAAATGCAGAGATTCACAAACTGGCACAGCAGAACACAATAAACCCACCCACTGAAGTCTGGGCGACTCTGCGGATTCATAGGACAGAGAGGAACTCCTGCTGGGGACTGGCAGGTAGTGCCACCTCTTAGGGGAACCATCCACAATACACACGGGACATAACCAATGTGTTGATGCATAGCAAAAAAAAAAAATATAAAACAAACAACACAAATAATTAATGCAAGCAATGCTAATGTAAATAAAAAAAATCAAAACTGAAGAAGAATTGAACCCCAGCCAAAGGAGTAACAGTGCAAAAAATCTAAGCAAGTATTTATATCATGACATTAAAATTGTTTTTTTCCTTAGTGTAAGAATTATTGACTCAGAAAAATTGTATTTACAATTACTTAGCTAACTTTAAGAAATCTTGTCAAGTAAATTTTGCTTATCCCATTGGCAGATTTTTTTTTCCTAAAAAAAGCAATACAGCTCCCATTAAAAATTGGACTGCGCCATCTGTTGGAATGACAAATGCAAGGCATATTATTACTACAAATGTTTTGTACGAGGGGCATTCCAAAAGTTTTCTGCTCTTTTATATTTTTGTTGGAAACGGTGAAGGAGGAGTAGTGATTGGTCGTGTCTGAGAGTGTCACGTGACTGGGAAAATTGCCTTGCAAAGGAAGGTGACTGCGTAGTAAAGTGATGTCATCTGGTTTTGAAATTCTTAATAAATGGAGTTAAAAAAAAATGGGTGGAAACTTTTAGAACGTCCCTCGTATAACTTGTATTTCTCTTTTTTGGCTAGATATGCAGTTGCTGTCAGATCAGACACAGGACATCAGGCTCCTCCAATGTGGCGATGAAAAGGGCAGCGGTTCAGTGAAAGTCCAGAGTACTGCAGCCAGGCCATTTCCTAAGATAATAGGACTAATGCAGAGGGAACGACTTAATCAAATTAAAAGAGCCTATAAAGATGACATTCAGGTTAGGAAATGAGAGAAGGTTTTAAATATGCTATGCTTTATAACTAATAGATGGAAGAGATTGATGGAAGAATTGATACATGCTGGATGACTGCGAGCGATTCTCAGAGTTCACTTCTTTATTTCTGCATGTCTAATGATGAGAGGCAATCAAACAATTAGCTGCAACCATTTGGACAAAAAACTCTTTTCCCTAATTGAATTACTGTTATATACTTGAGTCATTATATAATAATGTCAGCAGCGCTTTAATATATCAAAGAGCACACAGTCATCTCTCTGAAGGAGTAACTCCTGCTTATGTAAGTGCATCTAAAGACGCAGCCAAATAATCACACGGAGGACACAACATTTTGAGCGACCTGAAAAAATGGGGGACCACATAGAAGCACAAGGATTGAAGTCCGTTTTTTTTAAATTTTAGCATAATGTGCATCTCCGAGTACAGGCTGTGCGTCCTTTCATGAGCTTCACAGAAAAGCAATTAAAACAAATAACATTTACATCAGGAATGTGGATGACGGGAGGCAACCGTGGCTCAGGCCTGTGCCTCTTCTACCTCATCAGCCCTTTCCAATGTGGAGTTTGCATGTTCTCTCCATGTCAGTGGGGGGTCTCCACCGGGTGCTCTGGTTTCCTTCCACATTCCAAGGACATGTTGGTAAGGAACATTGACATTGTGTGTGTGTGTGTGCATATATAATATATATACTGTATATATATTATGAGTGTAATAGAAGACAGAAGGACATCCCCTTCTGCATGACTGCATGCCCTTCTATCAAGATGGAAGTTGCCAGAAGATGGACAAACAGAAGCCAGAGGCTAGGAGCAGCATCCCCCATACATTAGGTGGCAGTGGTCTGCTAGAGGTGTCCTAGCTTGGACACCCACAGGGGTTCATGGGAACTGGAGTCCAGGAAGTGCCACCCTGTCTGTGTCCCTTCTAGGGAAATCCCGCCCGGCTCTGGGGCAGCCAACGATGTCACTTCCGGTTCCGGTCCTGATGACATCACTTCCCATACTGGTCTTTAAAGATGCCATCCTGTTTCTAGTGAATCGGTTCTGTTTTGGACTCAGTTGTGTGAACATGTCTGTTCTTTTGCATCTATTTTGCAGCCGGGATAAATTATACAGGTGGCTGCTCCAACCCTTCTCAATGTCTTTTGGTCATTTTTGTGACTATATATATATATATATATATATATACATTCAATGCATTCGTAGTCTGAATCACAATCTGATCGTGTGGGTGGTTACCTACCAGGTAACGCTTGTGGTTGGTCAGCAAGTCGGCTAACGTACGCCACAGTGCCCTCTTTCAGTTGCGAGAAGCAGATCATAGAATGGTTGAAATAGTTTTTACTGTCAAATAATGCAAAGAGTACGCGACACCTGTTTCGCCCTAATTCTGGGCTCATCAGGTGTACACACTCACTGCACCCCTCTTGGGGAATCGAACCTCGGACATCAGCGCTAGAGGCAAAGCCTCTCACGTTGCCCCACGGCGTGTGGTTCGTTTATTTGACAGTATGTAGATCAGGGTAGTTACATTCATGGCATTCGTAGTGTGAATCACAATCTGATTGTATGGGAAGTTACCTGATGTGTACGCCTGATGAGCCCAGAATTAGGGCGAAACAGGTGTCGCGTACTCTTTGCATTATTTGACAGTAAAAACTATTCAACCATTCTATGATCTGCTTCTCACAACTGAAAAAGGGCACCGTGGCGGACGTTAGCCGACTTGCTGACCAACCACAAGCATTACCTGGTAGGTAACCACTGTCGCATGCAGCTGGGGGTGGAGCCCAGCCGGGATGCCCAGGAGGACCGGAGGAGGGCTTGTGCCTCCTCCAGACCACGAGGGAGCGACCGCCCTGGTTGTGTTGGGGGCCACGGGTAGAGGGCCAGGCGGTGCCCCGGTGCCTGAAGAACCCTGGACCTCAGCACTTCCGCCACACCAGGAAGTGCAGGGGGGAAGAAGACTGGGGACACCCGGAGGGCTTCCGGGTGCGCATCCGGCATTTCCGCCACACGGGGGTGTGTCCGCGGGGGATTGCCGGGAAAGCAGCTGGAGCCCATC
This sequence comes from Polypterus bichir lapradei, assembly GCA_026402145.1. Taxonomy (NCBI): domain Eukaryota; kingdom Metazoa; phylum Chordata; class Cladistia; order Polypteriformes; family Polypteridae; genus Polypterus; species Polypterus bichir. The sequence goes on from JANRMT010061414.1 coordinate 10,362,448, forward strand.
CGGATTGCTATTTAAGGGGCCGCCTCCCTTCCATCATCAGCAAGAGTCAGGTGGAAGAGGATGGAGCTCGAGAGTGGAGTGGAGGTGGCCAGAAGGAAAGGCATTTGGTGACTGTGAGGCCTGGACTTTGGGGGATCGGTGCTGGAGGCACTGGGATGTGCACTAAAGGAATTGTAAATATTTGTGTAAATAAACGTGTGTTGGGTGAACTAACACTGTCCGTCTGTCTGTGTCAGGGGGCCAGTTCCACACCACCCATACAATCAGATTGTGATTCAGACTATGAATGCCATGAATATATATATATATATATATATATATATATATATATATATATACATACACATATATATATATATATATATATATATGAAAACAAATAGCAACAAAGGAAGAAAATGAGGATTGGAGTCCAAAGGGAGTCCCCACTTATCAAAAGTATTCATGGGAAAAAGAATAAAATGAAGACACAAGCAGAATCGTGCCACAATTACCTTGGTGTTTTGACGACTTTATAAAAAAAAAAACCTCTAGAAGCTCCGAGCTCCACATTACTCCAAAGGTGGTCCATGACTGAATGATGACTTGCGTTGAAAACTTGCAGTTACATATCATGTGGATCCAGAAGGGGTGTTGTTTTGACCTGTGTGCATGACGTTAGACATCCTCTCGGGTTTTCTTCTTTTGTAGTCTAAGAAGGCAGATGGAACAAAACGTGAGCAATGGTTCCTTCCTGATATTTGCCCAGCATAAGCCCATAAAATGCTCCCTATGCCCATGTGTTTGACAGTCTATATACAGTATATATTTAAATGTTGTCACACATGCGTGTCACAGGGACACCTTCAGGGCTCACCTAAGGCGGGGAGGAGTGCTGCCCCTAATAGCCAGCCCGCCAGCCATTATCCAACCCGCTATATCCTAACTACAGGGTCACAATCCCAGCCAACACAGGGCGCAAGGCAGGAAAGAAACCCTGGGCAGGGTGCCAGCACACACATACCCACACCCACACACCAAGCACACACTAGGGACAATGTAGGATCGCCAATGCACTTAACCTACATGTCTTTGGACTGTGGGAGGAAACCCACACAGCCACGGGGAGAACATGCAAACTCCACGCAGGGAGGACCCGGGAAGCGAACCCGGGTCTTCTAACTGCTAGGCAGCCACGCTACCTGCTGCACCACTGTGCCCCTAATAGTCTTGTCTTTTTTTTCTCCTCCTCAGCAGCACGAAAATGACCCTTAAGAGCAATCTAAGCTCACCTTGTCTGGCCTGAGAACTATAAGAACCCAACACTCATGAATGTCACCGTCTCATTTGGAGCCAGACAGCATTGAGGACAGGAGCTCGGACACCGTGACCCGCTCATAAGATCTACTTTAGATAATTCTGGAAAGGCTATTTATGTTCTATTTCACTCCCTCGAGTGCCTGTTTAGTTTATTGTTTACCACCAAAATTAAAATGGGCGACCGAGCTGACACTCCAACAATTCATATGGGCAATATTATATTCTTCCACCTATCCAATATATATATATTATATTGAGTGTAGAGAAAAGCCAAGCAAAATGACACCTTTTATTGGCTAACTAAAAAGATTACAATATGCAAGATTACATCTTGCCTGAAGAAGGGGCCTGAATTGCCTCGAAAACTTTCATATTGTAATCTTTTTAGTTAGCCAATAAAAGGTGTCATTTTGCTTGGCTTTCTCTCTATATATATAGTAAAAGAGACAAAAACAGAAAAGAAGGTTTGGGCGTCCGCCCCGTATATTGTAACAAAGCAAAATAGCAAAATAATAATCATAAAGGACCGAGTCAAGTGGAATGTGGTTTGATCTTATAGGTGCTGGCCAGGAAGAGGCGGGTTCTAGCCTTCTAGCCAGAAGTGAGGTCTGTAGGAGGGCGTGGTCTGGCAGCAGAAGTGGGTGGAGCTCTAGCTGGGCTTCCCTTCTGGTTGTCTGTGGAAGAGGGAGAAAAGGCATTAGTGCAGTTCATCAACCCCCAACTCTGCGTCTTACCCTCAGCTTTTAACCTCAGTTAAGCCCTTAGACTGCCTCCCATGTGTGTGTGACTATATATATATATATATAGTGACATATGAGTCACTGTCTTTCACCCCAAAACATGAGGCTGAGTCTCAGTACTTTAGCAAAACCAGCTTTATACTGCTTGAAACAGGAATAGCATGGTTATTTATTGCAGCGGGAGCTACCACTAACCTATACTCAGACACAGAAAATGGGCAGAGTTGGGGCCAGGTCAGTGGCCAAGTAATCCTGTTTCCTGCATTTATAATGTCCCTTGCATCACCCATCAGTGGCAGGTGCGTATAGTGCGATCTCAGTTGGCTTGTAGTTATTTCCGTGGCACTATGCTGCTGCGCTGCGAACCTGCAGTTGCCTCGGCAACTGACGTGGCAGTCTCATTGGGGTGGGTCCTAACAGAGTTCAGAAACCTTACTATATATATAGTAAGACGTGGCTGGACAAGGCAGATAGGCAGTAAAAAGTTTGAGGTATGACCCCGGTAGCCCCGTTGAATCAAATAACTGAAAAGACAAGCCAATAATGGCTCAAAAAAAAAAAATGATTGCGGATCAATGGCAGCTCTGTCCTCCGTTTCTGTCAGGTTAGCACCTGGCGCTGCATGCTGTTCTTATACTCTGAGTACAAGAAGGGGTGTGGCATCTCAGGCGGGAGGCGGGATCAGTTGTCCCGTTGGTCGTTTTTTTCTTGGCTGTGGGAAGAAAAGAGAGGATAGTGTTAGTGGCAGTGCCCTCTCTTGTCCCGGGGTGGTATTGCTTATCACATCAGAACCAGGAAGGTGGTCCCCAGTCACACATGCGTATCTATTTTATATATATGTATGTATATATATATATATATGCACACTCTGATCAGGCCCAACATTAAAACCACTGACAGCTGCAGTGACTAACGTTGATTACATCATGACAATGGCACCCATCAAGGGGTGGGATAAATTAGAAAGCAAGTGAACAATCAGCCCCTTGAAGGAGAAGGTTTAGAAGCAGCACCCAACCTTACTTACTTTACTTCATCTGAGACGCTTGTGAGCCTGGCCTGGTTACAAAAACAGAGCTGCAGAGCTCATGTTAACAGTCTTACCATTTTATATAAGAGACAGAGTTGATCTTACACAGTGAGGACCACAGCCCCACCAAAGACGTTATGTAGCTTCACTCTTTGTGAAGTCTCAGTTGTGCTACCAGTTTAAACAATAGGAGATCAGGGAAAAAAAGCGAAATAAATAAAAGATTAAAGCACACATACATACAGGCAAAGCTTGAAAACACATCCCGATAGCAGAACAAAGGAATTAAGGAGCTCTTAGTAAAGCATTTTTAGGTTTACTGAAGTTCTTAAAAATTCACAGTACTTTGACCTCTTCGTCTTTGGTGCTGCTCATTCTGTAAGACCTCAGTTGGACTTTAATGGCCTTCATAACTCCGCTTTATCTGTGGATGAGCAGATTATGAGCCCCACTTAAACGTTCTTTTGAAGGGAACAACTAACAGTAATTGACCTTTCCCAATAACCCGGCAAGCTAAGCAAAACCAACACTGCAGCAGACAGGCAGCGCGTTTGTGTCTTCTGTTTCATGTTTGATTTAAAACGAGTAAATCCTGACTCTATCAAAGCCTGTTTCTGAGCACAAGAAGACATGCATGACTAATTACTATCTCCACAGGTCAACTAACAGGCGTCATTTAGTGTGTTAAATGCCACTCAGACATTTTATAAAACATGCTGCATTGACTTTTTCTTAGGAAAAAAAAAAAAAAAAACCCACCAGAGTTTGTTGTCACTCTGTGGAGAAGACCCCGGCTCACTCCATCGGTCCAGACGACTTCTTAATTGTAGAAAAGGTTTGGCCTCATTTGACGTCCTGTATGCTGCTAACCACTCGTTACCCTACTTATTGCATGCATTGCTACAGCGGATTCAGAAAGCATTCAGACCCCTTCACGTTCCACGCGTCTGATTGAGTTGTAGGTTTCGTTTGAAATGGAGACGTTTGCCATTTTTGCCCTTCAGTCCACACTCAGTATCCCATAATAACAAATGAAAACAGGTGATCAGAAAGGTTGGCAACCTTATTAAAAATGAAGAACTGAAATCTCTCGTTCATGTTACTATTCAGACCCTTTCCTATGGCACTCCACATTGTGGTCACATGCAGCCTGCTTGCTTTCTTTCTCTGTGATTGGCTGGAGTCCACCTGTGGTCAACTAAATCGACTGAACGTTGTTTAGAAAGGCACACGCTGTTAATGAACGTCCCACAATTCATAGCGCACCTCAGGACAAAAACCAAGCTGTGACTTCCAGGGAACTCTCTGTAGGTGAGATAAAGATCAAGGCAAGGGGATCAAAACATTTCTAAAGCATCAAGTGTATCCTTGGAGCACCGTGGACCCAGTCATTGAGAAACGGAAGAAGTTTGGAAAAACTAGGACTATTTCTAGAGTTGGCCGTTCGGCCAAACTGTGTAACCAGGCCAGAACGGCTTTGATCAGGGAGGTGACCGAGAAGCCAATGGTCACTCTAACAGAGCTTTAGAAGTCCTCTGCTGAGACGGAAGAACCTGCCAGAAGGAAGGACAACCGTTACGGCAAAATAATCGGGTGTTTAGGGTAGACTACCTAGATGAAAGCCTGGGAGTTTACTAAATGGCATTTATGGGACTCTGAGAGCATGGGAAAAAGGATTATCTGGTCAGATGAGACACAAATTGAAGTTTTTGGGCATCTGTCAGTCTGTCTGTCTGTCTATCTATTGTTCCCTTTATTTCTATGTGTTTATTATATAGAGACGTTCACTCTGTCTGCCTAATTGTTATATGGGGCTTCCACTATCTATTTATTGTATACTGTTCAATTAAACTTCACTGCCTATTTATCCATGCAATTAATAGTCTATTTGTCTTTTATATTAATCACGACAAATATCCATCTATCTATCTATCTACAGGGTGGGCCATTTATATGGATACACCTTAATAAAATGGGAATGGTTGGTGATATTAACTTCCTGTTTGTGGCACATTAGTATATGTGAGGGGGGAAACTTTTCAAGATGGGTGGTGACCATGGTGGCCATTTTGAAGTCGGCCATTTTGGATCCAACTTTTGTTTTTTCAATAGGAAGAGGGTCATGTGACACATCAAACTTATTGGGAATTTCACAAGAAAAACAATGGTGTGCTTGGTTTTAACGTAACTTTATTCTTTCATGAGTTATTTACAAGTTTCTGACCACTTATAAAACGTGTTCAATGTGCTGCCCATTGTGTTTGTGTTAACAAACAAAACCACCGCTATTGGTCTGACACTAACCCACATTGGATAGATCCCTTCAAGACTGTTGGAACAAAAAAAATTGATGGTATGGTGTGGTATATGGGGTACAAAGATAGTGGGGCCATTCTTCATCAATGGAAACCTCAAGGCCACTGGATATGCGAAATTGCTACATGATGATGTGTTTCCTTCTTTATGCACTGAAGCTGGCACGTTCCCCGAGTTTTTCAGCAAGATGGTGCACCACCACATTATGGGTGTCGGGTCCGAGCATTCCTAGATGAACAGTTTCCTGGAAAGTGGATTGGTTGTCGTGGGCCAGTTGAATGGCCCCCAAGGTCTCCTGATCTGACCCCCTTAGACTTTTATCTTTGGGGTCATCTGAAGGCAATTGTCTATGCTGTGAAGATACAAGATGTGCAGCACCTGAAACTACGGATACTGGAAGCCTGTGCTAGCATTTCTCCTGCGGTGTTGCTATCAGTGTGTGAAGAGTGGGAGAAGAGGGTTGCATTGACAATCCAACACAATGGGCAGCATATTGAACACATTTTATAAGTGGTCAGAAACTTGTAAAGAACTCATGAAAGAATAAAGTTACGTTAAAACCAAGCACACCATTGTTTTTCTTGTGAAATTCCCAATAAGTTTGATGTATCACATGACCCTCTTCCTATTGAAAAAACAAAAGTTGGATCCAAAATGGCCGACTTCAAAATGGCCACCATGGTCACCACCCATCTTGAAAAGTTTCCCCCCTCACATATACTAATGTGCCACAAACAGGAAGTTAATATCACCAACCATTCCCATTTTATTAAGGTGTATCCATATAAATGGCCCACCCTGTATTATATACTGCCTTTTATTTCTATCTATCTATCTATCTATTATATAGTGCCCTTCATATCTATCTATCTATCTTATAGTGCGTTTCAGATCTGTTGGTTTATCTATCTATTATATAGTGCCTTTCATATGTATGTATGTATGTATCTATTATATAGTGCCATTAATTTATATCTATCTATTATATACTTCCTTTCATTTCTATCTATCTATCTATTATATAGTGCCATTCATTTCTATCTACTGTATCTATCTATCTTATAGTGCCTTTCACATCTGTCTATTTATCTATCTATTATATAGTGCCTTTCATATGTATGTATGTATGTATCTATTATATACTGCCTTTCATTTCTATCTTTTATTTTTTAATTTTATTAATTTTATTGCAATCATTCCATACAAATCAATCAATTGATACAAAAAGTAGGATTGAGAACAAGTCGACCCCCACCCTGAGAGAGAGAGCGTGGCCAACGGAGTAAAACATAAGGCTTGCAAAACCTAAGTAAATTGATAAGTTTGATAAGCCAATAGAGATGAATGGAGAAGAAAAAGAAATACAGAAATAATTGCTTCCTCTGTGCTTTAAGAGCTTATTATAAAATATTATTGATCAGATCCTGCCATGTTTTGAAAAAAATCTGTACAGATCCTCTGAGTATTTGATTTTTTCCAGTTTCAAATAGTATAACACATCGGTTTCCCACTAACTTAAAAGAGAAGAGTTAGGATTCTTCCAGTTTAGCAAAATAAGTCTGCGTGCCAAAAGTGTAGTGAATGCAATCACAGTTTGTTTGACCTTCTCCACTTTAAACCCATCTGGAAGAACAACAAACACAGCTGTTAATGGGTTAGGAGGGATTGTGACACTGAGGCTGTCTGAGAGGTAATTCAAAATTTTGGTCCAAAATGATGTTAATTTGGTGCAGGACCAAAACATGTGACCCAGTGAGGCTGGGACTTGATTGCAGTGTTCGCAGGTTGGATCTCGCCCTGGAAGCATTTTGGAGAGTTTTAGACGAGACAGATGTGCTCAATATATAATTTTGAGTTGTATAATTGTATGCTTTGCGCATATGGAGCTCGAGTGAATTCTCTGCATTGCTATTTCCAGTCCTTTTCTGATATATTAATTGAGAGATCTTTTTCCCAGTGTCCTCTTGGATCTTTGAAAGGGAGGGACTGCAAAATAATTTTATATATTGCAGAGATGGTGTCTGAGTCCTTGAAATTAAGCAATATTTTTTCCAGCATGGACGAGGGTGCAAGATGAGGAAAATCGGGCAGGTTCTGTTTAACAAAGTTCCTAATTTGAAGATAGTGAAAGAAATGTGTAGCTGGAAAGTTAAATTTGGAATGTAGTTGTTCGTAGGATGCAAAGACGTTGTCTATATAAAGATCTCTAAGCAAGTTAATCCCAAATTTTTTCTAGATATTAAAAACTGCATATGTTTGCGAAGGTTGAAGGAGGTGGTTCTCTTGCAGAGGTGCCACAGATAGAAGCTTCTCCATCTTAAAATGCTTTCTACATTGGGTCCATATTGCGAGTGAGTGAAGCACAATTGGGTTATCAGTATATTGGCGATAACTTGCATTTATTGGGGCACAGAGCAGGGAATATAAAGAAGTACTGCAGGATTTTACTTCTATTGAGGACCAGGCCTGTGTATGTTCATCTATTTGTGTCCACGTTTTTATAGCTTGTATCTATCTATCTATCTTATAGTGCCTTTCACATCTGTCAATTTATCTATCTATTATATAGTGCCTTTCATATGTATGTATGTATCTATCTATTATATACTGCCATTAATTTCTAGCTATCTATTTATCTATCTATCTATATCTATCTATGATATAGTACCTTTCCTATCTATCTATCTATTATATACTGCCTTCCATTTCTATCTATCTATTATATAGTGCCTTTCATTTCTATCTATCTATCTATTATATAGTGCCTTTCATATGTATGTATGTATCTA
>JANRMT010061414.1:10370631-10389158 GCA_026402145.1 Polypterus bichir lapradei
TTCTGTCTATCATATAGTACCTTTCCTATCTATCTATCTATTATATAGTGCCTTTCATTTCTATTTATCTATCAATCATATAGTACCTTTCCTATCTATCTATCTATCTGTCTATCATATAGTACCTTTCCTATCTATCTATCTATTATATAGTGCCTTTCATTTCTATCTATCATATAGTAGCTTTTCTATCTATCTATTATATAGTGCCTTTCACATATATTTATCTACATTGCAGACTCCATGTGAAGGTCACAAGCCCCCTGGCCCACCAAGTGTGCCCACTACCCACCGTTGTAAACATGGACTCTTCAGTGTGCCCGCCTGAATGTTGTGCGCCATTCGTCTACTGCAATGTGCATAGTGATGAATGTTTACTTTTAATCATGCTGAATAAAATAAAGGCTTACCTACAGGGAACGCTGGCATTGTTTTGCTACCCCTTTTGTCTGAGATGTCATTTGATTTATCAACTTACATGGATGAATTGCAACTAGTTTACATCTTAATTAGTTGTAAATTACGTTAGGGTGAAAATTTATTAGCTTTAATAATGAATTTCTAACTAATGCCAAACCTCCAGACTCCTGCCAGATAATTTATGCTGCAGTGAGATTTAATAATATTAATGAGGACCGAAGAAAATGAAAAATTTAAACAAATACAAGTTGTGGGCGATGGAGATAAAATGAAACCATATGATTCATGAAGCAACAAACAAAATGGGGGCCTTCCGCTTTCAAACACTCATAAAGCACCAACATCCTTTGTAAGGTACTCAGAAGTTTAAATGACAATGACATGTCCCCCTGCCAGCACTGCTGGGTACAGTCATGTCAGAGGTACCAGGAGAGCTTTAAAATGTTATTATTCATTACTACAAATAAATAAGTCCTATTTCTAGAGCAGTGACGAAAAGCATGAGTCATTAAGTAACTCATCCGTAGTCCGCCGTTTATATTGTAGTCACCCACACAGCCGGGCTTCTCTTTGTGCTCTAAAACTCTCAATGATTTACGTTTAAAACTGATTTTTGTTGCTTGCAGTTTTCTCTGAAGAGTGCAGACTATTAATGTTATGGCTTAGTTAAGTTACTTTATATTACTGATTTTAATGTAGGTTGGAAAAAAAAATGATATTTATAATGTATAATTTTATTAATTATATTCTGTATGTATTTTCAGAGTTGGCCCCACTTCCTTTGGGGCACAGGGGGATCCTAAAGGGAAACTACAGAAGACACCGGAAATGTTCAAGTGAGAGCAGACCGAGTAGGGTCAATAGGAATAGCCGAGTAGAGTAGATTAATACTAGCTGTGTAAGCTGTAAAAAGCATGAGCTCCTAGAAACTATTGAAATCATCAGAAAAAAAATTGAAATGCAGCGTCAGTGGTTTCGTTTTGCGGATGTGTGCCCCCCGTTGTCTATCAGTGGCTAAGTGAGTTTCTCTCTCGTTTGTCTTTCCTCGGCGGTTTCACTTTGTCAACGGAGTCGCTTTCTTTCAGCTTCATGCTGTAGGCTCGCACTTCTGGGCTGGACAGACAGACAGACACACACACTTCCACAAGTAGACGTTTATATATAAGACTAGCCGTTCCCGGCGGCTCTGCCCGCATAGTAGTGAAACGGGACAAACTTTAAAAATCAATAAACAAAAAGGAATCGCTAGCTAAGCGGCACGCTCCAAAACACAGGGGTAGACCGACTCCACACTCCTGACGTCACACTTCCTCCTCCCCTCAGCCTCTGTGTCTCCGATTATCACGAATATATCGCTCCTGCAAGCGAACTAGGAGAGAAGTCGCAAAATCAACCGGAATGTTCAAGCAAATTCTAGAAAAACCCCAATCTAAATCCGCTGAGTAGTTCTCTCGTTCGCTAGCTAAGCAGAGGTAAGGAACACGTCCTGAGGCTGGCACGTGAGTGAGGAGGGTCCCGCGCCTCGGCCTGCAGCATCTCTCTCTCGGATTCGTGCAAATAAATCGGTACTGCAAGTGAACTACGATACTTAGCATGATGAGAGAAGTCGCAAATTCAACCGGAATGTTCAAGCAAATTCTAGAAAAAAACCCGATCTAAACCTGTTAAGTAGTGACAAGCGGACAGACAGATATATATTATGTTCCATCCATCCATCCATTATCCAACCTGCTATATCCAATATTCCAGATTCAAATTGTTTTGTATTCTTGAGATTAATATATATAGAGATTACCCTCTATTGTTACTATTTTTATTATAGTCAGTCAGTCAATCATTATCCAACCACTATATCCTAATGCAGGGTCACCGGGATCTGCTGGAGCCAATCCCAGCCAACACAGGGTGCAAGGCAGGAAACAAACCTCAGACAAGGGTGCCAGCCCACCGCAGGGCACACACACACACACACACACACACCAGGGACAATTTAGAATCGCCAATGCAGCTGAGCTGCATGTCTTTGGACTGTGGGAGGAAAGCCACGCAGACACGGGGAGAACATGGAGACCCAGGTCTCCTAACTGTGAGGCAGCAGCACTACCGTGTTGCCCATATATATTATTTTATATATTATAATGTCATCCCAATAATTCCATTTTTACATTTAAAGCCGTTCCCTCCATGACAGACTTCGTTATCTTTATTTGTTTGATTTATTTCTGTTGCGTGTTGATCACTGACCCTGCTTTGTATCTCTATGTGAATTCAAATTTAACCTCACATCTCATTGATTTGACCGCCAGGCTTCTGCCATCAATCAATTAGCTTCTTGGTAGCTGAAAGAGTGAGACGGATTGAATGGCCTCCTCTGACGAGCGAACTTGCCGATTGCTCTAATGAAGACTTTAATGTTACAAGTTGTCCTGAAGCTGATGAACAGGAATTCCTTCTCTCTCTTCTCTCTCTCTCTCTCTCTCTCTGTCTCTGAGTCATGGAGGTGATGAGCTCAAGGCTGGAGCAGAGTATTAGAGCACCAAAATAAATATGGCTTATTTACGCTGGGGGCGGGCGGACAAGCAAATCTGCAAACAGCGGCATAAGAAACATGCAAACAAACTCCAACCCCGGAAAAACAAAACGGTAAGATGCAGCTGAGGACGTGCAAAGCTCGAAGAGACTTCTCCTTGCCCTGCGGCTGAAATGCATGCACAGCCTTTATGGAGTAAAATAAAAGTGAGACTTGCCGTTCATTTGAAAGTGTAGTAGGTGAAGACAGTAATAGCAGGAATTGAGCATTTAAATAAAAAACATGTTGGAAGAGCTCATCCCGTTTAATCATTTTGCTCAGTCAGGGAGCGTTACCCAGTGGCGTAGCTGGGGGAAGGGGGGGGGGCAGGGGGGGACATCTGTCACCCGGGCGCAGCATCCAGAGGGCGCCAAATTAATGTTACGAAATTTTTGAATGAAATGTTTTCCATTCTTAAATGCACTAAAAAGTAAATAAAAAACATTCGCATACTCAGTCCGTCACTCCATCAGTATGAGGATATCTTTTTCTATGTTTTTTGTCTCTTTCTGATTTCGAAGCACGTATTAGTTCTATATACCCAACAGACAATAATTTATCCCCTCCACTACTCTAACATGCTTGACTCCCACCCAGAAACATTTTTGACGTTATTAAGCAGGTCACGCGACTGACATGAGGCATTAGTGTATCATTGTCTAAGTTGTGCCAAGTGATTTGTGTTTATGTGTTTGATAGAAAATTGATTGGGCTGTGGTGAAGTATTCTAGTAGTTTCCCCATCATATTTTCGTACAAATAAATTGTAAGTAATGCAGTTTTTATAAATATATAATTATTTTGCTTTATAATTTGCTATATACTTTCTTTAAAATCATTTTTAAATGCGGAAAACGAATTTTTTCTTACAAAAACTAATGACGGATTTAAAGAACACGAGGCGGCATTATCATTTTCGGAGACTTATATGAAGTTTTTTTCTTAAAACACTATTATTTTAAATACATTTTTTAAAATTTTCTTTCCCTTCCCCATTGCATTTTGGCAAACAGGAGGGGGCGCTGAAAACCCTAGCTATGCCTCTGGCGTTACCTAACTTCATTATTTCAGCTTTCCTCATTGTTCACTCTGATTGTTAAATGGTGCCACGTGTAACGCGCAATGCGGATAAGCTTAGGGGCGCTGGTAATTGTAATTCCCCGCTGCTCCAGGGGGTGACGCTGTGTTCTAATGCCTTCTCGCTTCCTCCCTCTGCAGACTGGATGATTGACAGCTGTAACATCACTGACGTCACTTCCTGTGCCCGTCTGCTTGGACCCGCCTCTTCCTCCCAGAAGTTTGGCCATTTTGAAATGAGCTGACTTTGGAACTCCTGTCTGACAAGACGTGTTTTGCAATTACTGCTTGTCGTCTTTGTTCAATTCAATTTCAATTATTTGGGGTCGCTGGGTTTATCGTGCTCTGTCTAATCTCTTACAACGGTCTGTTATCCGTATGCATACAGTGTGAGAAAAGGCAGATGAGATTATTTTGCAGTGTGGCTTGAAGACAGGAGTGAGACATGAAAACTTACTGTACTGCCGCAGAGAAGATGAGGCGGATTTTGTTGAGTTGTTTCTGTATTAATTGAAGACAGGACCCTTGACCAATGAATGAGAGGCAAAGGTGGGACTTCAATTCAAGCAGTCCTTCCCATGAGGTTTTAGGTTTCCTGTTTTATAAGTGTGGTGATAATATTGGGAGGACCTTTTTAATGATATTTTAGCAATAAAAGCATGCATTTTTCATGTTTTGAGCATACAACTGGATAACGGACAAATGGATTATGCAGCACAAGTAAAGCGAGATTGTTTTTTTCTTTTTTCCCTTGGCCGTTTTTCACACTTTTTGTCATTATACAGTACAACACATCTTAAACTTCTTTCTCTCTATTTAGCAGGAAATCATGAGATTATTTCTTTTTTCTCACCTACCACTATAAAGTACGTGGGGGTAAATAACATGTAAAATAATATCATTTTTGGGCAGAGTATTCCTTTCAAAGTTTGCTACTAACATGCATTCTCAATCCGAGGTTGCGGATAACTCCACCCTGCTTGAAAAAAACAAACTTTCCGGTTCCTGATTTTTATTTTTTGACTGGGATTTCTCGTCTTGCCTTTTGGTTTTTCAGTGGCTTGCATTTATTTTTTGTATTGTTGCTGTTTTTTAATTATTACTTTTCATATTTTATGGTTTTTTTTACCCTGTTACTTGTGTTTATTTGTTGTTTTGTTGCTGTTTTTTAATTATTACGTTTCATATTTTGTTTTTTTCCCATAGTTTGTATTTATTTTATTTGTTTTGTTGCTGCTTTTAAATTATTTTCATATTTTATATTTTTTTCCCCGTGGTTTGTATTTTTTTTTGTTTTGATGCTGTTTTTTTAATTATTACTTTTCATATTTTATTTTTTTCCCCATGGTTTGTATTTATTTTTACATATTTTATGTAACTCCTGTATGCTTATTTTTTTAAAAATTCATGTACTGTGTCTTTAAATGTTCTTCTGTTTCTTTGTACTTTGTGAGTGGAGCCCCAGGAGGCAGGGCCACCCCGGTGTCACTGTTGCTGGATCCTCCCTCCTCTTTTATATTAAAATCAGACAGACGGTCTCAGTAGTGGATCACTAAATTTTGTCGGCATTTCATGAGTATTGTTTGTCTTTCAATTTATTTCTGGCTAGGACAGTCTTTTTGCACTGTTTATTGGATTAATATCTTTGGATAATGTACTGGGACTTGTTTGCTTTAGATGACCTTTTTAGGCAAATCCATTTTTGCTTTTTTTGTGATTTTTTTTTTTTTTTGCTTTCTTTGCTCTTTCCTTGTTTTTGCTTATAATTTCTCACTTTATAATGTTTCCTGTTTGGATTTCCTATTCAGGCCAGGGTTTTACAGTTTTCCCTTCCCTTGTAGGACACGTTTAAACTTTTGTTGTATTGTACAGCCAGAACCAGTACCACCATTAAGGTGAATTAGGCATTTGCCTGGGGCACAGATCATTGGGGGGATAAACCCAGTCACACCGGTTAGCTACTGATCAGTCAATTGGCACACTAACAAGCTTAGCCTCGGGTGTAAAATAACCTGGCACCGGCACTGTGTACAGCTATGCAGCACGTAACGTCCATTTAGGGAAAATCTGACCACATACTGTATATGTCTATGGTCCCATAATGTTATAATAAAGTTCAGAAATCCCAGTTGGAGAACAGGATGTAGCAGACATAACTGGGAACACATAGGGAATACACCAGCTACTCATACACAACACGTGTATCTCATGCCTCATGTATACAAAGCGATTGCGCTGCCAGTACTGTGCTGCATTTTCTGTCGTTTTAATATGAATTTTCTCTACTTGCAAATACAAAGTTTATTGTATATCGGTGTATTCTTCAACTCATAGGCAGCAGCACCAAATCTTGTGTGTTGTACGTCTCTGGAGCATTGGAGCGTTATCTCTCAGTATTTCGTCAAATCAGGTACACTGCAGTGCCCCGTATAGCTTAACTAAGTACTGCATATGATATAGTGTTTGCACAACATCCCATTTCCCAGAACATTAAGTGGTTCATAGCTGTATTTCAGCCGTGGTTGGGATTTGAAAGTTTTTTTTATTTGTTTCTTCTTCATGTTTGATTCCTTTATGTATTATGCTAATATTGTTTGTCATTTCATTTTAATTCATCAATGTATCTTCTTTTACGTTCCGTGTGTTTTGCGGGTGGTTCCCCGTTGCCCCTCACGGCCCCTCAAGGGTCTGCCCTCCACACTGTAAAGGCTGAGAAATACCCACAGTCCCTTGCGGTTCATTCCAAATGCGCTCATGGTGGTGACTTTCTGTACTGCTGATCGTTATTGTCCTTTTTCTTATTTCCTGGATTTTTGACCTCTGTACTTTGTTTCTTGGATTCATGTTTTCTGACATTATTTGCCACAGATTGCCTTTGCTTTCCTTTGGCCTCTTGTGCCCTTTTGTTTTCTTTGAATATTACAGAGCATTTTTTGACAATATGTCTTTTATTTGACAAATTCTTTGTTGACTTTTTTGTCACAGTTTCCCCATTTAGTGGGTATTTTGAGTGACTTTGGGACTTCTTGTGCTTTGGAACTCTCAAGTTCATAACACATTGCTTTTTGAACTTTACATACAATACAATACAATTTATTTTTGTATAGCCCAAAATCACACAATGGGCTTTAACAGGCCCTGCCTCTTGACAGCCCCCCAGCCTGGACTCTCTAAGAGGACAAGGGAATAACTCCCAAAAAAACCCCAGTAGAGAAAAAATGGAAGAAACCTCAGGAAAGGCAGTTCAAAGAGAGACCCCTTTCCAGGTAGGTTGGGCGTGCAGTGGGTGTCAAAAAGAAGTGCAGTGGGTGTCAATACAATACAATACAATACACAGAACAGGACAAACCCTCAATACAGTATAAAAATAAAAATTTTAGAAGTATGTAGCAGAATTTAACAATGGATGATATCACAGAATATGATTTGGATTTGTTTAGAGTCCTGGAGACCTCATCCATCAAGCTGTCTCCCTCATTTGGCCATTCCACAACTGAGGCAGTGCTGGGCCAGCCAATCCGATGAAAGGACCCCTCTACCCGACGATTCCTACGATCCTCCATCAGAGATGACTTTACCTTAGGCAGGCAAAACAACTTGTCAGGTGGGCCTTGGCACCAAGTGCCACATTTGAGTACCGAGGAGAGAAACAGAATAGGTGAGGGCTAGTAACAAATTAGAACTATCATGTTACTTATGTTTTAGTGCTAATGACTGACAACAGAGATGCAGTCTGTACAGTTAATCAGCAGCTCTAGTCAGGGTGAGCTAAACTGAAGTCGTGAGTCTTCAGCCGGGATTTAAAAGCTGAGACCAAAGGGGATCTCTTATAGTCCACAGACAAACCAGTCCACAGTTTAGGGGCCCTGTAACTAAAAGCTCGACCTCCCACTGTTATTTTATTAATTCTTGCAATCATAAGCAGACCGGCATCTTGAGATACTTAATGTGCACTCTGGATTGTAAGTCATGATAAGTTCAGACAAGTAAGCCGGACCTCGGCCATTTAATGCTTTATATGTTAAAAGGAGGATTTTGAAATCTGCCCTAAACTTAACCGGGAGCCAGTGTAAGGATTTAAGAACTGGAGTTATGTGTTCGTATTTTCTTGTTCTTGCAATAATTCTTGCAGCAGCATTTTGGATTAACTGGAGGCTGTATAGAGAACAGTTTGAACATCCGGTGAACACCGCATTGCAGTAGTCAATCCTACTAGAGATAAATGCATGAATTAATTTCTCAGAATCCTGTTTATGTAGAAAGCGCCTTAATTTCCTAACATTTTTAAGATAAAAGAAACCTGATTTGGACAACTTTGTGCTTTAAATGACCTGCTAGAGTCAAAGAGAACTCCGAGATTGCGGGCTGATTCAGTAAAATCAATGGGGATTCCAACTGAGTTAAATGATGACCGAATATTGTTGTGATCAGCGTCATTCCCTCCATCTCTGTTTTATCGGTGTTTAAAGACAAGTAGATCTCATCCATCCACTCCTTTAATTCACTAACACAACTAATTAAAGACAACGTCAGAGAAACTTCATTTGATCTGAATGAAAGGTATAACTGGGCGTCATCTGCATACGAGTGAAAATTAACATGATGTTTCCTGCATGTAAAGTGAAGCATGTAAAGTGAAAACAGTAAAGGTCCCAGTACTGATCCCTGCGGGACACCATATTGAACTTCTGTGTATAATGATGGAGTCCTGTCAGCACATTTCTGTACATATTGGAATCGATTTGATAAATAAGAACTAAACCAAGCGAGCACAGTGCCTGTAAGGCCAACATCATTTTCTAACCTGTACAGTAAAATAGAATGGTCAATGGTGTCAAACGCTGCACTTAAGTCTAACAACATAATTACAGTGGAGTTTCCTTCGTCAGAGGATATCAGAATGTTTTTACAATGTGAATTTCCCCTTGGGATTAATAAAGTATCTATCTATCTATCTATCTATCATATAGTGCCTTTCATTTGTTATCTATCTATCTATCTATCTATCTACACGCCAGTCCCTAATTTTTGACGCTTGAGGCCTCCGCCTGCGGATAGCAGTTGAGGACTGGCTCCCTATGGGATAGGCTACATACAGACGGGCCAGTGAAGGTCCTGGCCTGCTTTGTGGGACTTTCCGGAGACCTCACACCCTTTTTTGCTACGTTTGTGACTTCTTCTCTCAACAGAATGATCAGCCCAACAAATAAAAGACAATTTCTACAAGGCTTGAGATTGATTTAATTTTTCACTAATATTATTCTGCTCTAAGGAAGAGACGACTACCACATATTGCTTTGCCCAACTATTATAAATGTTAAGACATTTCTAATGAACGTTCTTAAGCAGACACTTTTATCTCGAGCATTTCTGATCCTGCTGAGGAGGAGCGTTTGGGAAACTGAAGATCAGATTACCGTAAGTCACGATAATATTGATTTCCTTTTGGCTCAATATCAACCCATTGTACAGTTTTTAAAGGGACGACACATCAAGCAAAGGTGGATTACAGCTGAAGACCCTCGGGAAGAGCGGAGGTGCGTCAGGCAGCAGTGCCCACCAGTTGAATATCTGCCTTTTGGTCTTTTCCATTTTCTTTCTGTTGTCAATATGCTTGGTCAGCTTTGTTACTCGGTGGACTTCTCAAGTGGAAGTGCACTTAATAGGAATAAATCAATTCAAAAAATCGAATCAAACCCCATGCAGGGTGCCAATCTGGCAAAGCACAATTTCACCGGACCACTTAAGAGGAGCCAGTCAGCCATACCTGAGATTTATTTGGGGATGTGTGAAGAAAACTGGAGCACCCAGAGAAGAAAATGCAAACTCTACAAGCTGACCAGAACTGGCTTTAAACCCAGTGTGCTACCCAAAAGAAAGATTTGTGGCAATTGGTGCCACGACCCACCTGCCAAGCTGTTGCCTGCCTATGGTAAAGTCATCCCTGATGGAGGATCACAGGAATCATGGGAAAAAGGGGTCCTTTCATCGGATTGGCTGGCCGAGCAACGTTTCAGCCGTGGAATGGCCAAATGGGGAGGCAGCTTGATGGATGAGGTCTCCAGGACTCTAAAAATATCCAAATCTTATTATGGGATATCATCTACTGTTAAATTCTGCTCCGTGCTTCTAAAATTTGTATTATTATGCTGTATTAAGGATTTGTTCTGTTCTGTGTATTGTATTGTATTGTATTGACCCCCTTCTTTTGACACCCACTGCATGCCCAGCCTACCTGGAAAGGGGTCTCTCTTTGAACTGCCTTTCCCGAGGTTTCTTCCATTTTTTCCCTACAAGGTTTTTTTGGGAGTTTTTTCTTGTCTTCTCAGAGAGTCAAGGCTGGGGGGCTGTCAAGAGGGAGGGCCTGTTAAAGCCCATTGCGGCACTTCCTGTGTGATTTTGGGCTATACAAAAATAAACTGTATTGTATTGTATGTATTGTATTTGTGAATACTAATATTATAGTCCAGTTACGCTGCAAAGTGCAGAGGTGGAGGGTGTGGGGGGTTTCTGGCAGCTCCATAACGGTGGAGACCCTTGCAAACGATGTGTATGGTTAGCTTATCAGTTGCTGCACTGGTTTTCGTAATCTTTGTATATTTACTTAGCGTGGGGGTACTGGAGGTTGACGTCTGCTTGCCTTTTTGTGTACTGTAGGTGCAACTGTTGACTACTGCTGCCCCACGGCTCCAGGACCCTCAGTCTAAATCCCGGCCCACTCGGTGTTTCTTTCGGCTATCCACATTCTCCCCTTCTCTGCGCGGGTCCCCCCCATCCCTAAAACAGGAGAGTTAGGCTAACTAGCTAACTAAATGTTTTAAGATCACTGCAAGTAAACGTATCACAGCACCGGCCCTCTCCTGTCAAATCTGAAGATCAAAATTAGAAGAGGACAGAAACCCAAAATGCAAAATGAATTTTCTGTCTTTTTGAGAATGAACCCCCAAAACCCCTTTGTGAAGCTAAACATTTTGAATGTTTTTAGAATTCCCAACAAGATTTAGATAGCTACTTGATTGATCCTAAGGGGAAATTGCAGTGTTACAGTCGCCTGCGCATATGAATGGCTGACAGGTATGAAATAAAAACTATACAGAGTACAATAAGGTCTGAACAATAAAAAATAAATGTCTGTAATCTGTTGAAAATGATCATATTAAAATGTCAGAATGATGATGATCCTGTAATATACTGTTCAATAATTGGCATTCGCTGTGACGACGAGGCTTCCTGCTCTGCACAGCGTATGGAGGTCGCCTTAACCTTTCCCACTGACCAATTTCAGGTAGACAGCTGAGTCCAGATAGACCCGTCATACTGACCAGGAGTGAAGTGTATTCTGGGATGCTGGACATGAGAATGTTGTGCATCACCAGTCTGTTTCCAGCTGTTAGTGTAGCTTTGATTCCCATGGGTGGAGATCGACCCTTCATGTTTTTTTCACATTTTATTGCGTTGCAGCAGGTCAGGTCAGGTTGGGGAGCATGCACTGGTACAACGTGTTACCGTGCCCACCACATGACGAAACACCTCGAGATCCTGGCACACACGTTCCAGGAATGACCCTCTAACTACCGCAGCCAGGTATTACGTGGACGTCCCCTTGGCCTGGTCCAGCCACTCGGGTCCTCAATAATGAGGATATCTCGTGTGCCGGATCGAAATGCACCACATGGCCGTAGTGGCGTAACTGAAACTCCCTCACAATGCAGGTCATGTGTCTCATTGCCTCCGTGAACAACACAAAGTCAAACCAGCGGTACCCAAGGATTCTCTGAAGAGACACAGTACCAAAGGAGTCCGGTCTTTGTCTCAGGTCACTGGATAGCGTCCATGTCTCACAACCATATAGCAAGACAGGAAGCACCAGGACTCTACAGACTTGGACCTTCGTCCTTTTACAGAGACATCAGGAGCGCCACCACCCCTTTCCAGCGACCTCATGACCCCCCCATGCTCTCCCAATCTGTCTACTGACTTCACAGGAAGAGTCTCCAGAGACATGAATATCACTGCCAAGGTAAGTAAACCTCTCGATGAGGATGACACTCTCTCCTCAAACAGACACACTGCTGATGGCCGTGCCCGAGAGGTCATTAAAGGCCTGGCTCTTTGGTTTCGCAAGCCCAGACACTCAGACTCCTCACTCAGTCTCTCGAGCGCCCCCATCAGAGCCTCCATTGACTCCTCGAAGATCACAGCATTGTCAGCAAAGTCAAGATGAGTGAATCTTTCTTCACCAATAGATGCCCCATAGCCAGTGGACCCCACGACCTTGCCCAACACTCCATGCAAGCAGGAGCAGAACACACCCCTGACAAATCCCAGAATCAACTGGGAAAAACAGCGGTCCTGCCTCCACTCTGCACAGCACTCACAGTACCAGTGTACAGGCCGGCCATGATATCCAGCAACCTTCGAGGGGATCCCGTGAACCCTCAGGATGTCCCACAGGGCAGCTCGATCAACTGAGTCGAATGCTTTACGAAAATCGACAAAGGCTGCAAAGAAACTCTGCTGATATTCGCTTTTGCGCTCCAGGAGAAACCTCAGTGTAGACTTCTTAGGCGTAAAACCAGACTGCTCTGTTTTGCTGGTAGGAGAACAAGTGCTAATGACTTGTGCTAAAATCATTTCAATTATTTTTTTTCCCCTCTTCAAACAACACTCAATACTCCAGAAAGACCAAGCAAAAAGCAGGATGTTTGAAATTTTTGCAAAAAAGAAATATCACAATGACACAACAATTGAGACCCTTTTCTATGAGAGAGAGAGAGGTTGGGAGCATGTGCTGATAGCACGTTGAAGCACCCGCGACACGACAGACCTCCTGGATTGGGAGCCGAGTGCAGTGGGTTCGAATCCCATAAATGCCAGGAGTGACTCCGCTCTTTTGGGCCCTCAACCTGCAATTGCTCCCTCCTGGGTGTGACGTTAACCTGCGTCCTGCTCTGCGAGCAGGCCCCCCAATTTGCAGGGAAAACTTGGGGGTGGATGGCAGCCTCACATCATTCCAGTGTGGTGCTGAGGTGTCATCTGCTCACTTTACTATGGCACTTAAAAGTTAGTTCAGGTACCTCCCATTCTATTGATCATCACTGAGATGTTTCTATACCTTCTTTGAACTCCACTTGTGGTCAGTTTAATTGATTGGACACGATTAGGAAAAGAGCACACCTCTGAACAGAAGGTCTCACAGGTGACAGTACCAATCAGAGCAAAAACCAAGCCACGAGGTCGAAGGAATTGGCTGTAGAGTTTAACACCATTATAGTATTGAGGCATAGATCTGGGGTAGAGTAGGCTACAATATTCCCACAGCACTGAAGGTTCTTAAAACCACAGTGGTCTCCAGAACTTTGGAACATCTCTTTCTATAGCTGGCCACCCAGCTAAATTGAGCAATCATGGAAGATGTGCTTTGGGGTGACCAAGAACCTAATGAGCTTCACAGAACGTATGTGGAGATGGGAGAAGCTTCCAGAAGGACAACCATCACCGCAGTACTCTGAGCTTTATGACAGAGTAGCCAAACAGGAGCCTCTCCTCAGTAAAAGGCACACAGATGCCTGATTGGAGTTGGCAACTAGGCACCTAAAGGACTCTCAGATTGGTCTCATGAAATCATGATTAGCACCACGTCTGGAGGAAACCAGGCACCAGTTATCGCCTGTGCAGTACCATTCCAATGGTGGAGTATGGTGGTGGCGGCAGGATCTTGCTGAAGGGTTATTTTTCAGAAGTTGGGACTGGGTGGGAAAGTGGAACAGAGCAAAGTAAAGAGATATCCTTAATGGAAACCTGATCCAGAGAGTTCTAGGCCTCAGACAGGACTGAAGATTCACTTTCCAACCAAAGATTGACCCTACAAACAAAGCAAGGACAACACAGTAGGGGCTGTGGATCAGCACTTGGAATGTTCTTCAGTGGCCCAGACTCGAACCCAATAGAACTTCACTGGAATGCCTTGAAAGCCGCTGTTGACCGAGGGTCTGTGTCCATCCTTACAGGGTTTGGGAAGACGTGCGTACAGCAGAAGAATGGCAGAAAATCCCCAAATCCAGGTGAGCGAAGCTTGTCACGTCACACCCAAGAACATTCTGAACTTCAAGGGTTTTCAGTTTTTAAAATTTTAATACATTTCCAAAATTTTCTAAAATCTTGCTTTCACTTTGCTCTTTTTGGGTATTGGATGTTGCTTGAGGGGGGAAAAAAATAATTAAAATTACTTTTAGCAACATAACAAAATGTATAAGTGGTGAAGGGGCTTGAAGACTTTCTGAAGACCCAGTATGTAGTCCACACACTTTCATGCATGTGTCCATAATGAATAGCGTCAGTTTTCCTACATGCCTATTTACAAAGCCTGAGTCAGCCTTGCAGTTCATTGGTTAAAAGGCCTGTCTTAAGCAGGTACTTGGAAGGGAGAAAAACTAGGAAAAGCTTGGGATGCTGCTGGACTTGGTGTTGGTGAGGCCAGCAGGGGGTGCTTACTCTGTGGTCTGTGTGATGATGACCTGTAAATTCCACCCTCTTTGGCCCAGCAATGACACAGAGGAGGCCTCTTCCTTTGGCCTCACCTATTGTAACACTGCTGGCGATATAATCGAGCCACGGTCCACCAATCCCTAACCCTAACCCTCCCTCCTGCTCTAATGGGAGGTTAAGAGTACACGCTGATATAGCACATTGTCGCACCCACCACATGACAAACCACCTCAGGATCCCAGATTAGGACCCAAGTGCAGCCATGCAACGGGTGACACCTCTGTACCACACTACTTCAGATGGAATGGAACAGCGTGAAGTTTTTCTATGGTGGCCGGAGTGCCAATTCTGACACCAACCTCCAGGTTTTTCCCTATTCTAATGGCTTGAGGTGGTCAAACTGAGTGCCTCATGCCCAAAAGAACAAGTTTCCACCTACCATTCACATTTGACAGTTGCATCCTCCTGAGACCCTGCTGGGTGTCTCTCACCAGGAGGACGTCAGACTGTTCCTCGTTCAAGCGCAAAAACTGTGGTGGAAATCAAATTCTATAATTCAAGAAAGAAACGTATTCCCACCCAGGAGAGAAGTCTGATAAAACAGCAGTAATCAGGCAGGAGGAAGCCTGTTAATTGCACCCTTTATTCACTCTGACAGCGAGGGAGCACTCATCACAGACGTCTATTACCATTGGTCAAAATGCCTTAAAAAACTGGCGTCGTCATTCGGATGAAGCATAAAACCGGCATCTTGACTCTCTGTGGTCATGAAAGAGAGTAGGGTGTATCCTGATGTCCTGCCAATCACGGCCTGATCATCCTGAATCCCCAGTTCATCATCTCCTGTCTCTAATTGGCTAACCTAACGTGTGGTGAGCGCACTGGTGCAAAAATGGCTGCCGTCACATCGTCCAGGAGGGTGAAGTGGCTCCCCACTCGCTACGTAAAGTGCTTTGAGTAGCGAGAAAAATGCGAAATAAACGTAAAGAGTCAATGATGACACTGAAGGATGTTGGGATGTTACCAGAAGGCCGAGTAGAGGTGGTGCATTTAATAAAGGTTTTCAGATGCGGCCAAGGGTTTGGCGCAAACGAGAGATGTGGATGAAGATCTCCACGATTTCATCGTGGGCCTGTAACCATTTTGCCGCATTTGTCCTTATTTCCCTAAGATCTTCCTTGCCGGGTATGAAGGTCACAGAGGCAAGCCTTCTGTTCTCTAAGCCTTCATTTTCATGCTGATACAGCACATTGCCGCACCCACCACATGACAAACCAACTCTGGATCCCAGACACCTCAGCACCACACTACTTCAGATGAAATGGAAATAGCGTGAGGTTTTTTTTATGGTGGCTGGAGTGCCAATTCTGCCACCAACCCCCAGGTTTTTCCCTATTCTAATGGCTTGGGGGTCAAACTGAGTGCCTTACCCCCAAAAGAACAAGTTTCCGACTACTGTTCAGCTGTTCAGATTCGCCGGTCACATCCTCCCAGATCTCAGGCCCCGCTGGGTGTCTCTCATTAGGAGGACATCGGACCATTTCTCGTTTGAGCGCCAAAACTGTGGTGGAAATCAAATTCTATAATTCAAGAAAGAAACGTATTCCCTCCCAGGAGAGAAGTCTGATAAAACCGCAGTAATCAGGCAGGAGGAAGCCTGTTCATTGCGCCCTTTATTCACTCTGACAGCAAGGAAGCACTCATCACAGATGTCTATTACCATTGGTCAAAATGCGTTAAAAAACTGGAGTCGTCATTCGGATGAGGCATAAAACCGGCATCCCGACTCTCTGCGGTCATAAAAGAGAGTAGGGTGCATCCCGATGTCCTGCCCACCACGGCCTGATCATTCTGAACCTTCCTAATTCATCATCCCCTGTCTCTAATTGGCTAACCAAACAGCTAACAGCTCATGTGCGTTGAGCGCAGTGGTGCAAAAATGGCTGCCGTCACATCGTCCAGGTGGTTAAAGTGGCTCCCCACTCTCTATGCTAAATAAACGTAAAGAGTCAATGATGACGCTGAAGGATGTTGGGATGTTACCAGAAGGCCGAGTAGAGGTGGTGCATCTCATAAAGGTTTTTCAGATGCGGCCAAGATGTGGATGAGGGTCTCTTAATGATTGTAACCATTTTGCCGCCTTTGTCCTTACTTCCTTAAGATCTTCCTTGCCGGGTATGAAGGTCACAGAGGCAAGCCTTCTATTCTCTAAGCCTTCATTTTCACGAGATCACATTATTTCTTTTCTTTTTTTTTTTCTTTGTTTAAGCTGCTTGACTTTTCATGCCACGCTTGACTGGCTCACTCTCATCAGTTATTTATAATTGAAATAGTTCTTTAAAGGCTCTCCTTACATCGCCTTGGGGTGCTGGCTGCCAGTTTTGGCAATGTGCCTGTTTAATCAGATTTGTTCTTCTCCTCCAAACTCCCAACAGGCTGGTAAAGAGGTTGCTGCACCTTTAAAACCAGCGTCCACAGCAGCTGTCTGCATCCTCATGTGGGCTGGGGGGGTTTGGAGGGGGAGGGGGCGGGGGTCCTCCTGCAGCTCCGCTCTGTTTTCCTTGCTCACACATTTTTTGGCTGAGCCGGCTCTTGTGTCAATCCTGTTCCAATCTGGGTGGCAGCCTGTTTACTTCTGTCTCTGCCTTCTTTAGTCATTAACAGTGCCATGTTGAATTTTTTATGCACCTTATGTCCCTAACAACCGCCCTCCGCGCCCCCCCCCCACCATCCCCCCAGTCAATTCCCTCTGCCTTATTATATGAGCCCATCCCCTACCATCCCGTCAAAAAAAAAAAAAAAAAGGAATTCAGCGGAGAAAGTGTCAACAAAGCCACTCATGATATGAGCCCACCACCTTTGGACCGCTGTAAGGTTTTATGTCTTATGATCGGCTGCAAAGGTCACTTCTTCTTAGCACGCAACTTGCATTTTCTCTTTGGGTGTATTTAACTGGCACCTCCCACTCCCCCTAACAAACTGGCATATCATTAACACCGGGGCTATGACACTGCAGGTTTGCCAATCAAAGCTGATTGCCCAGACCCTTGCAGAATTTCTCTTTCTGTCGAATTACCTTTTTAAAAACTGCAAACGCCACACTTTCCAGACTCCCGTAAAGAGCAGCAAGTTACAGTCCTGACCTGAAGGCTTTAAACTCTTTTTTCGGTTTTTTGTTCAGGTTACCTTTAGTGACTGTGGGAATCAACATGCAGTCCAGCTCTGCGCTACTGGATACAGCGCCTTGCCCAGTGTGCACCATGCCAATGTGATGACAGCAAGCTGGCCTCTTGGTTCACATGCACCTTGGCACACACCAGCTGATGTCTTCACAGTGGTAGCTGAATGCTGCCAGCCTCTTTTGTAACTTGGTGGCTGTCAATGAAACAAATGAAATCGGCTGCCTGCGTTGTTACAACTTAACAAGGTCTGTAGGAAGACTAAAATGGGTCACCGCCTGCCTGCCTGCCTGCCTGCCTGCGGCCCGCGCAGATAAAGACAGTCGCTCCCCTCCCCCTAGCGCCACATAATAAATATCAGATTACAGTAAGTCACGCTAATGGCCACTCGGGTCTCCTCTTTTTGTTGTGCTAAATGGTCAAACCGTATAGGGTGAGGACTACAAAGAGGAAAGAAAAGAAAAAAAAAGCTTTGAAGATTTTGGGAGCAACTCCACTGAAGCCCACCTAACTTATCTACAAGGGGCTTTAAACCCCCAAAGCTGAATCTACAGAAGGGTCTGCTTAGCCAAGGCAGAGGATGCAGAGGTCAATCCTACCAGGCAATCTGAGGCAAGGAAAATCTGAAGAAGACTGAAATAACTACTGGGAGCAAAAGATCTGAACCTGGGAAAAAGATGGGCTGCCTTACAACTCTCTAAAGGAATGAAGTGCCAGCTATCTGAATATCTGTGTATGGCGCCTTTCACTATCTATCTATCTATCTATCTATCTATCTATCTATCTATCTATCTA
>JANRMT010061414.1:10396279-10425681 GCA_026402145.1 Polypterus bichir lapradei
TATCTTTCTATTTATCTATCTGTTTAATCCTGCCAACTACACTATCTATCTATCTATCTATCTATCTATCTGTTTAATCCTGCCAACTACACTATCTATCTATCACAATAAAACACATGATTCATCAAATTACATGTTTTCACTCTGTAGTACCACATAACTTTTTTTTAATCGATTAGTATCAGTAGTAAATTAAAAATAGTTTTACTGTCTGAGCAGTAATTACTGTAAATTAAAGATCAACAAGCATTTTAAAGAGTCTGTTCCCAAATGAAGGTATCTTTTAAAAATTGAGTTCTTTGGATAGAATCTGAATGAATGCATGAATGAATGAATCTTTATTTATCGTCTTTATCTTTATTGTCTTTGATTCATTTTACTTTTCTCTGTTTGCTTTTCTGGTTCTTCCGTGTTGTCTTTCCGCCTGATCAAAGTCCTGTGCAGCCACCTGTGATATTTGAATGTTTAAATAAAAGTGGATGGCCCAACCTGCCACAAGACCCAACACATCATAAAGTCAAAGCTTTAAAAAAAAAAAAAAAAAAAAAAAAATATATATATATATATATATTGAACGACTTTAAAATTAAGGGGGTGGTCTTTTCGCCTGGAACCCCCTTTTTTTTTTTTTTACATTTTCTGTCCACTCTGGCCAACTGACCTCGACATCGGACAATCATTTAGAGACTTAGAAAAACAATTCTGTATTTGCGGACAATGTTTCTCTTTAATTATATATCTGTCTTATGTAAGTGTACATTATTTATTTTTTGTAAACTATTTCTGCATTATTTTTCCTGTCTAATTTTAATTTGTTTTCTTTGCATGTAATTTCTTCTTTGACATGTTGTAAAGCACTTTAAGCTCATCGTTTGCATGTAAATGTTCTACAGAAATAAATGATGTTGTTGTAGATGAATGTCCTGCAAAGTTGGGGCAGTTATTAGACTCCTGATGCTATATATTAATACTTTTTCAGTATAAAAAATGTATTCCTGACAAATGCAAATACAACATTTCACTTTGCTGGCTGTCACTGTCGCATGACTGCAAACGGCGCTGGCATTTAGTGATGTAGTAATGGATGCTACTATCCAGCATGTATAAAAATAAACTAAGGTTATTAGCTCATTGCAAGACGCCATTGCAAAATCAGCAATTGAATCACATAATCACGCTGAAAGGCAGCTGTTGTGTTAGCCAGTTCCACTCATTTCGAGAATAAAGCCACTGTTGATTAGGGGGCTTCTCATTCCTGTCTAACAAAAGACGGATTCATTGGCAGACTTCGGGGTTAATCACTAAGTACAAGCTGACCTTTCAAGGTTTTAGCCACAAACAATAAACTGCAGGTCCCTCGAAATGACAGCACCTTCCTTCTAGAAAGATGTAAACATGAATTATCCTGCTCAATTAAAATAAAAAAATCATATTCATATTGTTGGCCCAGAATAGTTAAAAGGGACATGACAGCTTGAAAATAAAAGAACATAAAAACTTCCAGGGCAGTGTGATGCCTCGCGTGGTCCTAGTCCTCGGGCATCTGGAGATAAATGGATGGAAGAACACAGAGACCGACCCCAAAAAATGCCACTTCTCATTTATTTCTACCACAATGGACAGTTCAGCGTCAAACAATCATTAAAATGCAGATCAGTGCCACTAAAAACAAGTAAATGGAGTCACGCATGCACATCTAAATATCACCATTCAAGCTCTTCCCAATTTTGTAATACCACCCCAGGCCCAGAGGTGGCGCTGCCACTAACAGCCTTGTCGTGCTCGTCCTCCACAGTCCGGGGAAAATGGCCGATGAGGGTAATTAACTCTGTACCTTCCAGTTCCAGAGCTTTAAAAGGGATGACAACTCAAATGGAGATGTCTTTTGATCAGGGAGACGATCGGAAGACAGAACCTCCTTATTCCGACTTTACATCGCCGACAGAAGCCTGACGATTGAGGCGACTTCACTACGTGGCAGACATCCTGCTGTTTTTACACCATCTTGCATTTGTTTATTAAAATTTGGATGTGAACGTCAGTAGGCTTTGTGCCCAAAGAACCAAGTTACCCAAACTATTCTCTAACATTTCAGTCATTATTTATCGCTGATCTTTCTGATCATAAAATAGGTGATTGCGATAGCAATTGACGAGAAGAATTCACAATTAACTTGCAGAATTACGGTATTTGAGGGTTCCTCTAGAGCGGGGGTCCCCAGATCTGGTCCTGGAGGGTCGAAGTGGCTGCAGGTTTTCATTTTAACCCTTTTCTTAAATAGTGACCAGTTTTTGTTGCTAATTAACTCATTTTCCATTCCTTATAATAGACTTGTTTTTTGAAGATTTCTTCATCGTTCCTCTGAATTGCTTCATTTCTTTCCTGAAATGGCATCAAACAGAAATGAACTGTGAAGCGAGTGAGCCAACTAAGTCAGTGCCTCAAACTCCAACCAATTTCACTCTAACCAGTTGCTTCATTCGGCGCCGAGTCTCGTCGTTAATTAAACCCGCTCTTTAATTCCATGGATTGTTGCTACTCTCATTGTGCAATCGCAGGCATTTCTAAAATTATTAATTTTCTATTTTCTAAGAGTTCTGTCAAAATGTTTTGGGTACCTGAGACCTTCAGCTTTCTTTAATTTCATTATTGTTCAGCTTTTAATTAAGAAAAAAGAAACAATTAAGTGGCCTGAGTCTTCCAGAGCAAGTTAAATAAAATGAATTCAAAAGAAGTTAAATAGGAGCAAAAACTGACTTAGTTGGTCTTCTCTTCGCTCACTCGCTTCACATTTCATTTCTGTTTGGGTGCCATTTAAGGAAAGAAATTAAACAATTCAGAGGAACGACGAATAAATTCAAGGGAACAAATCTATTAAAAAAACAAGTTAGTTAAATTGAATGGAAAAGGAGTTAATTAGCAGCAAAAGCAGGTCACTAATTAAGAAAAGTTAGAAGGTTAGAATGAAAACCTGCAGCCACTGGCGCCCTCCAGGACCGGAGATGGGGTCCCCTGCTCTAGGACGCCTCTTTCTCTCACACGATTTGGCTCAAAAACTAATCAGCACATCGTCATCTCATAAAAGAGTTAAGTTTCGAGTTTGGTGTTTTGCCATCCACCCGGTTTCACTCTAAACTGTCCTCAAGAAACTGTGACACACAGATACAGACACAAACCCGTCATAGAGAAATCGATGTTTTCGGTATTGGGGACCCTAAAATGTCGAGATCCGTTGAAAACCAGAGATCGAAAATTTTTGACAAATCTGAAGCTTTCGATTCACCCCCATAGACGATTTTTTTGATTCACCGACTTGTCTTCACTCAACCACAATCTCTATAAAATGTTTACAGCGGCTCCAGAAATAATTAAGTAAGTAAATCGCAGATTTTTTCCATTATAAAAATAATCTCTTTGAATGACTTCATTTCCTTTTGATGAATTAGTAAACTACAGTGTGTTTTTGGACTGATGGTAGTTCTAGAAATAACATGGGCTCAATCACATATTGTCACCTTGCCCAAGAAAGGCAATCTCCAACTGTTTTAAAACTACAGAATGATACGTCTCAACAGCTACGCAAACGAGATGATGCTGAAAGTCATCTTGAATCAGACTCAGGCCCCAAGTAGAGGAAATCAGCTCTGCTGAAGAACAATCGAGATTCCGTAGTGGAAGAAGTGGCACATGAAGAAAATCTTCAACCTCAGAGTTCTGTGCGAGAAGTACAGCCAACACCAGGAGGACATCTGTCATCTTGTAGTATGTGTGGCATGTAATAGCCATCTGCGAGTCAATGTTGTCCAATAACAAAATGTGAAGAATTTTTATAGGCCATGATTGGTCCATACAGAGTTTAAAAGGTGGTGGTGCTAGCAACAAATATGACCCCACAGCTAACTAACATGACCTTGTTGACATCCCCTCACGCGTTTCTGATCCTAACCTCTTTTAGATGGCACACCAAACCTTAAATGCACCTCATCTTTGACTGCCAGCAGCGTCTTTCAACATGAACTTCAGAAGAGGTCACCCACCTGAACCTATGTATGGTCAGGCCCGGCCAGTACTTGGATGGGGGACCATCTAGGAAAAAGATTGGGTTGCTGCTGGAAGAGGTGATGGGTGAGGCCAGCAGGGAGAGCTTATCTTGTGGTCTGTTTGTGGATCTCAATGACTCAGTGACAATGACGAGGACACTGAGCTCTAAACATGGAGCTGTCCTTCGGATGAGACATAAAACTGAAGTTCTCACTCTCTGTGGTCATAAAAGATCCCTGGGTATCCATCATGAAGTGTATCCCGATGTCCTTGATAAATTACCCTAGTCATTCTGACTACCTAATCATCCCCTGTCTCTAACTGGCTATTTCAACTCACCACTTCACCATCTAATAGTTCATGTGTGGTGGGTGTACTGGTGCAAAAATGGCTGCCATTGCATCATAAAGTTGGTGGTTGAAGTGGCTCCTATCTGTCTTAGCACTTTGAGTAGTGAGAAAAGCACTATATAAATATAATAAATTAATATAATTATTATATAGTTATAATCTCATGGAGTGCAAATGCGAATATTGGCAGAGTTTCTTTGCAACCTTTGTCGATTTTCGTTAAGCATTTGACTCAGTCAATCGAGTTGCCCTGTGGGACATCCTGAGGGTTCACGGGATCCCCTCGAGGTTGCTGGATATCATGGCCGGCCTGTACACTGGTACTGTGAGTGCTGGAGGCAGACCCTCTGTGTTTTTCCCCAGTTGATTTTGGGGTTTTTCTTACTCCTACTCTGTTCAGTGCTTGTATGGACTGGGTGTTGGGCAGGGTCATGGGATCTACTGGTTGTGGGGCATCTGTTGGTGAAGTAAGATTCACGGATCTTGACTTTGCTGACGATGCTGTGATCTTCGCGGAGTCAATGAAGGCTTTGATCGGGGCGCTCGAGATACTGAGTGAGAAGTCTGATATCTGGGCTTGTGAGTGTCCTGATAATAAACCAAGACCTCTTAGGCACGGCCATCAGCAGTGTGTCTGTCTGTGAGGAGAGAGTGTTGACCTTGTTGAGAGGTTTACTTACCTCGGCAGTGACATTCATGTCTCTGGTGACTCTTCCTGTGAAGTCAGTAGATGGATTAGGAGAGCATGGGGGGTCGTGAGGTCACTGGAAAGGGGTGTGTGGCACTCCCGATATCTCTGCAGAAGGACGAAGGTTCAAGTCTTTAGAGTCCTGGTGCTTCCTGTCTTGCTATAAGGTTGCGAGACATGGACTCTATCCAGTGACCTGAGACAAAGACTGGACTCCTTTGGTACTGTGTCTCTCCGGAAAATCCTTAGGTACAGTTGGTTTGACTTTGTGTTGCTCATGGAGTAATGAATGAGGCACATGACTTGCATTGTGAGGGAGCATCAGTTACAGCACTACAGCCATGTGGCGCGTTTCCCTGAGGGTGATCCGGCTCATATGATCCTCATTGTTGGAGACACAAGTGGCTGGACCAGGCCAAGGGGTGGGCAACATAACAATTGGCTTAGGCAGATAGAGGGTCATTTCTGGAGGGTGGGGCTGGACCGCATGTCTGCCTGGGGGGTTGCAAACCAGTTGTTTCGTCGTGTAGTGGGTGCGGCAACGCTCTGTACTAGTGCATGCTCCCCAACTTGACTTCACTTGATTATATAATTAATATAATATACATAATATAATTATTATAAAATTAATATATTATTATTACTATTATTTAAATCTCTCATTCATTTACCTATCCAGGAAACCCAGTGTATGAGAAATCAGTATGTTAGAATGCACGGCCTCACACGGAACACTAATTACCTTTGATTACGTCCTGGCCCTCCACTGGAAATCTAATTGATATATCAAATAATGTAATCCATTAAAAACAAGAAACAATAAATTAATGTAACATTTTGCCAATAAGTCCATTATTAACTGAAAGAACTGCTTACACGTAGCTCAGAGCAACCCAAAACATCTCATTATCCTGAAAAGATCCCTTAGTTTTGCTTATTTTATTATCCAAGCACAGCATCAGGTTGTGTTAGCTTGTCAACAAAAAAGGACTTTGCTGTGTGAACTTGACGTTCAGGCCTGGCCTTTACTTGGATGGGAAATCATCTACGGAAAAGCTTAGGCTGCTGCTGGAAGAGGTGATGGTGAGGCCAGCAAGGGTCGCTTACCCTGAGGTCTGAGTGTTAATCCCAATGACCCAGTGACAGTGACGGGGACAATTTGCCTGTAAAAATGGCACCATTCTTTGGATGAGATGCAAAATTGAGGTCCTGACTCTTTGTGGTCATAAAAGATCCCTGGGCATCCTTCATAAAGAGTAGAGTGTATCCCAATGTCCTGGCTATATTGTCCACCATGGCCTAGTCATTTTGGCCTCCTAATCATCCCCTCTTTCTAATTGTCCATCTCTCTCAGCACTTCACCACCTAACAGCTAATGCGTGGTGAGCATGTTGGCTCAAAAATGGCTGCCGTTGCATCATCCAGGTGGATGCTACACATTAGTGGTGGTTGAAATGGCTCCCCATTCCGGTCAAGTCAGTCCATGACACACTCCCCAGTCCTTCTAATCTCTACAGGTGGGACCAAGATGAAACACCAGCATGCCACTTATACTCCAGGACAGGGATACTGGAGGATATTCTTAGCAGTTGCCCAAAAAATCCCAGGGAGAAGAGCGCCATTGGTTGGAGGCCACTGTGAACGCCATTGGAGGACGATGTCATCAGGGAATACCGTGGACATGAAAGGGTGTTATGTGGTCTGTAACAGTCTTTAGGTATGTGGTACACTTCAAAGTTACGTCCACATGAATGCCATCACACAAGATTTCCCAGCAGTAGATTGCCCAGAGCATCACACCGCCTTCTTCCCATAGTGCATTCTGCTACCATCTCTTCTCCAGATAAACGGCGCACAGCACACACCCGGCCATCCACACAAGCTAAAAGAAAACGTGATTCATCAGACCAGGTCACCTTCTTCCATTGCTCCATGGTCCAGTTTTGTCGTTCATGTGCCCAGTGTAGGTACGGGGGGGTCAGCACTGGCACTCTAACTAGTCTGCGACTACGTGGCCCCATACACAGCATGCCATGATGCACTGTGTGTTCTGAAGCCTTTCTCTCATGGCCAGCATTAAGTTTTTAAACAATTTGTGCTACAGTGGGCCAGCCTTTCCTCCCCGCGTTCATCAGTGAGCCATTGTGAGCCCATGACCCTCATGTCTGTGCACCGGTTGACTTTCCTTGGACCACTTTTTGGTAGGTGCTAACCACGGCATACATGGAACACCCAGCATGACCTGCCATTTTGAAGATGATCTGATGCAGTTGTCTGGCGGTCACAATTTGCTGTTGACCTGCCCTCCAAATTCCTCAGATCTCAATCTAATTGAGCATCTGTGGGATGTGACTGGAAGGAAAGTCCAATCCATTGAGGCCCCTCTATCTCGCAATTTAAAGGATCTGCTGCTAACTAGCGTCTTGTTGCCAGATACCACAGGACACCTTCAGAGGTCTGGTGGAGTCCATGCCAGAGCTCTTTTGTGGCACGAAGGTGGACCTACACAATATTAGGCAGGGGATATTAATGTTTTGACTGTTCAGAGTGTAGTGTAGTGTCACGCATGAGAACGTGCCTCATAGATTTGCTTCTGTTATGGGGAAGGATTTGAATGTGACCCTGAGACTAACCCAGTTTAGAATGGAGGACTGATGAGGTCACCCAAGAGAAGAATCCAGCCCTGCCATTTCTACTCTACTATAAGTCATAAGTACCACCAACAACGGGAAGAGGTCTTCCGTTACACCGGGACCTTCATTGAGGGAGTTACTCGGAGAAGGACCTTCTAGACCTTGGTACTGTGAAGTGCTAGATAGATAGATACTTTATTAATCCCCAAGATGAAATTCACATACTAAAGCAGCAGTATTTATTCTCTTTCTTTATTCAAAAAGTCCAATGGACATTAAAATGGGTTACCCTCTGGTACCCCATCTCTTCTTTTGTCTCCTTTTGTATCTTTCACAGCAGTTATGAAAATGATTCTCTCCTTTTGGTAAGACAAAGAACCTTCTCATCTATATACTGTAGATATATAGAATGGTTGAATAGTTTTACTGTCAAATAATGCAAAGAGTACACGACACGTGTTTCGCCCTAATTCTGGGCTCATCAGGTGTACACACTCACTGTACCCCCTCTCGGGGATCGAATCTCGGACGTCAGCGTCAGAGGCGAAGCCTCTTTACGTTGCGCCATGGCGTGTGGATCGTTTATTTGACAGCATGTAGATCGGGGTAATTACATTCATGGCATTCGTAGTCTGAATCACGTACTCTTTGGATTATTTTACAGTAAAACTATTCAACCATTCTATGATCTGCTTCTCGCCACTGAAAGAGGGCACCATGGCGGATGTTTGCCAACCTGCAGACCAACCACAAGTGTTACCTGGTAGGTAACCACCCATACAATCAGATTGTGATTCAGACTACGAATGCCATGACTGTAGATATATATATATTGTCACGCATGCGCGAGTGGGAGACCGCGGACTGATCCGAAACCACTTCGAAGGACGTTCGCCGGTAGGGAATGGCGGGGTACTAACCTTTCTGCTCTCTCTTCTAGGAAAAAAGATGCTCTGTCATCGTAACCTGACCGCACTACGTCCACTTCCGCCCTTCCTCCGCCATCTTCCCTGACGTCAGCAATCCCGTCATCCCTCACGCCTCCTTCCCAGCATTCCTCCACTTCCGGCTCCTCCTGTATAAAATGGCCGCCGACGCCTGTGAAGGCGTCGCGCATTTGAATGATTTTCTTTATGTGATTTTGACCAAATTAACGGAAATATTTTGTTTACAGTATACGGGGCCAAAACCCCAACCCTTTATGCTGTGTTTGTCTTTCTTTTTACAATATATATATATAAAATCCAACGTCTGTCTGCTTTGCACGCGAGAACTACTTAACGAATTTCTTTCTATAATTTGCTTGAACATTCCGGTTGATTTTGCGACTTCTCTCATCGCGCTAAGAATCACAGTTCGCTTGAAGTAGCAAATTATTTGAGCGAATTGAGACTCAGCGGGCGGAGGGGGGCGGGGCCTCCGGAGTAGGGACCCGGGCGAGGCCCTCCTCATTCATGTGCCAGCCTCCGTTCGAGTCGCTCTATTTTTGGAGCGTACCTTGCCTCTGCTCAGCTAGCGATACCTGCTTGTTCAGCAGACATTACCATCTAGAGTTCGTTAAGGAGTGACGTTTGACGTTTTTGAGCGAGATCAGAGCCGCGTGTGTTTTAGAGGGTAGCTACTGATTGCCAGAGATATCACGGCCACGTGCTCTTCTCTCTACGCGGGGGGCGCTCTCCCATCAGAGCTGAACATGATCAGATACAGTGGCGACGTTTGATGTCGGAGCGTACTGACCTTTGGCTTAGCCAGAATTACATTTTTTTTTTTAATTAATTTTTAAAGTTTGTCCCATTTCACTACTATGTGGGCGGAGCCGCGGGGGACAGCTAGTTCATAATAAAATGAGTGCAGTGAATATTCAATCAAATGACCACATCCAGTCTGAAACCTGGAAACGAAAGACTCAAGGACCCGCAGAGAATCCCAGACATTTATAAGGAGAAACTGCATGCAACAAGATAAATGAAAAGAATGTGTGTGTTTGTGTGTGAGCTTTTATGTAATAAAATTAATTAACATGGTTGAATTAAGGCCGAGACTTAGATTTCCAGCAAGAACAATCTGTACTTCTAAATATTTTTGGTTTACCTCAAAGATGAATTAATGACCGTTGGAAACCCCAAATCACCCTCTGGTTTGGGAAGCTTCCCGTCTTCTAAACCATGTAAAAAATGTTAAAAGAAGGTTTAATATTTTCAAGGGTAGATTGGGAAGGGTCATACAATTCCTTATTACCCATAAAAGAAATCCCAAGGAGATTCTTTTTTTTTTTTTGTCGTTGATCCATAAAAAGCCATGTGATGTGCCGCAGTCCATAGAAGAAGCGAAAATGTCTGAATTGTGAAGCCTGTCTGCACAGTCTGGTCCGTAATCCGATGATCAATCTTCACAGGATGGAGCTTTTAATTACATGGAACACATCTGAGCTTCCCACTTCTGAGATGTGGCCTCATATGAAAGACAATGACTGTCCACCTTCATTTACAGGTTGTCACGCATGCACGTCTGTGGATCACCCACTGGGCTCACCTGAAACCATTTACTGCCACCATGCCATGTCGAGAGAGGGCACTTGTGCTAACCTTCTCCTCTTTTCTTTCATCCTTTCATACCAAGACGACGCCCAGTGAGGGCTATTGACTCCGCCCCCTCCGTTTTCCTGCCTATAAAGCCTGATGCTGCTGGAAGGAGGTGGTCAGTTGTGAACAGACCGCACCTTAGGAGTAAGCTTCCTATCACTTGAAGGGAGAGATGAATTTTGTTGTTGTTTGTACCGGCACGCATAGCGGCCATTTTTTCGGTACATTTTCTGTGACTGAATTAAACGGGGACAACTGGTTGGGTGCCCCAACATTTATTCTGTGGGACCTGCATTACCTTACTCGACCGCAGTGTACAGATATTCACAAACCGCCTCCTGGCTTCTAAGACATGGAGGGATACAAGCAGAACATGCATACACCACACGGGGTCTAACATGCAGTGAGTGGCAGTAGCTATTTCTTCCTTTTCTTCTTCAATTTGGAATCATTTTTGTTGCGTCTGAGTCGAAGTCTTGTTGAAGGACTTCCCAGTATTTAAATTGCTGTGACTAAATTGTGGGTGGCCGGTTGCTGTTATGAGTTGCCGTTGTATTTGCGAATTGCGTCACCGAGGGTTGATTAATCAATCAAAATGGCTTTAACGATTCTCCAAGGGGGACCCCTTCAATCCACTCTAGCAATCGGCCACGATTCCCCAAGGGGGACCTCCCCTCAGCACTGATGATCATTCAACAAGAAGTGGTTCTCAAAGACATTAAACAAAGTAGGTATGGGTGACGACAAAATAAAAAAAACAAAAAAACATTTTAAGAAACCTCTGTTTAGACCTTTGATTTTTCCTTGAATTTTGAACTTGACGATTGATTAGCTTGAATGCTTTGTTAGTGACCTCAGCACCAACTCTTGACTATTTTCAGATCTCGTAATCTCTTTTCACAAAAAATACATGTCTCATTCTGGGTCATTACAGTCTGCTATATTAGAAGCAACTTGCCCAGGCTTCTTCTTCTTCTTCTTCTTCATTCTTTCCCACTTGTATGTGCTTAATCAATCTTCTCAAACAGCTCGGTCCTGCATCTCCTCGCCAGTCAGGCCCTTTTCCTTCTGATCTTCTTTTACTTCATCCATCCACATCCACCACTTTGGCTTTTTTCACTTTT
The DNA here is from genome assembly GCA_026402145.1 of Polypterus bichir lapradei. Taxonomy (NCBI): domain Eukaryota; kingdom Metazoa; phylum Chordata; class Cladistia; order Polypteriformes; family Polypteridae; genus Polypterus; species Polypterus bichir. The sequence goes on from JANRMT010061414.1 coordinate 10,407,698, forward strand.
TCTTCCCCTGGACTTCCAATCCCATCATTCTTATCGTCCACATATTTTCAGTTATTGCTCCAAGACTTTGGAACGATCTGCCGCTCCATATCAGACCTTCTCCCTCTATTGAGATTTTGAAGTCTCGGTTAAAAACCTTTTGCAGTGGGTGAGGTCGATGGGAGGAGGAGGATAGATTTTCAATAGTTTTTACGAACTTTTCTGCCGCAGAGAACTTAAACAACTCAGCACATCCACATAAAAACGACAAGGGTGAGCTTTCTTGAAGGCTTTTACTGGACGTACCTTGTTGTAAACTGAAATATGAGTGACGTTCAAAAAGTTTCCCCACTTTCGTTTTTTCTTTGGAAACGGTGAAGACGGAAGGAGTAGTAATTGGGCATTAAAAAGCTGATACGACGTTGGGGAAATTACATCGCAAAGGAAGGTGTCTATGTAGAAAAGTTAGTCAGTTGTTTGCGAAATTCTTAATAAGTAGAATTAAAAAAAGTGCGGAAACTTTTTGAACGTTCCTCGTACATACAAAAGAAACATACAGGCATTTACAGGAGTAGAACCAGAGACAATAAATAATGATTTACAAAGCAGTACATAACAGACAGTATACATTAAACAATAAAGCTTTAAAAGCCACTTACAAGGTGAGTGATTTCCGTGGTCAATTCGTGACAAAGAGAAGAGTGTAGACAGAGGTCCAAATTGCTGCCTACTCACAACTAACCAGACCCAGGGGTTTATATACCGCAAAGATACGTTTCAGATGTGAACAAAACAAGAAATAAAGGGGTGCCTACGCGAGACCCATGGGGTGCATTGTATTCAGATGTTCACTATGGAACCTACGTGCTTTGCATGAGTTTCCTAGACATTGTCACAAGTACGACAAAGATTCACACAAATAAAAAAAAGATTTAGGGCAGCCAACTGTATATTTTTCCTGCCTGCAAATTCAAGGTACAGATTTCCACAACTGAACTGATTTGCCGGCACAAAGATGGCAGCTTTAAGGGAGACCGGAGGAAGTGACCTCAAAAGTGGGGCCGGTGGTGTCATTAGGGCTGGTACCAGAAGTGAAGTCATTAGGGCCTGAACCGGAAGTAATGCCATCAGAGCCAGGTGGAACTTCCCATAACTGGTCTGCAGAGTAGTGAGAGACAGGGTTAGTGCACATCGCCACCCCTTGGTCTGGCATGGAATTGCTTTCGTTCAGGCCCTTTAACTGCCCCCCATGCGCATGTGTGTAATAACATTCATAACACCACTGTGAATGTGTGATGTGGCTGGCAGATGTGTTAATAAACAACAAGACAAAGGGGGAGCACAGTTCAATAAATAACAGAAATAGTTAAAAGCACGTGGGGCAGAACATCCATCCATCCATCCATCCCACTATATTTTAACTGCAGGGTTACAGGGGTCCGCTGGAGCCAATCCCAGCCAAAACAGGGCACAAGGCAGGAAACAAACCCTGGGCAGGGCGCCAGCCCACACCCACACACCAAGCACGCAGTAGGGACAATTTAAAATCGCCAATGCACCTAACCTGCATGTCTTTGAACTGTGGGAGGAAACACACGGGGAGACACGGGGAGAACATGAAAACTCCACACAGGGAGGACCCGGGAAGCGAACTCAGGTCTCCTAACTGCGAGGCAGCAGCACTACCCACTGCGCCACCATGCCGGGGCAGAACACTAACTGTTTTATTAAACTGCCAGTTTTTATAGTAGCCTTCCATGTTTCATTGTACAGCACTTTGGAACAACTTCTGTTGTTTTTAAATTAGCTTTATAAATAAATTTGATTAATTGATTGATGTTCATCTTCTCTCCTCATCACATAATTCTTCCCACTTCAACCTACTTTCCTGCACCTTCTTAGAAGTCTCTCCCAGTTTTGTTGCGCCTCTGGTTGTCTCATTTCTTATTCTGCCCCTATTTTTGTTAACTCCACACATCCATCTCCACATTCTCAATTCCGCCACATCCAACTTCTTCTCCTGCTGTGCCCCGTGTTACTGCCCGTGTCTCAGCTCCATATACCTTTGTTGGACTTACCACAGTCTCAGAAATATTACCTGTAACCTTCGCCTTTATTGTTTGATCACAAACTCTGTGGGTTATCTCTGTATCTAGTTTTTCATCTTGGACTACCACCGATCCTGGATATTTTAAATTTACCCACTCTTTTCAACAGCTCTCCCTACAGGCTAACTTCTGAATTCTGATCATCATTAAACCTCAGATACTCTGTCTTCTTCTTCTTCTTCCTATTTATCTTCAACATTCTATCTTCCAAAGCCCCTTTCCCTTCTTCCCGCGTCCCCTCCACTTCCTCTATACAATGTCACCAGCACAAAGCCATCACCGGAGGGACTGGTCTTTTATTTCATGACTCCACACATCCATAGGTAGATCAAAGAAGTAAGGACTTTGAGAAGACCCCTGGTGCAGACCTCCTGTAACTGGAATCTTATCTGTTAACGCAACAGGTCCTCACTCCTTCATACGTAATACCCAGACAATCCTCACACAATTCTCTGGTCCTCTTTTCTCTCTCATGCACCTCCAGACCACTTGACGTGGCCCTCTATCAGAAGCCTTCTCCAAATCAATAAACCCCATATGCAAGCCTTCCTATTTTTCTCAACAACAGCAACAACAACAACATTTATTCCTATAGCACATTTTCATACAAATAATGTAGCACAGAGTGCTTTACATGATGAAGAAAAAGAGAAAAAAAGGCAAAGTAAGAATTAAAATAAGACAAAACTCATTAACATAAAATTAAAGTAAGGTCCGATGGCCAGGGAGGACAGAGAAAACAAAAAAAAAACTCCAGACAGCTGGAGAAAAAATAAAATCTGCAGGGGATCAGAGGCCATGAGACCGCCCAAGACCCTCTAGGCATTCTACCTAACATAAATGATCAGTCCTCATTGTATTCAGGGTTGTCATGGAAGGACTTGATAATGACGGTCATGTGGACTTCTGGCCTTTAATCCATCAATGTAGGACATCACGGTGCTTTGATTAGGTGGTGGTGGCGCAGGTCGCCACCCCAGAAAACCGGGAAAAGAACAGAAGAGAGAGTAGGGGTTAGTACGGATATTGGAGCCACCATGAATAGTTATGATAATTAATTGAACTAGACAACCGCGGCGTACCATACGCCGCATAATCAGGCCGGTTTTTTAATGATTTTTAAGCACAGGGAGAAAATGAACATTTGAAAAATCGGTAATGTAATAAATCAGCAAGAAAAGCAACATTGTAACAATGCATGGAACGAACCAACACACAATCGTCCATGACTGAAAACTGGCGGACCGCCATCGCGCTTTCTCGTCCCAGACGGAGGGATGGGGGTCCACGGCGCTCAGGCGCGGAGGGTGGAACGGGAGGAGTGGAGAAGGACGTCCATTCCGCTCCCTCCGTCAAGCTAGTCTGCTGATTTCTCGTTCAGTTTTGTTTCGTTCACTGCCTGCTCATGTGCCCACCTCCAACTCGTCACTTGAGTCGTTGTCGTCTTTGCACAGTTCAGATGCACCTGTGACTCGCGTCTTCCGTGTTCCTGCAGGAGCATCTAAGAAGACGCATGTTTGTCGCGGATGCGAATTGCTGTATGTAGCGTGTAAAACAGTTTGCTATGGTGCACGCGGTCGTGCGTCGTAACCGAAAACTCGGTTTTTAAAGACTGCTTACTTCATTGTGTTTTAACCTCAGTTGTAAAGGATTGTTTTAAGGATCCCATGGGATACCCCGCACAAACCGTTTTACACGCTGCATATGGCAATTCACCTCCACGAGAAACATGCCTCTATGAACGGTCAACGTGGCTCAGAGGTGCATGTGGCCTCTACGACAGACGAATATAAATGACGCCGTTCTTTCTGTGTTGTCGTGACCGAGTTGGTGGGCGTGGCTCTGCGAGTTGTCGTCGTATCCAATGGTCTTGGAGTTGGTGGGTGTGGCTCCTTCCTGCATGCGCCATTGGTGTCTTACTTGTCGGCGGCTTAGTGAATCCACGCCCCTACCGGCGTGCTTTCCATGGGTGTTTTGCCTTAGTGAATTATATATATAAAGATATACAGAGCATCAGCATTAAACTAAAATGAAGTTATGAGAAAGCCATGTTAAAGTAATGTGTTTTTAGCAGTTGTTTAAAGTGCTCCACCTTATTAGCCTGGTGAATTCCTATTGGCAGGCTATTCCTGATTTTAGGTGCATAACAACAGAAGGCCATCCGCCTCACCACTTCTTTTAAGTTTAGCTCTTGGAGTTCTAAGCAGACACTCATTTGAAGATCTAAGGTTACGATTTGGAATATAAGATGTCAGACATTCCGATATATAAGATGGAGCGAGATTATTTAAGACTTTGTAAACCATAAGCAATATTTCTCGATGCTTTTCTACAAGTTGTTTCAATGCGAAGCCTGTAACTGGGGTATTGGTCTTGTATCCTATGACTCAACACATCCATAGGCAGATCAAACAGGTAAGGACTTCGAGAAGACCCCTGGTGCAACACTGCTTTTAACCCGAGTCCTCACTCCGTCATAATTGAGTCTAAAGTAGACCTAGAAATATTTTAGCTCTGATTAAGTGGGGATACCGCTTTGGACCCTCAGCACTCAATCTTTGAGTCTTTTGTGTTCTAACAACAAATATGGACCTCTTTGTGAAGTTGGTGGAAACTCCATGCAGGCTTGCCAGCGTTCAAGCTCGGCCTCCAGGAGTGGTGAAGTAGTAGCATCAACAGTAGCTTAAATGGTCTTTTCATGCACTGACGGCTTGGACTGTGAAAAATATCAACCTGAACTTGACATTGTTCAGATCATTTGTACCATGGACTGATGTTGATTAGCACCAGTCATGCAGCATCTCTTGAGTTCACAGCCAGGGACTGATCGTAATCCCGGGCGAGCTTTCTTAGCAACATTATTTAAAAAAAAAATTCTAATTTGTCTTTATAGACTGACTTAAATTCCTTAATCTTCTTCTTAATCTTCTTCTGCACAATTCTCTTCTTTTCTCCACAGGCTGCAGCGCTTAGATTTACATGTTCTTTGAATTCCGGGGTCACCCAAAGTTTATTGTCGTGTAAATTGTAATTTTTTTTTTGAGATAACTAAATCCTCAGATGGGACATAACCAGCATACTCAGAAATGGCACTTCCATCTTCAGTACATTTGGTCACAACATTTTTGTCGACACATAAATTGGCCCTGTTTGAGTAAGTCTGTGTCGTGCCACCCCTTCCCAGGTTTTGCCAAGTTATGAAATACAGGGGAGGGTGGTCTACTAATGAGCTCTTTGTACCCCCTGACCCTCTCATGTCCCACCTGTAGAGGACAGTTCACCTTTTCCTTTTACTAGTGAGCACCATGACCCCCAATTTGGAGATGTTGATCCAAATCCCTGCTGCTTCACACTTGTCCCAGTGCATGCTGGGTTCACAGCCCAGTGGAAGCCAACAGGACCTGGGACCTCATGCATAACGCTGTGTGTAGAATTCACACTCTAACATGGCGTACGGACAAAAGCAGAAATGTGCTTACGCACAAAAAAATCCAGATGCATAAATCCGTGTGAACGAACGGCAACTTCCACGTTCTCCTGCTACATAACTCCCGGTCAGCGTGAAAAGTAACGTACGTGCACGCGTCTGCTGTCCCGCCCCGTCTCCTCCCAGAACTACGTCTCTTTGAATATGCAAATCAATATAAATAGCCCAGGGCGGCACGGTGGAGCAGTGGGTAGCTCTGCTGTCTCACAGTTAGAAGAACCGGGTTCGCGTCCTGGGTCCTCCCTGCGTGGAGTCTGCATGTTCTCCCCGTGTCTGCGTGGGTTTCCTCCCACAGTCCAAAGACATGCAGGTTAGGTGCATTGGCGATCCTAAATTGTCCCTAGTGTGTGCTTGGTGTGTGCGTGCCCTGCGGTGGGCTGGCGCCCTGTGTTGGCTGAGATTGGCTCCAGCAGATCCCCGTGACCCTGTGGTTGGGATATAGCAGGTTGGATAATGGATGGATGGATATAAATAGCCCTTAACCTCAGCATTCTGTGAAAAGGCAATGGCAAAAGCATGGTGGGAAAATAGAAGAATTTCAGCGAATACCAAGTGGAGACAAAGAAAAACGCACTATTTATTGGTTTAAACAGTGGAATAAACAACAAAAGGAAAAACACAGTGGGGAAAAAAGCACGAAATGTCAACTTTAATCTCAAAATTTCCACTTTAATCACGTAGTTTATTTTGTCATTAAAGTAGAACATCATAAACTTCATCTTAAAATCGTTTAATTTACTAGTTTCTCAAATCCCATCGTAACTAAAGTAGCACATTAAATGCTTTGTTTTGTATTTGATCTTCTATGTTCTCTATGTGTGTGAATCACTACGTGCTTCCGGGCTTTCTCTTCCTCCAACAGGACACAGAATCCATTACATTCGTGATATTACAGCTCTCTGAATAATTAAAATACTGAGATGTATCCTTGATATCATTTTCATGATGATAGGAGTTAAAGCATGTTATTAAACATGGGAACACGGCGATGCAGTGATTGTTAATGTCTCACGCAAGATGCTTGCTGCGCGACCTTCGATGAAATAATTTATTGCAGCAGTACTGTCTCTTTCAAACGTACTAACCCCCAATTCCTGTCCTTACTTTTCCTTCTCTAAGTAACCAATTGTCACACAATCAGCTCTGTAATAGACGTTAAGCCATCTGTAAGCTTAGAACGCAGATTCTTCAAAACATTTAAGGAACATTGAAATAACTTCGTAGTACGTGTTTAATTATTCTGTCCATCAATCCTTTCAGTGTTGCGCCAGCCCCAGCAAGAATACAGCGTGAGGCAGGAACAATTTGTGAACGGGGCGCCAGCTCCTTGCTAGCGCTGCAACGTGTCCTCACATGTTTATTTATTAACAATATAGATTATTTAAATTAAGTTAAAGTTTTATTTTGCTGCATTTCTTCTTAGAAATGATATCATCATCATATGTAAATATGAGCTTTATAAAGTGGCGCAGGTTGTGCGATATTATAACTGTATCGCAAGTTTACAGTGAGGTGATTGTATTAATAAGTACAGACAGGTCTACAAGGAGCACTTGATGGACTGATTGAGTGCGTTTAGAGTTCTTGGGATGAAACTGTTTGTGAACCGCGAGGTCCGTATAGGAAATGCTCTGAAGCGTTTGCCGTGTGAGATCAGTTCAATAGGCATCATGGCCGAGGCAGCGTGTGCTTGATGCTGTATACCGATAATACTCTTTCTGATCAGCTGCTGTAGAGTGTGCTTCACACACAGATACAGTGATATAAATACTCCGAGTGGTGCAGTGAGAGTAATATGGAAAAAGATGATCCGCTGTGGCAACCCCTAACGGGAGCAGCTGAAAGAAGAAGAAGAAGGTGCAGTGAGAGTAACAACGTTAAAGCAGTTATGGTATTTGGAATAGTTTGGCCATTCTGCGGACCATTATATTGTTACAGGTTAATTACAATCAGATGCCTTAAACTAATAAACAATATGCGGTTAATTTCAGTGTATTTATAAAGCCGCGTCAGGGTTATGGATCTAAAAAAGAAAAGGAAACCACACTAGAATAGTAGCACTGCTTTGGCGCTGGGTGCCGCCAGTCTGCAAAACAGAGCGGAGAACTTGCGTGCGCCAGGGTATGAGCTACTGTGAAAATGTGTGTGGCTTTACGGCAAGTTTAGGTTTATACATCGTGATTTGAGCATGGAAATGTTCGTACGTATCGTTTATACAATACTGTAATAAGCAGTGACGCGACTCTAAGGCCACCGAACAGACAGATGGAGAAGTAATTACTAATGAAATTCATAATAAGATGGATAATAAAACACAAATACCTAAGTATATGCAAATTTGAAGTTCCCCTCCGTATTACATAGACAATGAAAGGCACTTGGACATTACAGAACCTCACAGCTACTATAAGATAAGACAGTAATTCACCCAACAAGAGTTTTGAAACACTTCAGAAGATATTGAGGGAGTCCAACCTTCGAATGGTGGTGGACAGCTGGCTCCACCAGTAGCCCGAAGCTTCACAAGAAAAGCGTCTGCACTGAGATCTGATAGCACGCAGAGTTAGGATCACCAAATGTCGTTCAGTTCATTTAGAGATTTTCAAGAATGGAGATGGGCAGCTGGTTCCACCAGTAGCCAGGAGCTACATATCGAAAGTGTCTGGACTGAGATTTGATACCACATAGAAGTGGCATCACTAAATGTCATTTAATTTGGAAAGAGATTTTCATGAATGGAGGTGGGCAGCTCGTTCCACCACCAGCCAGAAGCTTCACATGAAAAGAGCCTGGACTGAGATTTGATGGCATGCAGAGGTAGCATCATTAAACACCACTCAATCAAGGAGGAGATTTTCACGAATGGAGGTGGGCAGCTCATTCCACCACCAGCCAGGAGCTTCACATGAAAAGAGCCTGGGCTGAGATTTGATGGCATGCAGAGGTAGCATCACCAAACACCACTCAATCATGGAGGAGATTTTCACGAATGGAGGTGGGCAGCTCATTCCACCACCAGCCAGGAGCTTCACATGAAACGAGCCTGGACTGAGATTTGATACCACCCACACGTGGCATCACCAAACGCCATTCAATCTGTGAAGAGATTTTCACCAACCTCTTGAGTGGCTACCAAATCCCGTGTCCCTGAATCAACAGTGACCACCATGTGGGCATTAGGGTGACCATTCAATCGCCAGTCTATTTTATATCAAATTCAATTTATTTACTAATATAGTTATGACTTTGCAAAGGTCTTCCACCTGTCTATCGTCCATCCATCTTTCAAACTGTCCTTCTCTTGCTCAGAGCCACAGGAAATGTGTGTCCGTTTCTTTGGGTTATTAGTCTTTGAAATCAGATTACTCCACAGAAGACAGTGAACAGGTTTGAAGTGTTCTTTAAATGTGCCGAATGTGGGAAGCATCTGGACTGAGACGCAGGCAGGAAGAACCTAATTACTGTGTTTTTCCAAGCTGAAGCCAAGAGACAGAGAGAGAGAGAGAGAGACGGACAGAGAGGGGAACTCGATGGTACATCTGCAATGCTTCTCGGCTGAAACGTACTTTTCAAGTGTAAAATTATTTCTTTTGTTTGTTTAGAGTTGCCTTTGGGCGCCGGTGTCAATTCCCTTGGGGACCCTTCAAACGTTACGCCAGTTGTTTTCAAACATATTCATCATGACTTAGTTGATATTACCCTTTCACAACATTCCTGTAGAAGAAAATATCACAAACGCAGTGACCTACTGCACCAGCGCACTCGGCACCTGAAGTGGGGCTGTCTGTGTTTGCCTTGTTTTATTAATGGACAGAACAGAAGGGTGCATAGCGGCCAATCAATAATGTGTAAGGTGACCACAGGCCATCGGAACTGCAAACAAATTGACATGACAAAGCCTTAGAGATGTTCCTCATCCTGATTTTTTTTTTCCTTTCTTTCTTTAACTAGCTGGCACAAGACAGCGCTACCATTCAGGAAAGATTGATCATGTCCACCATTGCGCTTTGTTTCGAGTGCCTCTTGATCCAAATGACAGACCCTCATTACCTCGGTGGCTGTTGACATGAGGCTCATTTGTGACACTGGGGCTTTGGAAGCGAGCCTGGCTGCCTGTTTTTCTTTCACCCCTGAGATACTCGCAGCTTTTCTGTCTCGGATGTGACATGCAACGGGATTACTAAGAGAGTGTTAGGTAAATGGAGTGTGAACAACACAAACAAAAAAACGTGTTTGTAAAGTTTTTGAGACTGGAAACCTTTAAGAAATGCATGCGTTATTAGAATTGAATGAAATGTTGTGAATGCTAGGGCAGGGTGTTTTCAAAGTGGGGTGGGCGTGGGACCCCCACGCTGTGCTTTGGGGTCCGAGATTGATGTTAAATTTGAAAGATAGTCTTACATAGTTTTTAAACATGTTCAATGTGCTGTCCGTACTAACCCCTAACTTTCTCTGCTGTTCTTTTTTGGGTTTTCTGTGGTGGTGACCTGTGCCCGCACCCACCTGATCAGGGCACCATGCAGTCCTTACACTGATGGATTGAAGGCCAGATGACCACCATCATCTAATTCTTCCACGTGAAGTCTGAAAGCCATGAGGACTGATTGAGATCATTGATGTTAGGTACAGGGTGGTCCAGGTCTAATTATGCAGATCCTGATCATCTGGATGACTTTGATTTATGCTCGGACAATTCCAGTTTAGCGTGAAGACGATTCTTCATGTCGTCAGTTCGCACACTTTTCGATGGTCCAGTGATTTTCTATGTAATAAATTTAATGCGTTATGAAAATTAGATCTGGACCACCCTGTTGAATGCCCAGTGGAGGCTGGATGGTCTTTTGGCCCTGGAACCCCTGCAGATTTTGTTCATTTATTTTTTTCTCCAGCCCTCTGCAGTTTGTTTTGGCCATCGGACCTTACTTTATTCTTTGTTACTTAGTATAGCCTAATCTTATTTTTATATTTTTTCTTTCTTCATCTTGTAAAGCACTTTGAACTACAGCATTTGTATGAAAACGTGCTCCTGAAATAAATGTTGTTGCTGGTTATTGACTAGAGCCTTGACCTGACACACACAAATGGCACTTAAAAACATGGCGGCTTGACCCTCGTCTCTGTTGAAGGGGCAATGCCATGGGCTGCAGGCATGGGGCTCAAATAATGGTGGCAGCGGTGGGAAAGCTGAAGAGAAACTAGTGGCTGTGGTGTCTCTGCCTGGTGGTGGCGTTGCAGTAACGAGGCCCTTGGACAACTACGGAGTGTCGCAGGGGTCTTTGCAAGGCTTCCTGCAAGAAATTACCGTATTTTTCACTCCCTAAGATGCACCTGACCATTAGGTGCACTTAGGTTTAGGGGAGGAAAACAAGAGAAAAAATATTCTGAACCAAATGGTGTACTAATATATTTAATAAAATATAGCAGAATAATATTTCAACCGTGTAAAGTCAACAGCGGTACTAAGAACCATCATCACCGTCATTAACAAATGAGGAGAGGCTTTAAGGTTCAAGCGCTCTTCTTCAGTTGTTCTTTGAATTTAATCAGTTGAAATGCAATGAATGACCTAAAATGGTGAAAAGGCGAGCAGTAAACTGCCAGTGGTTTAAATTGAAAGTTTAGCTTAGCAAAAACTGAAAAAAAGGAAATTTCAGAATATTACAAATGCACCTTCTTCAGGGAACAACTAATAGGTCACAACCTACAGATGTTCTGCAGCAATCGAGTAAATGAAGCCTTACAAGTTGAAGCACACAATTTGCTCAGGCGTCCCAACTTCTGTTGATTACTTAAAAACCCTCAGTCTGTGTGTCTTAACGCAGAGTTGGCACAGACTGTGTTACTGCACCCGCTGAGGTACCTATTGGACAATAGTCCAGTGATAATGGCAGGAACATTGCAATTAAAAAATGAAATGAGACAGAGTGTTATTACCCTTACAAGTGTAGCCCTTACATTTAAAGAAATTACAGAAATAAAATCCAAGTGTCAGTGAGTCCAGTGGTGTCCTTCACAATCCAAAGGCAACTGGAAACTGGCAAGAAACTCTGATAGGCGGAGATCGGGCAGAGCCAATCAGAAGACGACTTTCTGAGGGTCACCAGCTTGCGTGATCACAGGCGCCTCACAGCACAACAGCTTAACAGCGCAGGCCGAGAAAAGCGAGTGCCAGTTTGTACCGTGAAGAGGAGACTTTGTCCAGTCTGCGGCAGCCCACAGCATGTATTTCAAGGCCCTATCTTCAGTGTGGTGCAAGTTCACACCTCACAAGGACTCACTCAAAGTTCACTTTACACAGATTACAATGAATAAATTCACGTTCATAGGTCACCATTTCAATTTTGAACTCGTTCATGTTCAGTTTGTTTTTTAAGGAGTGAGAATAAATGACCCGTGAGTTTGCTTTTTTCAGTTTTGTATGCCTTATATTAGGCTATTACAGTGTTCTGGAATAAAATACAATAATTATGAAGACTTCCACCCATCTATCCATTATCCAAACCGCTATATCCTAACAACAGGGTCACGGGGGTCTGCTGGAGCCAACACAGAGCGCAAGGCAGGAAACAAACCCTAGGCATGGCACCAGCCCACCGCAGGGCACACACACACACCAAGCACACACTTAGGACAATTTAGGATCACCAATGCACTTGACCTGCATGTCTTTGGACTGTGGGAGGAAAAACACGTAAACACGAGGAGAACATGCAGAATCCACGCAGGGAGGACCTGGGAAGCGAACCCGGGTCTCCTTACTGCAAGGCAGCAGCACTACCACTGCACCACCATGCCACCCCATTCTATTTTTTTCTCTTTAAATAATTTAATTGAATTCATTAAAAGCTAATACCATTCCATACAAGCAAGTCAAATTTTTCAAAACTAAGTTCAAATCCAATCAACAGTCCTGTCACACACGTGCGCTTAGAGGAGAACTAAAGGGCCTGAACAGATGTAATTCCACGCCTGACCAGGGGGTGGCGAAGTGCACTGATTCACTCTCTCAATTCCTTGCAGACCATTCTCGGGAAGTCCCGCCCAGTTCCGGGGCAACCAATGATGTTAACTGCCGGATCCGGATGACATCACGTCCTCTACTTGCATTTCAAGGCCGCCATTTTAAGGCAGCAAGTCAGTTCTGTGTTGGACTCAGTCGTGTGAACATGTCTGTTCTTTTTTGACCGATTTTGCAGCCGGGAAATATTATACGGGTGGCTGCCCCAAATATTTCCAATGTCTCTTCGTCATTCTTGTGACACCCCATTCAAGAGAAGGAGAGCTAGGCCAACAGAGTACAACTGTAATGAGTAGGAAAAATAAATGATTTAATTAATAAGTAAAAGTAATTAAAATAAATAAGGGCAGAGAATCAACTTCCTTAATTTTAAAGCTTATTCTAAACTGTTATTGATTTTAAACAAGTTTTGCACAGATCCTCTAAGGTGATAATTTGATTTTTTTCCCATTTTAAATAATAGACAACATCAGTTACCCTTTATAACAGTTCAGGAAATTGTCAGACTAATGCAGAAAAATATAAAATGATTACAATCACTATGTGGCGGATGGCTGGGGCCCATGCCGGGCCGGGATGCCCCTTCGATACTTGGTCCGGGGTAACAACAATGGGCGGCATACTACTTCCCCCAGAATGCTTGGTGGCAGCCCCCCGGTTTGCATTGGAGCCACAGATACGGGACTCCGGAGCTCAGCTCTGTTGGGCTCCATGGCCACCACCAGGGGGAGCTGCACAGCTTCCTGAGCCCGTCTGGGTGCCAATGCAGCCACACTCGGAAGTGCAGCCTTAATTAGGTTAATTATCACCTGCAGCACTTCCGGGTGGGCTATAAAAGGAGCCAGCAGCCACCACTCCGGAAGCCAGAGTCGGGAGGAGGAGGAGGAGGACAACGCTTGCTGGGAGGAGTGCTGGTGAAGACCAGTGTGTGTTTTGCTTTGGTGACTTGTTTGTGTTTGTGGGACTGTGTTAGGGCTCAGGGACATGGGGAAGACGGGTCTGTGTGTGTGCTGGGTCGGGCGCCCATATAGCACCTTTTGCTACACACTAATAATATAATAAATGTATTTATTAATTTAATTTATAATATATAATATAAAATGTATTTATTAATTTATTTATAATATTTAATATAAAACTGAGTGAACAAAGCACAGGGGCAAGTCAAAAAATTAAAAAAGCAAATCCCAGCGCTAGGCCTGCGTGTAATTCAGCCGTCCCTAAAGGGGTCCTTGTCCAGGGTTTATTCCTGCCTTGCACCCTCTGATAGCTGGGATAGGCCCGGCAACACACAGCACCCCCACACCCTGGCCAGGACTTAAATGGGTTAGAAAATGACTGACTGACTGAAGGTTTGCATTTGTCGTTTGTTCATCTGAGGGATAATTGAGACTGGGGCCGCTGCCATATTTATATCGTCACTTCCTAGAGATGTGACGAGAGCAGTAGTCCAGGTCACATGACCCTTCTCCTGCATCACGTAAACAAAAATAAAAACATAAAGGATGTGTGGCACAACACTCGCAGCCTGTGATTAACATGCATGTAGAGGTTCTTAGTTTGTCCTGATTCTGATCTGGTGGAAAAGACTTACAAGAAAAATGTTTTCCGACTCCGGAAAGTTTTTCTAAATACATGTTTTTTTCACTACAAAAATACAAAAGTACATGCAATAAAATAGGAAAGTAAACCACACCACACAATTGTTTAAAAGTCCATCTTCGTATCAAGGATTTACTTCAAAATGACATGCATAAGCGATTGTCCAAGGGGGACCAGCCAGCCCCACACCAAGGTGGTGTTTCAGGGTCTCGAAGACACAAATAAGGCAAGACTGGATGACGAGAAAAAAAAAAAAAATTTCAGAAGCACTGATTTAAACTGACATAAAAAAATCTTAGCAAATTATAAAGAAGCTCGGCACAGTTCCATGTAAAGAAAATCTGATTTATCTCCCTGAGTTTCAGACAATATAAAAAATCATTTTCCCAGTGCATTATAGATTATGCATTAGGAATTTTCTGATTGAGGTAACTCAGGTGACATGTTAACAATGTAGGCAGAAATAGCAGTTAACACCAGATAAACCTTTGAAAACCTCTCTGAAAACATGCGTTTACTTTGTCTTTATGGGTTAGTGAGTGTGGATTGATGAAGTAAAATGGCACATTTATCCATTTAAAATTAAACCTAAAACACAATAAAGTGTGCAGAAAGCGAAGGGGTCTGAAGATTCTGATTCTACTGCATAGCAGAACACAGAAGCACAATCCATAATAACAGAGTAATAAATAAAGAGAACAATATTAACAACAGACAGACAGACAGATAGATAGATAGATAGATAGATAGATAGATAGATAGCGTAGTTGGCAGGATTAGATAGATAGATAGATAGACAGCATGATTAGATATAGATTTTAATTTAGTGTAGTAGGCAAGATAGATAGATAGATAGACAGCGTAGTTGGCAGGATTACACAGACATACAGAAAGATAGATAGATAGATAGATAGACAGATAGCGTAGTTGGCAGGATTAAATAGATAGGTAGATAGATAGATAGCATATCTGGCATGATTAGATAGATAGATAGATAGCGTAGTTGGCGGGATTAGATAGATAGATAGATAGATAGACAGCATGATTAGATAGAGATTTTAATTTAGTGTAGTAGGCAAGATAAAACAGATAGATAGATAGATAGATAGATAGCATATTTGGCAGGATTAGATAGATAGATAGACAGATAGCATGATTAGATAGATATATTTTAATCTAGTGTAGTAGGCAAGATAAAACAGACAGATAGATAGATGGATAGATAGCATAGTTGGCAGGATTAGACAGACAGACAGACAGGTAGATACATAGATAGTGTGGTTGGCAGGATTAGATAGATAGATAGATAGATAGATAGATAGATAGATAGGAAAGGCACTATATAATTGATAGATAGATAGATAAGTAGATGTTTTAGCGTAGTTGGCAGGATTAGTTAGATAGATAGATAGACAGATAGCATGATTAGATATAGATTATAATTTAGTGTTGTAGGCAAGATAAAACAGACAGATAGATAGATAGATAGCATAGTTGGCAGGAGTAGACAGACAGACAGACAGACAGATAGATAGATAGATAGATAGATAGATATCTAATCCTGCCAACTACACTATCTATCTATCAAATCTTGCCAACTACGCTATCTATCTATATATTATATAGCTTCTTTCAAATCTAGATAGATAGATAGATAGATAGATAGATGTGCTACTTTTCTTCACTTTACCTTTCTCTTCCTCCATCTTTGCTCCAGGTGATGTTGCCCTACTTCTCTCCTGACTTTGGGTACATCAGAGGCGCAGTGCAGAAGCAGTTCCTAATTAGTCTGAGTGCCAATAATCTTCTCCAGTGGCTCCAATCGTCCCCAATAGAGCTGCCTGTCAAGATTACATCTCCCATACTGGAGAAAGGTGCTACCACCCAGCATATTTGGGGCACGTATGCTCCACCCTTCCTACCATTGCATTATTTTGATCCCCAGACCAGCAAATGGAGCGCCAGTCTTTCCAGCAGGAAGGCCCATCCACCCAGGCCAACTATCCAATCTGATTGCCTCCTAGCCTGGTAAAGAAACATCATCCATCCTAACCAAGATGCCAGACCACTACACTGAGTAAAATGGATTTAAGGTATGGCACCTCCTCCAGGGTTGTCTCCTGCCTTGTGCACAATGCTACAGCTATCCATTAAAACGGGCGCAAAAACTGTATGAATGTGAACATGGCACTGAAGTCCCACCTGATGTGCAGCTTTAACTGTGGATGTATGGTCTGTAATTATAGGCATGGCTTTGTTTTCTCCAGGAGCTAATAATAAAGTTATGGTGTCCAAATGCCCCTGTCAGCTGCCCTGAGATGCTCGTATTATTTGTGTTTCTGCTATCATGGGAAGGGACCCAAAATGGAATGTGGAGCACTGGCATGTATAGCTGCTGAACTAAATCAAAGTCTCTTCCAATCCTAAAATGTACATTCCCAGAATCACTTTGGGAAACCTGAGGTACATTGCAGCAAAAAGAAAAGCAACTGTTAACTGATTAAATATTTCCTACAGAGGAGAGAGAAGATATTTTAGTGGCTTTTTGTTAATGACTGTATGGCATTCTGCACTAACTGCTGAGGAGCTGTGTTTCTATAAATAAAAATGCTCAGGAATTCATAAGGCATGATAAGTATGTATGGGAGGTTTGGAGCCAAGAGGTCCGGGGTGCATTTTTTTTCTTCCGTAGCAGACAAATGTGCTGTTCAATTACTGATTACTACAACAATTATACGGCAAACATTAGAACGGCGGCTCGTGTTCCCATCCAACAATGAAACAGTAAACTAGAAATGTAGCTGAGTGAAATGAGCAGGCACTCAGTATAAATCTCCCAGGAAATGCATTTTCCCAGTGCTCCGTGTATCTGAAATATTATACATTATGTTGCAGCTTTCAGGGTGAGCACCATTTAAGAGTGTGGTACAAGCACAGCAAGATATTTATACAATATGACGCCTTTCATTTTAAGAGGCTCACCCAGGATCGCTGAGTAAGTCAATGGAGGGGATTAAATTTATGACGTTCTCCCCACCTACTTACTACACCATACAACCCACAAAATGTGCTGGGAGCTTAGATGGAGCTTAAAAAGAGATGGTGTGAAAGGCACTATATAGTAGATGCATGAATAGATAATACATGAAAGGGACCATTTAACAGATAATGAAAGGAGCTGTAGAGCAAAGACAGATTAGATAGATAGATAGATAGATATGAAAGGCAGTATATGATAGATAGATAGATATAAAAGGCACTATATAATAGATAGATAGAGAGATAGATAGATATGAAAGCCACTATATGATAGATAGATAGATATGAAAGGCACTATATAATAGATAGACAGATAGACATGAAAGGCACTATATAATAGATAGATAGATATGAAAGGTACTATATAATAGACAGATAGATAGATAAATAGATAGATAGATAGATAGATATGAAAGGCACTATATAATAGATATATACTATAGATAGATATGAAAGGCACTATATAATAGATAGATACTGTAGATAGATAGATATGAAAGGCACTATATAATAGATAGATAGATAGATAGATATGAAAGGCACTATATAATAGATAGATAGAGAGATAGATATGAAAGCCACTATATGACTGATAGATAGATATGAAAGGCACTATATAATAGATAGATAGATATGAAAGGCACTATATAATAGACAGATAGATAGATAAATAGATAGATATGAAAGGCACTATATAATAGATAGATAGATAGATATGAAAGGCACTATATAATAGATAGATACTGTAGAT
>JANRMT010061414.1:10425691-10438115 GCA_026402145.1 Polypterus bichir lapradei
GCACTATATAATAGATAGATACTGTAGATAGATAGATATGAAAGGCATTATATAATAGATAGATAGATAGATATGAAAGGCACTATATAATAGATAGACAGAAAGACATGAAAGGTACTATATAATAGATAGATAGATAGATATGAAAGGCACTATATAATAGATAGATACTGTAGATAGATATGAAAGGCACTATATAATAGATAGATAGATAGATATGAAAGGCACTATATAATAGATAGATACTGTAGCTAGATAGACATGAAAGGCACTATATAATAGATAGATAGATAGATATGAAAGGCATTATATAATAGACAGATATGAAAGACACTATAACAGACAGACAGATATACAGTATATATGATGGGATATTGGAGGGGATGCCAGTGCAATTACGCAAGCAAACTGGCCAGAAGGACAAGGAGATAAATGTGTAGTCGCCTGGCATACTATAGCAGATGGACTGAGAAAAGCCAAGGATTTGGAGTGGTTCCATTCCCCGTATTCCAGATTGCAGTGGTCCTTGTATGTGTATCGAGTCAGGATACATGCAGGAATGCTTGGGAGATGGAGCCCGGAAGTGAATCCCTGAGGATTGAGCAATGGTGTTGCGGGAGGACCACCCTACTTTCTCCATAGCCTGGAAGTGATTCTGAGGAGCTACATCATGGTACTAGAAGCATTCCCAGGTCTGGCTTAAAAAGAAGCCCACTGCCAGACATAGACGAGTCAGAATCAGGAGGCAGCAGGCAACAATCAACATAGGAGAGGAGAAAGAATTGTATTAATTGTATACTTGTGACCTCTTACTGGAGACGTGGTTGTGAAGAAGTGCCTGGAGAGAATTAAAAGCCTTTATTTTATCCTAATAAGTGTGCTGTAGTACTGTGTCTTGGGTTTGGGGTTCTCTGGCGCCCTTGTGTGGTCAAACAGTGTAGTAGTGAATAATGATCTCCCTTGTCGAAACCCTCATTGACCGCTGACTGTCCTTCTTTGTTGGCTTGTTTTTATGTTCTCCAGTTGTACCCCTAACATGACGAATACACGCATTTGTTACGGTAATTGGCCAATCGGAACAGGCCTGGTCTGAGGCATTCTGGGTAAAGTCAGCTCCATCTTTAAAGTTCAGTGCTGTGGACTCTTAATTCCTCCTCAAGGTTAATGTAATAAAAAGTTTATAGGCTGTAAAAAAATGGATGGATGTTAAACAAGGCTATAGAATTTTTATCAATTTGAGCCCCATGTTAGATCTTTGTAATTGAAAGGCTTTCAGATGTCATCTGTAAATGTTTCCCCCACATGTACAGTCATGGATTCTGAATCCATCAGAAAGCCCCTTAGGAATGACCCTATCATTATTTTTTTCCTATACTTTTTTTTCTTTCTCTGGTATCCTTATGCCAGAACGATTCTCGCCATTTGCTGGTAAGTCTGATACCTGCATGAAGTTGCTCTAAAATTACCAGGCAATATAGTTATGTAGGTTTGTATATGTAGGCCTATATATAAAATACGTAGTTACAGTTTTGAATTGTCCATACCCAAGATTGCATTTTCTGGCTTAAGATGAATTTTTTTGTGACAGCTGGTTGTTCATTTGTACTCCGCTGCTGGTACCCCCGACTCCAAATCCCCCCCCCCACCGGAGTAACAAAAGTGGAGTGATGAGTTTGTGCTTCTCCAGAGCTACCAATTTATTCCGGAAAGAATGGAGGCCAGGATTTCCAGCTGGGAGCTGTCATCATTTATCATACAAAACTAACAAGTTGTGCCTGCTTCGATTTGGGTCTTTACCTTGAGCTCGTACAGGAGTAAAGGCTTATTTGTTCTCACCTAGAATGTAAAAATTCAATAATTTTACATATGTGGTAGCTGCGGTCAAAGGGTCCCCCCCACAGCTACAATAAACCAATCCAAACCAAAGAACCATAAGAGCTCAGAAAACTTTATTTCTTGTGAGTGACTCATCTAATGGGTACGTGGTAAAGAAGAAGAAGGATGAGTAGACACAAAAATAGACAGTTGCTCTTCTTCTTCTTCTTGTTTCGGCTGCTCCTGTTAGGGGTCACCACAGCGGATCATTTTCTTCCATATCTTTCTGCCCTCTACATCTTCCTCTGTCACACCCATCATCTGCATGTCTTCTCTCACCACATTCATAAACCTCCTCTTAGGCCTTCCTCTGCCCCTCATATTCGGCGGCTCTATTCTTAGCACCCTTCTCTCAATATACCCAGCATCTCTCCTCTGCACATGTCCAAACCAACACAATCTCACCTCTCTGACTTTGTCTCCCAACCTGAGCTGACCCTCTAATGTCCTCATTTCTAATCCTGTCCATCCTCGTCACACCCAATGCAAATCTTAGCATTTTTAACTCTGCCACCTCCAGCTCTGTCTCCTGCTTTCTGGTCAGTGCCACCGTCTCCAACCCATATAACATAGCTGGTCTCACTAGCGTCCTGTAGACATTCCCTTTCACTCTTGCTGATACCCGTCTATCACAAATCACTCCTGACACTCTTCTCCACTTCTCTTCCACAATTCTCATTACTCTGTACCGTTGATCCCAAGTATTTAACCTCATCTACCTTCGCCAGCTCTACTCCCTCCATCTTCACAATTTCTCTGACCTCCCTCTCATTCACACACACGTTTTCTGATTTTTTCCTACTGACCTTCATTCGTCTCATCTCTAGAGCACATCTCCCCCTCTCCAGGGTCTCCTCAACCATCTCCCTACTCCCACTACACATTACAGTGTCATATTCAGATCACAATTCAGACAGTTGCTCTACTAGGATAATTTGAAACATCTTGTAATCCTCTGACATTGGAGACATTGGACCGAGCTGAAAATCGGGAGTGGTCCCCCAAGACTTTATTATATACTCAGATATGGGGAATGATATTTGAGGAGTAAACCGCAAGAAAATGATTATATTTTTATATCAATGTACATTAAAGAACCATCAACAATAAATCAAATCAAATTATTAAAATATTGAACAATTATTATAAAAGTAAAGTTGAATAAATCGGACTCTGCAGCTGCATGAATGAAAGGTGAAGTACCACTTCCGGTTAGCGGAAATAGCCCAAATGTTGATAGTAATCTAAATTTTGCATCGAATACTTGTATGCAAGATTTGGTTGACCTAAGTGAAAACATACTCAAAGTTATCGTGTTTACATACACACACACACAGACATAATTCCAAAAATGGTATTTTTGGACTCAGGGAGGTCTAAAACGTTGAGATTCATCAAAATTTCAAAATGGAATTTTTGGATGATTCCAGTACTTTCCCTACACTTCATATATGAGAAAGTCAGGGACATCTAAAATGCCGAGATTCATTAAAATCTCAACATTGAATCTTTGGACAATTACAATACTTTCTCTATATTTTGTATACGAGAAAGTCAGTGACGTCTAAAACGTTGAGTTTCATCAAAATCTCAACATCGAATCTTTGGACGATTACAATACTTTCCTTATTCTTCATATACGAGAAAGTCAGGGACGTCTAAAATGTTGAGATTCATCAAAATCTCGACTTCGAATCTTTGGACAATTACAATACTTTCTCTATATTTCGTATGATGAGAAAGTCAGGGACGTCGAAAACGTCGAGATTCATCAAAATGTCGACATTGAATATTTGGAGGATTACAATACTTTCCCTATGATTCATATATGAGAAAGTCAGGGAGGTCTAAAGTGTCAAGATTCATCAAAATCTCGACTTTGAATCTTTGGATGATTATGATATTTTCCCTACACTTTATACACGAGAAAGTCAGGGAGGTTTAAAATGTCGAGATTCATTAAAATCTTGATATCGAATCTATGGACAATTACAATACTTTCTCTATATTTCGTATATGAGAAAGTCAGGGACGTCGAAAACGTCGAGATTCATCAAAATGTCGACATTGAATCTTTGGAGGATTACAATACTTTCCCTATGATTCGTATACGAGAAAGTCAGGGAGGTCTAAAACATCAAGATTTATCAAAATCTCGACATCAAATCTTTGGACGATTACAATACTTTCCCTACACTTCATACACGAGAAAGTCAGGGAGGTTTAAAACGTCGAGATTCATCAAAATCTTGGCATCAAATCTTTGGCCGATTACTATATGTTCCCTATACTTCATCTACGAGAAAGTAAAAAAAAGACAATATTGTTGCCACTCTTGCCTCTGCATTTTCCTTCAGATTTTGGCCACGACAACATCCAGAGGGGTAGCCGTCCCACTGTCTCGCCTCTCGGCTGAGCCGCACGGAATGTAAGTAATCAGTAACGGTAATTGTATTTTATCATATGTCTCCTTCTTGTGCTAATTTCATTTTTATGCAATTTGATTACTTCATCTTTAACGATCTGTTCGTGAAACTGCACACACATTGGATTGAGACTGTATTCAGACTGTTCACTTTCTGCACACTTTATCGTGCTGTAGATGTCATTTTTCAATGGAGACATTTGTCATTTTTTTGCCCAGCAGCCTACACTCAATAACCCAAAATGAGAAAGCGAAATAAGGCTTTCAGAAACTTCAGCAAATTTATGGAAAATCAAAAAGCGGACACCATGTCATTCCTAGACGTGTTCAGGCCCTTTGCTTTCACAATCCACAAGGTGCTCAAGTGCGTCGTGTTTGCTTTCGTTCTCCTTGAGACGTGTCTGGAATTTCATTGGAGTACAAACTGAGTTCACTGGACAAAGGCACATGTGTACCTGTGTACTGTATATGAGGTGTGTGATTTTTTAATAAATTCTCCAATGCTATGCATTATTACAAACTACAGGAAGACCCCACAGATCTCTTAGTACACCTTACTACTGCAAACCTTTCCTGAAAATGTGCTTTCATCTTGGCATTATGGGTTACTGAGTGGGTCAATTCATGGGCAAAACTGGCAAATGTAGCCATTTAGAATGAAATCAACAACACAATAAAGTGGGCAGAAAATGAAAGGCATTTTTAATTCTTTCTCTATCTGCTGTCTGATTGGTGACCAGGAGGTGTGCGGTGCTCCAGCTTTCTAGAATACATCAGAACAATCTGGATGAGAACAGGCCATTGACCCCCCAACGAAGCTCGTCAGTCCCCCCCACTTCATTTTTCTAAAATAACATCAAGTCGAGTTTTGAGGGGTCCCTGAAGCCCTCCTGTCTGTCACACTACTTGGTTACTCATTCCATGAGTCTCTGGTTCTCTCTGTCAAGAAAAGCTTCCTGATGTTTGTGCGAGATTTACCTTGGACATTAGAACAATGCGGATGAGAACGGGCCATTGACCCCCCAACGAAGCTCGCCAGTCCCGCCCACTTCATTTTTCTAAAATAATATCAAGTCGCTGCGGTGGGCTGGTGCCATGCCCGGGGTTTCTTTCCTGCCTTGCGCCCTGTGTTGGCTGGGATTGGCTCCAGCTGACACCCATGACCCTGTAGTTAGGATATAGCGGGTTGGATGATGGATGGATGGATGGAATATCAAGTCGAGTTTTGAGGGTCCCTGAACCCCTCCTGTCTGCCACACTACTTGAACACTGATTCCATGTGTCTCTGGTTCATTCTGAGTGAAGAAAAACTTCCTAATGTGGAGCCAAGGCCTAAATCAAGAGAAAACGCGTCTTTGTCCCAAGCATTATGGGAGACACAGAATTTATTTGTTTGTTTGTTTATTTTTTTCATATTTGTGAATACATACAGTATGCGACATTGCTTAGTAATCATTGTGTTTTATTTTACTATTAGCATTTAAGTTCATCTTCTCCCTTTGCTATCTTTGAACGTGGGAGGATTGGCAGTGGACTTTTGTTTCTGTTTTGCAGTTTTGTTAAGGGCTCATTCTGCCAATGGCCTGACCACTCTTACGTGGGGCAGGGGGTGGTCAACCCCGCACCAAGGGGATTGTGTGTTTTAGTGACCGGTAAACTTGATACGTCTCTCTTTATTTTCTTCTCTTTTGGGGTTGTCTGTCTGTCTGTCCGTCTGGCATCCCTTTGAATTCTTGGATGACATCATTTCCATGGCGATAAAAGAAGAGAAAAATGCTGGGAAAGAAAGAGTAAATAAACAGAGGGGCTTAACCTGAGAAACCCACTGGTTAAAGAAAGAAAAAAGAACAAAATATAGTAGTGGAGCCGGAGTGGCAGCAGAGGTCAGAATCGCTGAAGCTCACCCTTGAGGAGTGTGGATGCGTCCACTTGTGATGAAAATGATGCTTCTCTCAATCCGGCTTAGCCCCTCTTTGTGCAGCAGCACTTCACTAAACCTTGCTCTGACAATCCCCTCCTTTGTACTATTTTGAGCGTCTCCTAAAACATGAGATCGTCTTTGTGATCCCAGAGAGTGCGCTGGTATCCAGGATACTCTCCTCTAACTGAGCCACCAAATTCAATTTTTGGTTTCTTTTTCCAAGGGGTTTTGGGAGTTGGTGTGTGTGTGTGTGTGTGTGTGTGTGTGTGTGTGTGTGTGTGTGTGGGGTTGAGTCATGATACTAAATACCAACCCTGTATAGCAAGCGAAGGTCAAACAAATTGTAATCTGTGTCCCCCCATCCCCCATACAGGAGCTCCTTTCATTTGTTCAAAGAAACTCTGACCAGTCGCACACTTGGAAAGTGCTGTCATCAGGGTAATGTCTTAAATAGATTATTGTGAACATGGGCAACAAAGCCTCCTCAGCTCAAATCTGTTTATTACAATATTGTTTATTTTTTTGGAATGCTACTACTTTTTAGACCCCAGAAAGTTTTGTCTTTTCATATAAAACATGAAAATGTGGGCATTGTAACCACAGTGCCGTGTTCCTCAACCTGTGGGTCTCGATACAAATGTCCAAATTAAATCCACTGTGACTCAGTCTTGCCCACCTTAATGAAAAGGTATGTGTTGGTGTGTCTGTTTGTGTGTCCGCTCGGTTTCTATGTCTCTGTCATTCCAAAAGATGCAGCATCACAAACATTAACATTGCTTTTACGAATCCCATACCAAATGGCACATAATGGGGACATATGCATTGAATTTCTCATT
This sequence comes from Polypterus bichir lapradei, assembly GCA_026402145.1. Taxonomy (NCBI): domain Eukaryota; kingdom Metazoa; phylum Chordata; class Cladistia; order Polypteriformes; family Polypteridae; genus Polypterus; species Polypterus bichir. The sequence goes on from JANRMT010061414.1 coordinate 10,432,749, forward strand.
ACAACAGATGGTGCACCACAAACATTAGCACTGCTTTTACGAATCCTTTACCAAATGGCATATAACAGAGACATATGCATTGTATTTGTCATTGCGACAGATGGTGCACCACAAACATTAGCACTGCTTTTACGAATCCCATATGTAATGGCATATAACAGAGACATATGCATTGAATTTCTCATTCCAACAGATGGCACATAACAAACATTAACAGTGCTTTTACAAATCCAATACCAAATGGCATATAACAGAGCCATATGCATTGTATTTGTCATCGCAACAGATGACGCATCACAAACATTAACACTGCACTTACGAATCCCATACCTAATGGCATATAACAGAGACATATGCATTGAGTTTCTCATTCCAACAGATGGTGCTTCACAAACATTAGCATTACTTTTACGAATCCTATACCAAATGGCATATAAAAGAGACATATGCATTGCATTTTTCATTTCAGCAGATGGCATATCATAAACATTTACAGTACACTACTTTTACAAATCCCATACTGGCATATAATAACAACAACAACAACATCTGTGTATTGTATTGTATTGACCCCCTTCTTTTTGACATCCTACCTGGAAAGGGGTCTCTCTTTGAACTGCCTTTCCCGAGGTTTCTTCCATTTTTTCCCTACAAGGGTTTTTTTGGGAGTTTTTCTTGTCTTCTTAGAGAGTCAAGGCTGGGGGGCTGCCAAGAGGCAGGGCCTGTTAAAGCCCATTGCAATACTTCTTGTGTGATTTTGGGCTATAAAAAAATAAATTGTATTGTATTGTATTGTATTTATTTCTATAGCACATTTTCATACAAACAATGTAGCACAAAGTGCTTTACATGATGAAGAAAGAGACAAAAGACAAAATAAATAATTAAAATTAGGGAACACTAATTAACATAGAATAAGAGTAAGGTCCGATGGGAGGACAGAAAAAACAAAAACAACTCCAGACGGCTGGAGAAAAAATAAAATCTGTAGGGATTCCAGACCACGAGACCACCCAGCCCCCTCTAGGCATTCTACCTAACATCAATGACCTCAATCAGTCCGCATTTTATTCAGGGTTCTCAGGGAAGAATTTGAGGATGATGGTCATGTGGACTTCTGGCCTTTACTCCATCAATGTAAGGACACCACGGTGCTTTGATTAGGTGATGGTGGCGCAGGTCGCCACCACAGAAAACTGGAAAAAGAACAGAAGAGAAAGTAGGGGTTAGTATGGATTTTGGAGCCACCATGAATAATAATGATAATTAATTGAATATACAGAGCATCAGGATTAAACTAAAATGAAACTATGAGAAAGCCATGTTAAAGTAATGTGTCTTCAGCAGTGTTTTAAAGTGCTCTACTGTATTAGCCTGGAGAATAATATTGGCAAGCTATTCCAGATTTTAGGCGCATAACAGCAGAAGACCGCCTCACCACTGATACAGAGACATTTGCATTGCATTTCTTGTTCCAACAGATGGTGCATCATAAATATTTGTGGTAATAAAAAGCATTTCATTTGTCATTCCAACAGATAGCATGTCACAAACATTAGCACTGCTTTTACGAATTCCACTCCAAATGGCATTTATCAGACTTATGCATTGCATTTGCCATTCCAACTGATGGTGCATCACAAACATTTGTAGTAGAAAAATGCATTGGATTTGCCATTCCAACAGATGATACATCAGAAACATTAACGCTGCTTTTATGAATCCAATATCAAATGGCATATAACAGACTTATGCATTACATTTGTCATTTCAACAAATGGAGCATTACAAGCATTTACACTGCTTTTACAAATTCCATACATTTTACAAATGTCATATATCAGAATTATGCATTGCATTTCTCGTTCCGACAGATGGTGCATCATAAATATTTGTGGTAATAAAAAGCATTTCATTTGTCATTCCAACAGGTAGCACATCACAAACATTAACAATGCTTTTACAAATTCCATACCAAATGGCATGAAAAAGACATATGCATTAAATTTTTCATCCAAAACAGATGGTACGTCATAAACATTTATGGTAATAAAATGCATTTCATTTGTTATTCCAACAGGTGGTGCACTACAAACATTAACACTGCTTTTATGAATCTCATACCAAATGGCATATTACAGAGAGATATTCATTGCATTTTTCATTCCAACACATGGCACAATCACACACATTAACACACTGCTTTTACAAATCCGATACCAAATGTCATATAACAGAGAGATATTTGTTGCATTTTTCATTCCAACACATGGCACATCATTCACATTGACACACTGCTTTTACAAATCCAATACCAAATGTCATGTAACAGAGAGATGTTGGTTACATTATTCATTCCAACACATGGCACATCATTCACATTAACACACTGCTTTTACAAATCCCATACCAAATGACATATAACAGAGACATATACATTACATTGTGCACTGCAAACGTTAACGCTGAGCTCTACATTCTCATCTTAGATGAGAAACACAGCTAGAGTAACAATAAAATGTGACAAAAACATTTTACAGGCACTGTATTTAAATTTTGTGTATGTGTCACACTGGTAAAAGAATCTGCTAAATAAATAAATGAATGTGCTCATATGTGGAAAAGCACTCAATAAGAATACACCAATTTGAAAATTAATAAAATAATAGTATTAATAGTATAGATGTAAAAGTAAGGTGTGATCTGTGGTTGAATAAGACAATGCAAGGTACCATGGTAAAACGTTGGGGTGCCAGCCTGGGCATCTCCGGTTAATTACAGTAAGAACCAAAACCAAAAGTACCAAAAAGGGGTTGCAACCTGTGCCAGTGTAAGAAAGTCCATCCAAAACAAAGAGCCCTCAAGCCTGATTAGTTTTAGAAGGAGCGCCGTCCTGCGGTGCATTTTATGCAACAGTGACCGCCTCCTTCCGGCAAACGTGGGATTTATAGGTTGGAAACCGGAAGGGGCGGAGTCAATCACCCTCAATGGGCATCTTCTCTGTAAAAAAAAGAGGAAGCAAAAGAGGAGTAGGTTAGCACCAGCGCCCCCTCTCGACCTGGGGTGGGAGTACATACCTCAGACGAGCCTGGTGAGTGATGGCAAACATGCATAAGAAATCATGTGGAAAACAGAAAGTTTGTCTAATCTCCTACTTAAATCTGATTATTGGTTATATGGTACGTTATTAAGTAATCCATCCATCCATTATCCAGCCCACTATATAACTAACTACTCCTAACTACAGGGTCACGTGGGTCTGCTGGAGCCAATCCCAGCCAACACAGGGCGCAAGGCAGGAAACAAACCCCGGGCAGGGTGCCAGTCCACTGCAGTTATTAAATAATACTTTACGCAAATAAAAAAAAAAAAAACAGGAAACGTAAAGACGAACATTTGAAGTGCAAGCTGCCCTCCTGACAGAGTCCCATCAGTTTGACGTGACTGTCCCTAAGATAACAAAATTAACAACACTGATTTCTTTAAACCCCATTGAATTCTCAACCGGGCCTTATTGGAGATGTGTGCCGTGTACAAAAAGGTAACAAACGAATCCTTTGCAGCAGTTTGCGGTATTGCGTCAGGCTTTGAAAGGCGATGTCTACTGAAACAGCCAAGCAGGTATGCACGATTGCAGACTGAGCTCACTTTTGCATGGCACTGTGGTTAGCTGAGCCTTCCTGTCGAGGACGCCGCACACACTTGCTGTGACCACATTTGCTTTATTGCTTTCTAATGCTTCGTAATGTTGATGCTGCAATGGAGACCTTCGACTTTTTTTTAAAAAAAGAGATTATTTTGTGTTGATGAATCTCAGAGTGAGACCGAAAGGAAAGAAATAATCATTTGAATATATTGGGGCAACAAATATTTCAGCCTTTTGAAAATGTGATAAAATCCAGGTGAAGAATTCATAAATCTTGTGTAAATATTCTAGCATCCCATCCAATTTACAAGCCCACATTTGTAACTACAGGGTGGCAGGGTGCTGGATGCCCTATTAACTGAGCTGGGTACAAGCCACAGGTGAGACTCCAACCACTTACGCAAGGCCAGTTTACAGTTAACACAACACCGAATTATGATAAAAGACACAAGAACACGCAGTGGACAGCGAACTTCACACGGACAGCGAAAGGACAGAAATCCAACTTGACTCCCTGGAGCTGTGAAGCTGCCATGCTGACCAATGCCACCGTAGAGCAGCCTCCCTCCTGGAGCCATCATTAACTGGAGCTACCAAGTAGAAAGCTGGTTAACTTGGCAGATGATACCAAGCTAGCTGGACTGGCATATAATCTGAAATCTGTTGAATCATCACAGAGGGACTTGGACAAGAGACAGGCTTGTGCAGATTTGTGGCTGATGAAATTTAATGTCAGTAAATATAAAGTGTTACACGTAGAAAGTAAAAATGTGAAGTTTGAATATACAATGGGAGGTCTGAAAATCAAAAGTCCACCTTATGAGAAGGACTTAGGAGTCGCAGTGGACTCGACATGATCAACTACCAGACAGTGTTCAGAAGCCAGTAAAAAGGGTGACAGAATGTCAGGTTATATAGCGCCTTGATGTGTGGAGCACAAGTCCCAGGAGGTTCTATTCAAGCTTTATAACACACTGGTGAGGCCTCATCTGGAGTACTGGGGGCAGTTTTGGTCTCCAGGCTACGAAAAGGACATAACAGCACAAGAGAAAGTCCAGGGAAGAGCGACCAGGCTGATTCAGGGCTACAGGAGATGAATTATGAGGAAAGATTAAAAGAGCTGAGCCTTTACAGTGATGAAGAGGATTCCTGACTGAGGTGTTTAAAATTATCAAAGGAATAAGTGCAGTGGATCGAGACGGTGACTTTAAAATGAGCTCATCAAGAAAACGAGGACACAGTTGGAAACTTGCTAACTGGAAATTTCACACAAACATTAGGAAGTTTTTCTACACATTAAGAAACCACAGACACTTGGAATAAATGATCAAGTTGTGTGGCAGACAGTAGGACTTTAGGGACCCACAAAACAAAATTTGATATTATTACTCAATTAAATGGATAGGACTGGCAAGCTTTGTTGGGCTGAATCTATCTACATTAACATATTTGGCTGATGCACAACATTATTATCTGCGGTGGGCTGGCGCCCTGCCCGGGGTTTGTTCCTGCCTTGCACCCTGTGTTGGCTGGGATTGGCTTCAGCAGACACCTGTGACTCTGTGTTAGGATATAGCGGGTTGGAACGTGACTGACTGACTGACTGACTGACAGCATTATTTTACATAATTACATAAATTATTAGTATCTATCTAATCCTGCCAACTATGCTATCTATCTATCTATCTATCTATCTATCTAATCTAATCCTGCCAACTACA
>JANRMT010061414.1:10466639-10477761 GCA_026402145.1 Polypterus bichir lapradei
TATCTATCTATCTATCTATCTATCTATCTATCTATCTATCTATCTATCTATCTATCTATCTATCTATGTCATATATGTCCTTTCATTTCTATCTATCTATGTATCTATCTATCTATCTATCTATCTCATCTAAGCTCATTGTGTATATCAGTGGCTGTGACTTAGATGAAGAGCAGGTCACTATTTATGACCAATTCATGCAGTTAACCAGATCATTCCAAAGGGTTCACATACTTTTTACTTTGACTGTATTTCTATATACTGTATATAAAAGCCAAATACCACTGACTCAATCATCCTGAAATCTCCTTGGGACTTGAAATTTGGAAATGATAGTTACCCTTGGCCCATAGGTGCTCGCTAAGAAACGGTTTTAAAAATTTCATGGTCCAAGCGTGTTCTGTCTGCTTTTCACGAGAGAATTATTTAACAGATTTAGATCCGGTTGTTTTCTATAATTTGCAGGAACATTCTGGTTGATTTTGCGACTTCTCTCATCGTGCTAAGCACCAGAGTTCACTTTCGGTACCGATGTATTTATGCAAATCCAAGAGAGTGGCTGTGGGCTGAGAGCAGAGGGGCGGGGCCTTCCTCATTCACTTGCCAGCCTCCATTCGAGTCGCTCCTCCTCTCGCCACGTGTTGGAGTGCACCTTAGCTATCGATACCTGTTTGTACAACAGGCATTATCATCTACAGATTGTTAAGGAGTAACGTTTGACGTTTTTGAGAGAGCGAACACAGCTACGTGTGTTTTACAGGGTAGCTGCTGACTGGCAGAGAAATCACAACCATGTGCTTTTCTTCCCATGCGGGGAGCACGATCAGATATAGTGCCAATGTCTATTGAATTTTAAAGTTTGCCCTGTTTCATTACTATGTGGGCGTAGCCACGGGGTTACAGTTAGTATATATAATAAGACAACATGAGTGTGTGTTATATGGGTTAGGGTTAGGGTTAGGGTTAGGGTTTGCATGACTAGATTCAGTATATTGGACTCGGAGAGTTAAAGGCAGGCAGTGTGGTGTAGCGGTTAAAGCTTTGGATCTCAAACCCTAAGGTTATGGGTTCAAATCCCACTACTGACACCATGTAACAATAAGTGTGCTCCAATTGGAAGACCAAAACAACATGTAACCAACAGTATCATACATGTTGTACGTCACCTTGGATAAAGGAGTCAGCAAAAAAAGTAAATGTGACAGGGTCTGAATACTGTGAAGAGGAGACTTTGTGCTGCAGGTTTGGCAGGAAGAAAGCTATTCCTTAAAAGACACAATAGTCGTGCATGAACGGGTCCATTGAACACGATCATTTTTCTAAGAACGGTGAACTTAACGTAACGTATTTGCAAGTGAAGAACAGTGAACGTAAGCGAGTTCAGTTTTAGGTGACATTCTGGATCTGGTTTAGGTCCGGATTAAATGTTTTGCCTTACCCTGTGATGTAGGGGTGGAGTTGAATCTGAATACTGTTTATTTCGTAGAAATTGTTTGCCATTTACTTGTATTTGGAAAAAATAACATCAACTCAAATCGGCCCTGTTTGTGTCTGCATGCTTGTGCTTAAGCTGCGCCACTGCTGACACGAGCACGCGATGAAACTCTGCTTTCGCTTTTAGGGAAATGTGGACTTTGAGAGGCCACTTTATATTTTTCTCCATTGGACATGCAATAGGTGATGCGAATTTTGACCGGCGGTGTAATAGGTTAGTTCACCTACACACTGGTTCCACCATCACCATAATTTATATGGATACTTGCATCTATTTACCGTATTTTTCGCTCCATAAGACACACTTTTTTTCCCCAAAAGAAGGGTGGAAATGTCTGTGCGTCTTATGCAGCGAATATTACGTCACAGACCGTGATGTGTATTACCTGACAAAAGTCGACATCCAGAGGTAGAGGGCGACAATCAGCTGTTAATGGCGACAAAACTAACCGTTACGCCACAGGCATTCCCACTGTTCTTGGAGGAATTTTAGACTCATTGACTCGGCATCTAATCCCTGCGTGTGCGTGAGTTACGCAAGAAATGTAAACAAAAGTAAACAAAGGCAAGATGGCATCGACATCTCACGAGGGAGCAAAGCGAGAGCAGAAAACAAAATACTTAGCAGACGATGTTTTGCACATTATCGCCGAGTTGGATTCTGATTTTGTTGAGAGTGATCAGGAGATCGAGTAGGAGAGTGAGGAACTGGCATCAGCTGATCGGACACCAGCCGATGTCACCCCAGCTGAGCGCATTCGCACAGCTGATGCACTTACGGCAAGGTTCGTGTGGGAGGAATACCCAGACATCGATCCATGGGAGCCAAACTGGCTACCAGACTTCACAAGATAGCACCATGCATGCTGTTGGACACGACAGATTACCGGCCGCTGGACTACTTCAGGCTGTTCTTTCCTGATGCCGCTTTACAGCTACTGTCAGACGAGACAAACGGGTATGCAGAGCAAGTTTTTGAATCATGGGCTGCGCTTGCATCGCATTCTCGTTTTTCAAAGTGGAAACCCACAACAAAAGACGAGATGAAGGGCTTTGTGGCATTACAGATAGAGATGGGACTGGACCATTGGTCTAAACGTGCTTTGAACCCCTGGTGGCTTTGGACAGGTTATGCCGCCTGATGATAGGTATGAGCTCCTGCAAAGTGATTGTGAGCAACTGTGCTTCTGACACTGGCGACGAGGAGTTCTTGGGGTTTCCAGAAAACTAGAAGAGCGCTTGAACCTTAAAGTCTCTCCTCATTTGTTAATGACAGTGATGATGGTTCTTAGTACCACTGTTGACTTTACATGGTTGAAATATTATTCTGCTATCCATCCATCCATTATCCAACCCGCTATATCCTAACTACAGGGTCACGGGGGTCTGGTGGAGCCAATCCCAGCCAACACAGGGCGCAAGGCAGGGAACAAATCCCGGGCAGGGCGCCAGCCCCCCACAGGGCACACACACACCCACACACTAGGGACAATTTCGGATCGCCAATGCACCTAACCTGCATGTCTTTGGACTGTGGGAGGAAACCCACGCAGACACGGGGAGAACATGGAAACTCCACGCAGGGAGGACCCGGGGAGCGAACCTGGGTCTCCTTACTGTGAGGCAGCAGCGCTACCCACTGCGTCACCCTTTATTCTGCTATATTTTATTAAATATATTAGTACACCATTTGGTTCATTATATTTTTTTTTCTTGTTTTCCTCCTCTAAACCTAAGTGTGTCTAATGGTCCGGTGCATCTTAAGGAGCAAAAAATACGGTAACTTCTTTTTTGACCGGGAGGATATTAGTATATGTGGTTATACGTGTTTGTTGCTGGGTTTAACTCATAAAATGTATTTAAATAAAAAAGTCTTCATAATTATTGTATTTTATTCAAGAACACTGTAATAGCCTAATATAAGGTATACAAAACTGAAAAAAGTAAACTCACGGGTCATTTATTCTGCAAAATGAACTGAACATGAACGAGTTCAAAATTGAAACGGTGACCTATGAACGTGAATGTATTCTTTTTAAAATTGAAATGGTGACCTATGAACGTGAATGTATTCTTTTTAATCTATGTGAAGTGAACTTTGAGTGAGTCCTTGTGAGGTGTGAACTTGCACCACACTGAAGATAGGGCCTTAAAATACATGCTGTGGGCTGCCGCAGACTGGACAAAGTCTCCTCTTCACGGTACAAACTGGCACTCGCTTTTCTCGGCCTGCGCTGTTAAGCTGTTGTGCTGTGAGGCGCCTGTGATCACGCAAGCTGGTGACCCTCAGGAACTCGTCTTCTGATTGGCTCTGCCAGATCTCCGCCTATCAGAGTTTCTTGCCAGTTTCCAGTTGCCTTTGGATTGTGAAGGACACCACTGGACTCACTGACACTTGGATTTTATTTCTGTAATTTCTTTAAATGTAAGGGCTACACTTGTAAGGGTAATAACACTCTGTCTCATTTCATTTGTTAATTGCAATGTTCCTGCCATTATCACTGGACTATTGTCCAATAGGTACCTCAGTGGGTGCAGTAACACAGTCTGTGCCAACTCTACTTTAAGACGCACAGACTGAGGGTTTTTAAGTAATCAACAGAAGTTGGGACACCTGAGCAAATTGTGTGCTTCAACTTGTAAGGCTTCATTTACTCGATTGCTGCAGAACATCTGTAGGTTGTGACCTATTAGTTGTTCCCTGAAGAAATCCCATTTGTAATATTCTGAAATTTCCTTTTTTTCAGTTTTTGCTAAGCTAAACTTTAAATTTAAACCTCTGGCAGTTTACTACTCACCTTTTCACCATTTTAGGTCATTCATTGCATTTCAACTGATTAAAGTCAAAGAACAACTGAAGGACAGTGCTTGAACCTTAAAGTCTCTCCTCATTTGTTAATGATGGTGATGATGGTTCTTAGTACCGCTGTTGACTTTACATGGTTGAAATATTATTCTGCTATATTTTATTAAATATATTAGTACACCATTTGGTTCAGAATATTTTTTCTTGTTTTCCTCCCTAAACCTAAGTGCACCTAATGGTCAGGTGCGTCTTAGGGAGTGAAAAATACGGTAATTTCTTTTTTGACCGTGAGAATATTAGCATATAAGGTTATACGTCTTTGATGCTGAGTTTAACTCATAAAATGTATTTAAATAAAAAGGTCTTCATAATTATTGTATTTTATTTAAGAACTCTGTAATAGCCTAATATAAGGCATGCAACCTGAAAAAAGTAAACTCACTTACTTTTACACTTACTTACACACTTACTTACTCACGAGTCATTTATTCTCACTCCTTAAAAAAATACAAAATGAACTGAACATGAACGAGTTCAAAATTGAAATGGTGACCTATGAACGTGAATGTATTCTTTTTAATCTGTGAACTGAACTTTGAGTGAGTCCTTGTGAGGTGTGAACTTGTACAACACTGAAGGTAGGGCCTTGAAATACATGCTGTGGGCTGCCGCAAACTGGACAAAGTCTCCTCTTCACAGTAAAGCAGCCTCCATTTTGGAGTCTGTCCCAAGCTTAGATGAATGGGGAGGGTTGGCGTCAGGAAAGGCATCCAGATGTAAAAATCACACAGAAACCTCTACTGGAGAAGTCTGGTCAAAAAAATAAAAATAAAAAAAAAATAAAAATGGGAATAATTACAGAAGAAGAAGAAATAGATGTGCTTAATGCATACAAATCGTTGTTAGACTTTGTTTATGGCGTAAAACAAAGTGGTTTTCTACTGCAACACAATGTCGACCAAAAAGAAAACGCTCCACGTTAAACCTTTATGTCAGCCCTTCCATATGCACGAGGCATTTTATTTTTGAATAAAAGCGCACTTGTTCTGTTATATTTGTACCTTTTGTGAAAGTGTTTGTTTGATATTTGGACTTCAGGCTTCATACATTATATAGTTTATGCCTACATTTTGTCATTTATTACTAGAATATGAAAAACGTTTCTGTTTTAACAATGTGTTTACACGGATCACTGTAGAAACGGAACAGACATGAAATGCGTGTGTTCCAAATAACGATCTATTATTTCCACTCTAAAACACCACTTCACTCCCAGATAATCAATCAAGGCATGAGCTGAGAGAAGTTTATGCACGTTCTAAGTCAGAGGGGGATGGAATAGCCGGCTGCTTGCAGCTTGTCTTTATCGGCACATTTAGAGGACAAAAGACGCTGGCGGGGAAGTGCGAACGGATTTAAGAAGTGATTTAAGGTGGGACGGATCTACAAGTTTTTTCGTAGGTTCTGGTAATTCTAATGTTAAGCCATACTTTTATGTGGTTAAAATATCCATCCATCCATTATCCAACCCGCTATATCCTAACTACTGGGTCACAGGGTTCTGCTGGAGCCAATCCTAGCCGACACCAGGTGCAAGGCAGGAAACAAATCCCAGGCAGGGTGCCAGCCCACCACAGGGCACACACACACCAAGCACACAATAGGGACAATGTGGGAGGAAACCGGAGCACCCGGAGGAAACCATCACAGACACGGGGAGAACACAAAAACTCCACGCAGGGAGGACCCAGGCAGCGAACCCGGCTCTCCTAACTGTGAGGCAGCGGCGCTACCCACTGCCCCACCGTGCCGCTCTGGTTAAAATATTGATTTTTCCATTTTGCAGCTCATAATATAGGACATCCAGTCCTTGCATAGCCCCAAGCCGAATTAAGAAACTAAGAAAATGGACAGAGAAGTGACCGCAGTGTCCAGCAGAACACAAATGAGCGCACATAATGACAGGTTTGTGTCACAGGGACCAGCCGGCAGAATGCCATCGTCCTAATTTAACTAATATCCCAAATTAATGTTGTAAATTGCCTCATGCTAAAAGCGCATCGGCTATCAGGGATAATTAGGGAATTCAGGTGGACATACAGGAATAGAGTTTAAATGGAGCCCTTGGAATGAGGGAAAGCAAGCCTGCAAAAAAATGAAGAAGGAGAAGGAAATGGACAAAGTGAATAGCAGCTACACGAACTGACAAAATACCTACGGAAAGAAAAACAAAAAACCCTAAATAGTAGTCAAATACTGACTCGGGGTCCAGAGCGTGACCACTGGAGCAGTTCTTTGACACCCGGGGAGATCAGACTGTGTGGTCACCCTTACTAGGATGAGGTGGAGACAGAAATGCATTTCCACCTCTTCCTGTTCAGAGTAGCAAGAAACTGAGAGCAGGTCTGTAACTCAGAGAGTCTAATCAGGAGAATAACTAATAGCCCACCATGTACAGTATGTGCCCACCACATAATGAGGGATGGCAGATCGACTCTGTCCACCCCAAACATTTTCATATCTTCGGGAATAACGTGGTGACTGAAGGGGATGCTGTCGCTTATTTCATATCTCCCTGTTAATTCACGTGTAGTCATTTTAGTTACAGTATTATTAGAATTTTTGGCAACATCAAACAGATCTCCATGCCAAAAATGCTGTTCAAAATCTGAATTGGAAAGCAAGAGAAAGAGAGCAAGAAAGAAGAATGAGAGGAGCAGCACAATGGGGTACGATATCCAGTGCAGATGTTAAACTCTTTATGGAGGTCTGCACGCTCTCCCCACATCTACCATGGGTTTGCTTTAAATATTCTGACCCTCTCCACAAGGCCTGTCATCACACTCCCTTCAACGGTGCCGGGTGGTTGTCTCATCACCTGCCTGAGATACCTCAGCTTAGGTTTTAATGTGACTCAGAAGTTCGCTTTCCATTCCAGCCAACTTGTAGACTTGCTCAGCTTTGTCTGTGATATTCTTAGCAACTTTCTGACATATCTGCTCTCAAAAGCCTGCTTGCGTCTCTCTACTTCTTTCTTCAGCGTCCAGGAATTGCATCCGTACGTCGCTACCAGCCACACCAAGGCTTTTAAAAGGTTTTAAGCCTTGTGACACAAGATTGGCCGTCTTGACAGCAGCACATTGCAAAATACAGATGCATGATGGGAAGACAGTCATCAGTTTTGTCCATGAGATTCTCACCAATGTTCTGATGTATTTGCTCTCGAAGCCTGCTTGTGTCTCTTTTCTTCTTTCTTCAACGTCCAGGAATTCCATCCATACTTTGCTATCAGACAGACCAAGTTCAGCTTTCTGGTTCTTCTGACTGACTTGTTTTTTCATATCCATTTCACGTAACCATCATTGCCATGTCCACGGCCAGCCTTGCTTTCACCTCACGTGCACAGTCAACATCATCTGTTACTGTGCTCTCCAAATACACGACAGAGTCCACCTACTCCAACCTTCCTCCATCCAGCGTAATCCCACGTACCTCATCAGTGTCCGTCATCATTATTTCAGTCTGTTGCATTGATCCCGATATTTCTGCAAAAGGAAGACGGTCCAAGTCTTTAGAGTCTGGTTCTTCCTTTCTTGCTATATGGTTGCAAGATATGGATGTTATCCTGTGACCTGAGGTAAAGACTCTTCAGAGAATCCTTGAGTACTGCTGGTTTGACTTTGTGTTGCTCACGGAGTCCCAAATGAGGCACATTACCTGCATTGTGAGGGAGCGTCAGTTACGGTACTATGGCCATGTGATGCGATTCCACGAGGGTGATGCTCATTGCTGAATACCCAAGTGGCTGGCCCAGGCCAAGGGTACGGCCACATAACACCTGGCTGCGGTGGATAGATGCTGATTTTCAGAGGCCGTCTGCCTGGGGGTTGCCAACCAGGATCCCAAGGTGTTTTGTCATGTGGTGGGAACGACGACGTGTTGTACCAGTGCATGCTCCCCAACCTGACCTGACCTGATCAGCATGTTATATGAGACTCCACTGCAGCCCTCTCAACTCGGCACACCAACTCTTGTTGTTCTTCTGGCGACGTGGCCAACAAAGCAATGCCATCAGTAGGCCTGAGATTATAGGGGTCCTCCCACCCATTCTGAATCCTCCAGTGAATCCTGGCAGTGCTTTTCACCTCATTTATTCTACTAGGATGTTGACACAGGGAGACGTTACATCCTGGCTGGACTCCTTTTTTGATGAGGACCCATGCTGACACAAGATTGGCCATCTGAACAGCAGCACATTGCAAAATATGGATGCATGATGGGAAGACAGTCATCGGCTTCATCCATGAAAATCTCAGCAACTTTCTGACGTATCTGCTCTCAAAAGCCTGCTTGTGTCTCTCTACTTCTTTCTTCAGCGTCCAGGAATTGCATCCTTATGTCGCTACCAGCCACACCAAGGCTTTTAAAAGGCTTTTAGCCTCATGACACAAGATTGGCCGTCTTGACAGCAGCACATTGCAAAATACAGATGCATGATGGGAAGACAGTCATCAGTTTCGTCCATGAGATTCTCACCAACGTTCTGATGTATTTGCTCTCGAAGCCTGCTTGCGTCTCTCTTCTTCTTTCTTCAGTATCCAGGAATTCCATCCACACGTCGCTACCACACATACCAAGTGCAGCTTTGTGGCTCTTCTGACTGACTTGTATTTCCATATCCATTTCACGTAACCATCACTGCCATGTCCACGGCCAGCCTTGCTTTCACCTCACCTGCACAGTCAGCATCATCTGTTACTGTGCTCTCCAAATACACGACAGAGTCCACCTGCCCCAACCTTCCTCCTTCCAGTGTAATCCCACGTACCTCATCAGTGTCCGTCATCATTACTTCAGTCTTGTTGCATTGATCAGCATGTTATACGAGAATCCATTGCAGCCCTCTCAACTCAGCACACCAGCTCCTTTAGTTCTTCTGGTGACGTGGCCAACAAAACAATGCCATTGGTGAGCCTGAGATTATGGACGGACCTCTCACCGATTCATGAACCCACCAGTGAACCCTGGCAGTGCTTTTCGCCTCATTTGGTCTACTTGGATGTTAAACAGACACGGGGAGATGGTGCATCCTGGCTGAACATTGCATAAATACAGATGTACGATGGGAGGACATGGCCATGTCATGGCGGTGGGCTGTAAGTCAAGTACATGATGTCAGTAGAAGCCCTTAGAGCTGGGGTCCCTAACTCTGGTCTTGGAGGACCCCCAGTGGCCGCAGGTTTTCATTCTAACTCTTTTCGCAATTAGTGACCAAACTTCTTTTGATTCATTTTAATCGACTTGCTCTTGAAGACTCAGACCACTTAATTGTTTCTTTTTCCTTAGTTAGCAGTAAGACAATAATGAGATGCAAAATGAGCCAAAACAGGACCATCAAACTGTGTCCGTCATACAATATCTGAGAATTAAGAAAGGTGAAGGTCTCGGGAATGTTGATCTGCTCAGGTCCACAAAACATTTTAACGGCCCTTTTAGAAAAGAGGAAATCAATAATTTTGGAAATGTCTGCTATTGCGCAATGAGAGCAGCAACAGGTCATAGAATTAAAAGAACGGGTTTAATGAAGGACAAGACTCAGCGCCTAATAAAGCAACTGGTTGGAGTCTGAGGCCCTGACTTAGTTGGTCTTCTGTTGGCTCACTCACTTCACATTTCATTTCTGTTTGGGTGCCATTTAAGGAAAAAAATGATGCAATTCAGAGGAACGATGAAGGAATTCAGGGGAACAAATCTTAAAAAACAAGTCAATTAAAATGAAAGGCAAAGGAGTTAATTAGCAGCCAAAACAGGTCCCTGATTAAGAAAAATGTTAGAATGAAAACCTGCAGCCACTGGGGCCCTGCAGAACCGGAGTTAGGGACCCCTGCCATATAGAAATGCAGTCTTTATTTTGTTTTTTAAAATCACAAGTTATTTTACTGGAAGGTGCACATTTTGATCAATTCCTGATTCTTTTATTACTTTTCCGTATGCTGTTCTTCTTTTTTATTTGTTTCCCCAGTCCCTTTAAGAACTAAACACATGCGAGAATTCTAACCCTTATGGTAATTAAAGCTTGAACTGAACTGTACACCTCTCTGATTACTCTAACCAGACTGCTACAACCTGCAAAGGGGCGAAAAACAAATCTACATGGATCTTGCACGAAAGAATGGCCACTGGACATCAGTTAGGCGGCACTTCAGCTCAGCTCTCCACAAACAGGCTAAAAATACACCGTCCTGGCAAACATCCAGTCGTGGGGCAGTCGGTGATGTGCGAAATGATGGAGCAGGTCCAACTTCAGTATCAGACTATGGCGATGATACTTCTCCCATCTGCTGCGGGGCCATTCTGCATAACTAAGAGAAGTCATTTGGCCAACGCCTGAAGTAAAAATATAGTATGAGCCAACAGAAGTAATTGTAAACTGTGACAGCCATAACCAAAATAAAAAAATAGACATAAAAATGCAATAAACACTAAAGTACCGTGGATTGCTGCACCAGCAGCTCTTGCAGGAGTGAACTGTTTTTTTAAGTTATGATGTGCAGACTCATTTTCAAAACTGACAAAATTTATCACCCTGTTCAAATAGTGGGTTTAAAATCTATCATGTAATAAAAGACAACTGTCTCTGTGTGTGTGTGTGTGTGTGTGTGTGTGTGTGTGTGTCTGGTCCCACCGAGCATCCTGATTAGCCAGTGAGGCCTTGGTCTGATTGGTCAGTTTGTCTATCATATAACCTGTCAGTTTGTCTTTGGTCAGATTGTTTATTTTGGCTATGATCTGATTGGTCAGTTAGGCATTGGTCTGATTGGT
>JANRMT010061414.1:10477771-10503327 GCA_026402145.1 Polypterus bichir lapradei
TTTGTGTTTCATATGATTGGTCAGTTTGGCTTTGATTGGATTGGTCAGTTTGGCTATGATCTGATTGGTCAGTTAGGCTTTGGTCTGATTGCTTAATTTGTGTTTCATGTGATTGGTCAATTAGACTTTCGTCTGCTATGTTATATGGGTTGGAGATGGTGGCACTGACCAGAAAGAAGGAGAAAGAGCTGGAGGTGGCAGAGTTAAAGATGCTAAGATTTGCATTGGGTGTGACGAGGATAGACAGGATTAGAAATGAGGACTTTAGAGGGTCAGCTCAAGTTGGACAGTTAAGAGACAAAGATTGGATTAGATTGGAGGAAAGATTGCGTTGGTTTGGCCATGTGCAGAGGAGGGATGAGGGGTATATTGGGGTAAGGGCTCCGGCAGTCTGCCACTATATATATATATGTTTATATATAATCCAACACCTGTCTGTCTGTCCACTTTTCACGAGAGAACTACTTAATGGATTTATATCGGGTTTTTTTCTAGAATTTACTTGAACATTCCTTGATTTTGCGACTTCTCTCATTTCTCTATGTATCATAGTTCGCTTGCAGGAGTGATATACTCGTGATAATCTGAGACAGTGGCTGTGGGCTGAAGGGATGGGGAAGCGTGTCGTCAGGAGTGGGGAGCCGGGCAGGACCCTCCTCACTGTCCAGTTTTACTACTACAGGAGATGGCTAGTGTGTGTATGTATGTATATATATATATATATATATATATATATATATATATATATATATATATATATACACTAGGGGGCTTTGTCCCCTACTCGCTTCGCTTCATTTCTATATTTGCTTTTGTTCATCTTTGACTTTCTCCAGCTTTGACAAAACACAGCACTGACGTTTTGGTTAATGCCTCACTTACCTCCCCTATCGACTACTGTAATGCCATTTTGTCTGCCATCCCTAAAAAAAGTATCCATCGTTTGCCAGTTATACACAATTCTGCTGCTGGGATAATCACTTGTTCTACGCCCACTGAGCACATCCCACCGATTCTTTTCCAAACTTCATTGGCTCCCTGCCTACTGCCGTATTCAATATAAAACACTGCTCTTACCATCTGAAGCTCTTCACAGACTCACTCCTCCCTACCTTTGTGATTCTTTTACAGACTCGTAGCCCTTCACGCGCACTCAGATCCTCATCAGCATCTTTACTTTTTGTGTGTCACATCAAACTTTGTTCTATGGGAGCTGCAGCCTTCTGTTACTGCGCTCCGCAACTCTGGAATTCTAGAATCCGTAACAAAATTTAAAGCTATTCTTAAAACACACCTCTTCAAACTGGCATATCTAATATGGTTTTATTATTTGTCAAGGAATTTGATGTACGTTTGGTGCTGTTGATTTTATCTTTATCTCTTCCTATTAATATTTTATTGTTGTTTAATTCTTTGTAAGCTGACCTTGAGGGGTTAGAAAGGTGCCCAAGAAATACATTTTTTTATTATTATTATTATTATTATTATTAGTAGTAGTATTATTATCTGTTAGGCTTGGCTTCTAATTACAAAACTGGTTGGAATGAAAACCTCCTGCCACTGTGGACCTCCAGGAGCAGAGCTGCGGACCCCTGCTACGGACTATTAGCTTGGATTACTCCTTGGCTGTCAACACAGGAAATTACCAGGTAATTCTGGGGTTCTGTGAGGCGAAAGAGGCCTATAAACTAACTGGCAGTGCACATTGCGTAATCTGGGAGTCATCTTCAATATAAGCAAACACTTCAGCCTTCAGTTACTGCACTGCTCCTTACTAGGAGAAAAAAAAAAACAAGTGTAGGCACCGCTTACAAAGTTGATGTAAATATGAGAGTAAACACGATCTGACTAACAGGAGTTTTAAAAACTGGCAAATAACTAAATGACTAAGCAGGCTGTTTCATTTTGTTATGCAAAATAAGCCATTCAAGTCCCGAAAACAGATGATAATTATCTCAGTGTTATGACACAAGCCCCTTCCACATAATCAGACTATCACTTAAATTAACAGGTAAATAAACAGAAACAAAACAAAACCAAACAAAATCCAGAAGAGGTCTCTCAAGAGAACACTGATTAAGAACTGGTGTGATTCCTGGAAATGTCCGGCTTTGTGTTCCAACAATATTGTGTTACTGTTGTGATGAGCACACAAAGCATTACAACAAAGGTGTAAATAGAGAGATAGATAGATAGATAGATAGATAGATAGATAGATAGATAGATAAAGGCACTATATAATGGATAGATAGATAGATAGATAGATAGATAGATATGAAAGACACTATATAA
This sequence comes from Polypterus bichir lapradei, assembly GCA_026402145.1. NCBI lineage: Eukaryota > Metazoa > Chordata > Cladistia > Polypteriformes > Polypteridae > Polypterus > Polypterus bichir. Next base: position 10,480,064 of record JANRMT010061414.1, read on the forward strand.
TAGATAGATAGATAGATATGAAAGGCACTATATAATAGATAGATAGATATGAAAGGCACTATATAATGGATAGATAGATATGAAAGGCACTATATAATGGATAGATAGATAGATAGATATGAAAGGCACTATATAATGGATAGATAGATAGATAGATAGATAGATAGATAGATATGAAAGGCACTATATAATGGATAGATAGATAGATAGATATGAAAGGCACTATATAATGGATAGATAGATAGATAGATAGATAGATAGATAGATATGAAAGGCACTATATAATATATAAAGACAGACAGATAGATAGATAGATAGATAGATAGATAGATAGATAGATAGATAGATATGAAAGGCACTATATAATGGATAGACTGTATCAATTCCTGCTCCCAACGCCTCTCTCTCTCTTTACCATCCAGCATTGTCACTTTTTGCTCTTCCACATTCTGGCAAACAGTTAAGGACCTTTAGCTCCTGCAGAAATACATTCAGGAGAGTTTTTATCCTCTAGCCGTGAGCCTCTCAACAGACACTTGTCTTCACAACTGGATGAGCAGACCTGAAGTGTTTTCTTGTACATCAGCCGGTGTCATACTTACTGTCTGTGTTTGTATTCATTGCCCACTTTTGGGATTATACGAATGTCACAAATCTGTTGGAAAAATGCAAGGAAGAACTTGTGAACACATAACAAGAAACTTGAAATGGGAGACTGCAATCACACAAAAAGGAACCACATTTGGTCTAAATATTTTCAATTGACTTTAGGTCAGGTCCTGGCTTTCCTGGGCAGGTATAATAACACTCTGGGTAGTCCTTCTGTAATGTCTATTTGAGGTACTGGAACACCAGTCAGAACATATCTGATGGTGAAGCTAAGAAATAAATCACCAGCATACCCCTGGAGACAAATAAAATTCTATCTATCTATCTATCTATCTATCTATCTATCTATCTATCTATCTATCTATCTAATCCTGCCAAATCTGCTATCTATCTATCTATTGTCATAGGTGGCTGGGGGGGCAACCTGGCCAGGATGCCCCAGAAGAACGGAAGAGGGCTTACGCCCACCTCAGACCACGTGGGGGTGACCACCCTGGTTGCTATGGGGACCACGGGTACAGGGCTTTGAAGCTCAACCCTGTAGGTGCCCGTGGTCACCGCCATGGGGCGCCCCGATGTCTTGGGAGCCCTGGACCTCAGCACTTCCGCCACACGCAGAAGTGCTGGGGGGAAGAGAAGCGGGGACACCCGGAGGGCTTCCGGGTGTGCAGCCGGCACTTCCACCACACTGGGGAATGCCGGTGGAAGATTGCTGGGGAGCACCTGGAGCACATCCGGGTGATGATGAAAGGGCCGCCTCCTTCCATTCGGGGCGAGAGTCGGGTGGAAGAAGGACGGAGCTCGGGAGGAGAGGCAAGGAGGCGGCCTGAAGAGTAAGGCATTTTGAGTTGACCTAGACTTTGGGGGTTTGTGGTGCACTTGTGACTGTAAATAATGTATAGTAGTCATGTGTTGGGTTATGTCAACGTGTTCCGCCTGTCTGTCTATCTATCTATCTAACTGCTATACAACTCTACATGCAAGCTGGTCTTCATTATGTTGATGGCTTAATTTAAGGTTATTGAATTTTATTTGTTGGCCTGGTGTTGTTCTCCGTTACACTACAATCATGGTACACTTAATATTTTATAGATTTTTGCCTTGCCAACTGCAATGTTTTCCCCTCTGTGTAAGATGATGATTAACTAAATATTAAATAATCAATTATGTATTAAATAATATATCATGCGACATGTCAGATGAATAGAATCACAGCCTATGAATAGGCATGCATTAAGTAGTGTACTAGTTTCCAGCAACGTTAATTTAAATAGATCCTATATTAAATGATTATTGATCGACATCACCATTGCAGGAAAAAGGGCAATAAGTGCAAATATTGAAACTATTTTCATGGAAAGTAAAGCAAAATACAGTTTTTAAATATTTACAATCAGTCAGATATTTTCAAATCCACTGGAGACTATCCCAGCCTGTGGTGGACACAAGGCAGGAACAAAGCCTGGAGGGGGTGCCGTGAATGCACACATCCATACACACAGGCCAATTTAGTAACGCCAACTGTCTGAATATATATATATATATATATTCACACTCGTCTGCATGAGAGGCAGCTAGAAGGGCCAAGTGAAGGTAATTCCATGCCAGGCCAGGGGGTGGCAGGGTGCAGTAAACCTTTCTCTTTCATCTCTGCAGACCAGACATGGGAAATCCTGCCTGATTCCGACGATGTCACTTCCGGTTCCGCTCCTCCCCGCCTCCCACCCGATGATGTCATTTCCGCTGACCTGCTTTAAAAGCCAGATAACCTCCACTTGTGTGAAGTTCTGTTGTTGGACTCAACCTGTGCACTTCTGTGTTGCCAAATCTCAATTATTGCAACCTTATTCAAGCATACAGGTGGCTGCCCCAAACCTCTTTTGGTGTCAAGGTCTATTCTTCTATATATTTATAGTTTGTAAGCAGGAATATAATAACCCAGTATACATGTGTTTTGTAGATTTGTCAAAAGCGGCTCTCCTTGTCCCTTGTAATGTGTTCTAGGAGGTGCTACAGAAATATGGGGTCACAGGGCTGCACTTGCATGCTGCTCATTCCCTTTGTGGCTGTCCGCATACTTGCCATTAATTCCAATTCATTTACTGCGGGTGTCGGACTCCATTAAGGCTGTGTCTTGCCACCACTCCTGGACAGGATATCAAGTCCAGTCATGGAGGCCCGGGATAGCATTGTTGCTTTAGGCAGATGATGTTGTCCACTGTGCCTCATCGGACCCTCAGCGCACTCTCCTGTGATTCCCTGCCAAGTGTGAAGTGGTTGGCTTGAGTATCTGCACCTCTAAATCTGAGCTCATGGTTCTCTCTCAGAAAAAGAGTTGCTCTTGTCCTGGTGTGGTGGAGGGACGGAAAAAGGGAGTGTGAGATTAAGAAGTGGACTGGAGTGGTGCCAGTTGTTTTGCGGGAAGTGTACTGTTCGATGGTGATGAAACGAGAACTAAGTCTTGGTTTACTGGTCGACCTCCATCCCTGTCCTCACCTATGGTCATGAACTGTGGATGATGAACGAAAGAATGAGATGGTGAGTACAAGTGGTAGAAATGAGGTTTCATCACTGGGATGGCTGGGCTGTCATTCTGTGACAGGGTAGGCAGCTCAGAAATTGATTTGTCAGATCCCCTGGATCGAGAAGAGCCAGTTGTTGTAAGAATGCTCCCTAAGCGCCTCCCCACTAGGTCTGCTCCAGGCATAGCCCTCCAGACCGAGGACATACTGGAGGGATTATATCTGCCGGGAATGCTTGGGAATTCCCCAAAAAGTGCTGATATTTGTAGCTGGGGACCAGGACGTCTGGGTTGACCTGTGACTCTCACGTGGAAGAGCAGATAAGATGAGACATCTATGGAAAATTGAAATCCTTGAGTGATAGAGAAAGTCTGGTTGGATATTTGAATTCAGCATGGAAGATTCACCTGACAAAAAAATGTCAATCGTACACACTCGGACAAATCGGTGTTTAGTGTATGTTAGGTTGGCATAGTGTGTTTAGTGGTATGTGGAGTTTAGACAGTCTTACCTTTTCCCAGCTCTAACCTTAACCTTACTGGACAGGGGCCCTGATGTTACAGTAAATTTACTACTTGGGCCCTGATGTTAAGATAGGGTTTAATTATGTTGAGTTGGTATAGTCTAATCTTTCTCTGGCCCTTATGTTAATCCCAGTATATTGGGACCTTGAGACTAAAAGGTATTGTAATACCTTGGTCCCGGATATTATTTAGTGGTGTGTTGAGTTTGGACAGTCTTATCCTTTCCCAGCTCTGACCTTAACCTCACTGGACTGGGGCCCTGAGGTTAAAGTAAATTTGCTACCCGGGACCCTGATATTAAGATGGTGATTGGGGATGATATGTGTAGTTAGTGTTATTTGGTTTGTTAGTATTACTTTTTCAATATATGTGTGATAAGGGGCTGTTGTCGATAGCTCCTACTTGCACCAGTTGTGCCCAGCGTTCTGTAGGCTTTGCTGAAGGAATGGCCTGCAAACCCTTGGCAACCCATTGGCATACACCTGGTCCTCCACCCTATTTTACGACAGGCCTTCAGCAGTTGCTGGTACTTTTCCCTCTTCCTCTCCTGCACCTCATCCATCCTTTCATCCCAAGGCACTGGAGGATGAGCTGTTCTGTGATCCTCAGAGACGAGGATGATGTCAGGTCTCAGAGACGACTTGTTGTTATGTGCTGGGATGTTCTGAGGCCTATCTTGGTCAACTGTCATCACCCAGTCTTGAGTCATATAAAGCAAGCCAACAAAGTAATAAATGCAGTCTCACTCTTGCGGATCACCTTTTTGATTGCCTCAGCGGTGGTCTTGAGGACTTGATTGTGTCTCCAGCAAAAACACCCCTGGCATAGTGCCTGGAGCAACAGCTCAGGATGTGCCCATTTTGAGACACAGGGGAAGTCTCTACCACACAGTTTGGATGGGCCAGGGAGGACGTCGTACACCCCCCCCGAGTCAAAAACTTAATCCTCTGTGAGTCCCATTTCCAGATATCCTACCAGATGACCTTTCCGCGCCATTAGCCGTTCCCAGTTCTTCCAAGCGCCCTGTTTCTGCGTTGCCACGACTCTACGTGTTTGTTCTTCCTCCTCTGAAGTGCACACCTCCTGCTGTACCAGCCTCTTGCCGGCAGGGTTGTATCGGGTTAGTGGTGAACTTCCAAGACCCGTGCCACACTCCTGGTAAGAGTTTGGTTACCCTATCTGCCAATCCCTGACCGAGACCCTGTACCTTTATCCTGGTCCCATCATGCCTTTTGGCGTATTTGCATTCACAACGCACAATCGACTTTCTTGCGGACTGACGTGAGGCGCCACCTTGCACGGTTTTGTCAGAAAAATGGGTGCAGCGTAAGCCTGGCACAGGTAAGTTTTGCCACTATGAAAGTACTAACATGATTAAAAATTATTATTAGGAATATCTATAAAGCCTCGACTCCGTCTCGATATTTTACCCAGCAGCGCCTCCTTTTCGAGATTTCTGGCGAAATGGCCTTTATTATTGCTGTAATTTTCCTTCTCGTACTGAGGCTGAGCTAAGTTGGCATGTTAAAGCGGTGGAAGTGGATAAAGCGGAGTGGATAAAGAAAGGCTTTTATTTTTATAGAATGAGGTTAAAGGGCAATATTGTCTGTGCAATTTTCTGTTGGTAAAAGATAATTTATCATTCTATTTGTCAGTCCATTGGCTCCACTTGCTTGCTGCCTTCCCCTTGACATTTTAATTACTACCGAGGACATTTTGGCCATTTTGTAGTATTTTGTCATTTAGATAGATGCCTCATTTTTACTTCTTTTAAATTGTCAATCCATACTTTGACATTATGCTCTCAAAGTCAAAGTCTCATATTCTTTAATGTTCTTTCTGAAGCAGATAATTAATTTGTTTCCCCGCTCAGTCCTCTTTCTTTCTATGGCTGAGAAATTGCCATGTCAGTCTCAAATTCTGTTTGTCTCATTGGCAAAGTAACAATTAAAACCTGAAGCAAATCCCATCAAAAGTTCAAATAAATAACAGATTTGTGCCCAACTATATAAGCGACACACAAATGATCTAATAACGGCATTTTGGGAAAATGGGAATCAAACCTCAATAAAAAAAACAAGGCCTTGCTTGCACTTTTGGTTGCATGAGTTAATTACGCTGCATGTGAAATGCATGAAAATTCACTAGGCGTATATTAATGGTTGAATATGAATACATTTAATTTAATAAAACAATTTCTTTAACAAATCATAAATAAGTACCTGCATGTTATTTTGTTTCAGGACCCTGTTATTTTGTTAATTTTCGACATGATGCATTTTTATATTTCGTTTTGCACATTTACTTTCTTACTATTGTTGCTTATGAACATCGTCACGCATGCGTGTCAGAGAAGCTCCTTCCAGACTCATGACAGGTATGTCATACCACCCCCGGATGACAGGTGGCGCTCTCACTAACCATGTCACCTCCCTTTTCCTCCACAACTCTGAGAAGACACACCCATCAGGGCGGGGCCATTTTTCATACTGGAGAACAGGAGGAGGCGGGTTCACGAGGTCATGAACCAGAAGTGATGTGCCTTGGACCATTCATTGTAACAGCAATCACATCATTTTCTAAGGTTTGTTAATTTTTGACATAATGCATTTTTATATTTTGTTTTGCACATTTACTGTCTTAATATTGTTGCATATGAACATCATCACGCATGCGCGTCAGAGAAGCTCCTTACAGGCTCATCAGATGTATATCATACCACCCCTGGATGAGAGGTGGTGCTGTCACTAACCATGTCACCTCCCTTTCCCTCCACATCTCTGAGAAGACACGCCCCATGAAGGCGGGGCCATTTTTCATACTGGAGCACAGGAGGAGGCGGGTTCACAAGGGCCGTGAACCAGAAGTGATGTGCCTTGGACCAGTCATTGTAACAGCAATCACATCATTTTATAAGGTTTGTTATGGATGTGGTAAGAGAGGACATGCAGGTGATGGTGTAACAGAACAAGATGCAGAGGACAGAAAGATATGGAAGAAGATGATCTGCTGTGGCGACCCCTAACGGGAGCAGCCGAAAAAAGAAGTTAATTTTTGACATAATACATTTTTATATTTTGTTTTGCACATTTACTTTCTTACTATTGTTGCATATGAACATTGTCATGCATGTGCGTCAGAGAAGCTCCTTCCAGACTCATCAGAGGTATGTCATACCACCCTGGGACGAGAGGTGGCGCTGTCACTAACCATGCCACCTCTCTTTCCCTCCACAGTTCTGAGAAGACACGCCCATCAGGGCGGGGCCATTTTTCATACTGGAGAACAGGAGGAGGCGGGTTCATGAGGTCGTGAACCAGAAGTGATGTCATTAGGGATGCGGCTGTCAATCACTGTTTCTGCAGAGGGAGGAATAGGAAAAGGCATTAGGCGGCAGTGCCGACCAACCCCTGGTTTGGAGTGAAATTTACATCTACAGGATAAAATGTTTACCAATGAAAATACCAGATGCGAAGATGTGGCTGAGAAACGCTGTGTCTCCATGGCCTGGGTCAGACCGTGATGTATTGATTTTTTGGCAAAGTGGCTTTGTAGATGTGACGGTGCTGTACGTGATGGCTGGCTTGATGGTAAGGTAACTGGCCGAACCCTCAGTCAGTGTTTATCGTAACAGCAATCACGTCATTTCAAGTACCAGGTGATAGCGGCTAAATGCTTCAATAGACTCTAGCTGCGGACCTCCAGGCCCCCACATCATTGAGGAGGTTGTCCTTTTGTATTATACATCAGTGATTACACCTGATTAGAAGATCTACTCAAGATTAGGGTTGGAGGGAGCGTTATCTCACTCAAGTCAAGTAAACCAAATGGCATAAACATGCAATCCAATTCGGCTGTCCAGCAAACCTGCAGAGGTCTGCAGCTGGACCCATCTCACCTGCTCAGATGGTGGCGCTTTATGTCTTTCCCTGACCCTCAGAATGCAGAGGAGAGGCGCTATAATGCCACACATGGCCTTGTGGAGCGCAGCCTGGTACTCTTGAATGTGGCTGGTGGGGTCTCAATGTGTCACAAGACTGCTGCTCTAACAGCCAATGAAGTGCTGCAGCATCGTGACTGCATATGTATGAGCTTGATTAGCATGGTCCATATATGGATGTTTCAGGGCGGAGTTTCCCATACTCATTTTTACAAGGTGATTCTGACTTGCATAGAAATGTGAGAACATCAGCTGTTATAAATCTAATTTTTATTTTTTGGTGTGCTCATATTTTCACTCTCAAACCGATGTACAGTTTTATAAATGAGGCCCAGGACTGCTCAGCCACGCATTTGCGGGCACATTCACCGTCCCAGAGCCTGAGCGCAGTGTTTTTATCTTAAAACCGGATTACCAAATGTAGTTTGGCACAGACGTCACAGTTTTATGAACTGAATTCTAGCACATTTGGCACAGTAGGCATGACATACTTCTTATTTCCTTCACACACATTACGTATTTGTGACAAGCGGCCTGTTATCTTTTCTCTTTTGACTGTTGTCGGCCATTCATTCATTTTTTTTTTTACTGCTTTGTCTGAGCCGTTTCGAGTGCCAAACCTAAAAAAAACTCAAACACATAACTACACCGACTTGTAGCGGATGGGCCAGTCTGCATGATGAGACGCCATTTACATTTCACTCACGGAAAAGATTCCTTCTCAGGCATCTTCAACAGTCAAGTGTCCTTCAATCTGACTAATGACACATCACAGGGTCTCTTTCTCTCCATTAATGAATCGCTTTATTCTTACGACAACATTTCTAAAAAGGAGCGGATCACAGACATTTTGAACAAAGCTATTATCTGTGGTCTGGGGCTTTGTTTCTTTAAATTTGAAAGTGTTTTCTTGGCATAGTTGAACGAACGGCTGCAGTCTTCTGTAGTCTTTTCAGTACACGGCTTTAAAATTTCAGATTTGCTAAAATATACAAGTGAAGGACTCTTTATTTTTTTTTTTTTTCTTTTTATTAATTACATTTAGGGCCAAGTATCTGGTCGTATAATTTGCTGTGTCATCTGCATATGGATTACAATGAACTCCATTCATCTTCCCAAAGACCTGCCATATAAACTAAAGGAAATGATTAATAACCCTCCTAGCTATGTGTAAAATGAAAGCCTCCAAATATACGTTCCATTTCCATTTAAATAACTGCTCTACCCATAATGCATATGTAAATCACATTTCATAATTAAATAATATAGACATTAATGTGCCTAACGCCTTGATTGCTAATAAGAATTAGTTAGGGATTATTTACGCTCCTTCAATGAATCTGCCGTATCCCAGTGGCTCTGAAACTTTATTTTTACTGTATAACCGCACTTAAAAAAGACACAAAACCGCATGGACTCATTTTCTACAATAGCGCCCCCCCCCCAAAAGGAATTTATCAAATTATGTGACGCGACAAAAGCATTTTCTAAATATTCACAATGGCATGCCAGACGGGGTTATAGCTCAACAATACTGTGTTCGTAATGACAAGCTGCCATAGCACCCGCACTTCAGAAGAGCTCCTCCACCTGAAGCTGAGTAAGTTCAGGCCCGGCCAGTACTTGGAGGGGAGACCACCTAAGAAAAGCGTGGGTTGCTGCTGGTAGAAGTGATGGTGAAGCCAGAAGGGGATCAAATTGTGGATTCCAGTGCAGTGACAGGGACATCGTGCTGTAAAAATGGTGCCATCCTTCGAGTGAGATGTAATCCTGAGGTCCTGACACTTTGTGGTCCTTAAAGATCCCTGGGGATCCTTCAAAAAAAGGTAGGGTGTACCCCAATGTCCTGGCTAAATTGCCCACCATGGCCTGGTCATTCTGGCCCATTAATCATCTCCTGTCTCTAATTTGTTAAGTATCTCTCACCACCTAACAACTAATGTGTGATGGGCATACTGGTGCAAAAATGGCTGCCGTCACATCATCGAGGTGGGTGCTGCACATTAGTGGTGGTTGAAGTGGCCCCCCACTCACTGTAGCTCTTTTGAGTACAGGTATGGACGGACATCTGACATACGACTTACAAACGGGGCCGCAGCTGCTCCTTCACCTGTCTGGGGGACGCGACGCAGGCTCCTCAGTATCTGCCGCTCCGTCATCTGCAAGCGGTGGCTGGATGGAGGCTGGAGGGGGGGGTGATTTCGCTGCTCGCGCAGTGTAGTGTCCCTCAGGTGGCTCCGGTTGATGAACGGGGTGGTGGGGGCCGCACCCCATTCATTCTCAGTGGGCGGCAAGCGGTGACCCGGAGTCCATAGTCACTGGGGCCACAGCAACGCTCGTGTGCAGGACGGAGGCGTGATGGGGCTGTTCGCTGCCCGCCCACCACACCGCCACAGCTACTGCTCCTGACTGGACGGAGGCTGGATGGGGCAGAGGGGGGCCGTTTCACGGCCTGACCCACCACGCACGGCTGTCCTGTTCAATGTCGGTGGGTGGCTGATGATGCTGCAAGCACTGACCTGGTTGTGGCTGAACTGAGGCCATTGAGGGTGAATGGGGTGGGGGGGTGATTAGCATTGTAGTGTGCCTTGGGTGGCTGTCTGTTGAATGGGGTGATGGTGGGTGATTGGCTGCACCCTGTTTGTTCTCGGTGGGCTGACGCTGCAGGCAACATACTGTAGTGGAGGTGACTGTGTGGTGGGCTGGTGATGAACTGCCCCTCGCCGCCCTCATTCATTCTCAATAGCAAGCCTGCTTGTACTTTTACGTACATAACAGTTGTCTCTCGTCAGTACATCAGACGTGTTGACGGCAGGTGCCTTCTTGCTGTGATAGCGTATACAGTGCTGTGCAGAAGAGCTCATCTTAACCTTTTGTCTTCACCCTTCACCAATGTCTCTGAAACACAAATCTGATGACACAGTAAGGAAGAGAAAAAGCATCTCCATGGAAAATAAAGTAGAAATAATAAAAAGGTCAGAGAGCACTTGGCAGAGCACTTGGTTACAGTCGGTCAACAATAGCATTTATTAAAATAATGTACCTGTTCCCACTTACATACAAATTCAACTTAAGAACAAACCTACAGTCCCTATCATGTACGTAACCCAAGGACTGCCTGTAATGAGAAAAGCGCTATATAAATGTAAAGAATTATTATTCTTATTATTATTTTATTATTATAATTATTATTATAATTATAATAATTATAATTATTATTATTATTATTATTGTAGCTGTGTTTACCCAAAATTACCAAAGTTCTGCAGCTTTAGTTTGCTTCATGGGATTCTGGCAATAGCTTGATGCGTTGAAATGAATCCACAGACAAAATATCTTTGTTTTTTAAAAGCTTAAGTAAAAATTCAAAGCAAAACAGTTCAAAACTGATATAGCAAGGAAAAGAAAGTTCTTGTTTAAGAAAAAGTTTTGTTCACGTCTTATATATCTTGTTTCATTCTTTACATTTGCTCATACAGTTGAACCATTTCTAAATGGCCAGAAATCTGTATGCCTTCAAATGGGTCTATCAGTCCATGCTAGCAAAGGGACAATTCCAAAACTGACTCAATTAACACCCTGTATTACAGATAGAGCTGTATATCCAGAGGGGACTGGGCGGTCTCATGGTCTGGAATCCCTACAGATTTTTATTTTTTTTTCTCCAGCCGTCTGGAGTTTTTATTTTGTTTTTTCTGTCCCCCCTGGCCATTGGACCTTACTCTTATTCGATGTTAATTAATGCTTATTTATTTTGTTTTCGTATTGTGTTTTTTTATTTTTCTATTCTTTATTATGTAAAGCACTTTGAGCTACTGTTTGTATGAATATGTGCTATATAAATAAATGTTGTTGTTGTTGTTGTAGCTAAGAAAGTTCTATGTCATGTTAACTTACAGGGGGTAAAAGGCTATACCTTAATCTATAGCTATGAAAGAAAATTATATTCTATTCTACTTAAGCAAACACTAATTAAAGTTTAACTTAAAGCTTTAACTTTCTAAGACTGGCTCTTAAAACTATGTTATTATTATTATTTATATTGGGTGGCACGGTGGCGCAGCAGGTAGCGCTGCTGCCTCGCAGTAAGGAGACCCCGGTTCGCTTCCCGGGTCCTCCCTGCATGGAGTTTGCATGTTCTCCCCGTGTCTAAGTGGGTTTCCTCCCACAGTCCAGAGACATGTAGGTTAGGTGCATTAGCGATCCTAAATTGTCCCTGGTGTGTGCCCTGCGGTGCCTTTCTTGTTGCGTGGTGACCAGAACTGCACACCAGAGTCCAGATGTGGTCTCACTAGGGCATTACATAGTTTGAGCATAACGTCCCTTGACTTTAATTTAACACTTCTTTTAGGCTTAGCTCTTGGAATAATAAGCAAGCCAGTGTTCGAGGACCAAAAATTATGACTGGGAATGTATTGGAACAGGCACTTGAGCATATAGGAAGGAGCTTTATATACTCGATAGTATTTTAAAGTCAGTTCTAAAGGACACAGGTAACAAATGTAATGATGCTAGGACCGGTGTGATAAGCACTGTGGTACATGGCCGGCCGTTCATCCCGGCCAATACCCCCAGGCCACCAGATGGAGCCCTCCTTGCAGCATAGAGGTGCCCCGAATGACAGCAGGGAATTATGGACAATGGACTTTTAATGCACAGCCCTGCTGGATACCATGGGGGCCGCCAGGAGTCACTGCAGGGTGGCCCAGAGACTATTTTTCCTACACCCAGGAAGTACGTCCTAGTCACATGGACAGAAGAAATGACGTGCTTCCGGGATGAATAAAAGGAGTTTTACCTGACCCGGAAGTGATGGAAAGTCACATGGACTGAGGGACAAACACTTCCGGGTCAGGACTATAAAGGACTCTGGGAAATCCCAGACGGACGAGCTGAGTTGGGAGGCAGGGTGGCTAAGCGTCTGGGAGATGAGGATGGTGATTTTTGGATTATTGTTTATTGAGAATTGTGGAGAGGTGCGTGCTTTGTGCACTTATTTATAATAATAAATCAAGTATTTGGACTTTTACCTGGTGTCTGATGTGTGGTCTGAGGGTTCAAGGGAGCAAGAAAGCCCTAATCTGTCACAGCACTAAATTTTCTTTTACTGGTTACCATAGTAAATTTATCAAATATGTTCTTAAACAACTATTATCATACACTGATAATTTCTGTATTTATTTATTATATTACATATTTATTGACTATATTTATGTATCTAGATTGCATAATGCCATACATTGCATCAATCTTGTCTTTGCACAATGCCTTATCACATATTGTCTTATCACAATATGTCCTATCTGTTTGTGTTTTAATTTTAATTTTAAATTTAAATTTTACATTTCAATTTTAATTCTATTTTTTATTTACTTTTAATTTTTTATTTGCACTTCATGTTGTTACACTGAGCTTCACAATTTCGTCTATCTGTATACTTGTATATGGTTGAGATGACAATAAAGTTTGCTTTGAATTTGGGCTTTGAAATAAAATTGCAGTTTATATACGTAAGATCTTTAACTTGCTGTTAGTTGTTCTTTCATACAAAACAGTCCTGTGGGCCATAAAATGCGAAGAAAAAGATATCAGCCCGAGCAGCATGCCATCTTCTCATTTAAGCTCTATTTACTGTATAACGTTTGAGAGCAGGCCACGATTCAAAGAGTTTATTTATAATTGTGGTGGCCCATTTGAATGGCACATCGATTTTCTTTTAGTCAGTAGAATCCAGTGCAGGGTCATACTTAACAATATCGGAAGCAAATTGTTTACATGATTGTTCATCGTAAAATAGCTACGCTCAATTAGACTCAATCTGCCGTCGGAAGAAGAGTTGTTCTTGTTCTTACTGGCCTATCACACACCCATGTGCGCAGGGGAGACAATGTAAGGGCTCAACTTGATGGTAATTATCCTCCGAACCAGGGGCTGGCACTGTCGCTTAATGCCTTCTCTCTTCCTCTCGCTCAAGGACGGATGATTGACAACAAGATCAATGATGACATCAGTTCTGCCTTCCAGCCATCTGATCCCGCCTTTTCCTCCATCTTGGAGCAATCATTTTGTGGCTTGCATCTGAAGAAAGACTAACTCTTGTTTTATTTGTTAACGTCTCTGCAAATATCAATCTTGCAATTATAAGGGGATCACTTAGGTGCCCCAAACCTTCATAACCTGCTTGTGTCTTTTCTACACGCTTCTTCTTTTTCTTCTTTCGGCTGCTCCCTTTAGGGGTTGGCACAGCGGATCATCTTCTTCCATGTCTTTCTATCCTCCGCATCTTGCTCTGTTACCCCCATCACCTGCATGTCCTCTCTCCATAAACCTTCTCTTAGGCCTTCCTCTTCTCCTCTTGCCTGGCAGCTCTATCCTTAGCACCCTTCTCCCAATATACCCCTCATCTCTCCTGCACATGTCCAAACCAACGCCATCTCACCTCTCTGACTTTGTCTCCCAACTGTCCCACCTGAGCTGCCCCTCTGATGTCCTCATTTCTAATCCTGTCCATCCTCGTCACACCCAATGCAAATCTTAGCATCTTTAACTCTGCCACCTCCTGCTCTGTCTCCTGCTTTCTGGTCAGTGCCACCATCTCCAACCCATATAACATAGCTGGTTCACTACCGTCCTACATGCTATAATTGTAAAAAAAAGAAGGAGATGGTAGAATGTTCACGTTGTCCATGTTTTCTTCAATAATGTTTCATCTGGACCAGTCCTATTTGCACTTTCCCTCCATGAATTTGTCAAAATCTGAGCATCATTGTGGTCCCGAAGTGGGGAATTAAGCAGGTGTCTGGATTGGCTCACTTCTGCAACTAGCCTCTCCTCGAAATTAGCCATTTTGGAAATACGTTGCTGCATTCACATCGCCACATAGTCAGGAAAAAATTGAGCGTGCAGCTTGGAGGGAAGACCCAGCATGTCCATGATGTGTAATCTCCTGTATTTCCTTATCTGATGTCATTTTTGCCGTGCGGCCAGTAGGATATGTAAACCATAACCATTCTTGTGAATGTGATTGCTGGAAATATTGAAACAGAACCTTTGAATTTGCTAGTAAGAGATTTGTTTTTTTTCCATTTTTAAAGATCAGATGAGAAGCATCTGCCCATACTGTGCCCTTAAATTAGATGGTGTCTATCATTTGACTAGTGCCATAATGAGCAGGTGTCCTCAGACATCAGTGGGAAGCTAAAATGGAGTAATGTTATCAACAAATCACCAAAAATAGACGGTAAACAATTAATAAAATAACGTTTAATGAAAACAAAGTGCTGAAGAATCATAGAATGTGTGAAGACCAAGCCTGGCCGGCCAGCTGATGCCTTTGTCCAACTCAGCACCACGCCAACAGTAGCAAGAAAATCGAGTCAAGGAACATGTTGAAGTTTTATTAGTAGAGGGGACAGTGACAGCGTATCTCTTAACCCCGTGGTGACACATTTTGCCTGGCAGAGTGTCCGTTCTTTGACATTTTTATATGTTTTCCTATTGTCACAGCATTTTCAAATTCAATAGTTTGTTCCATTTTGCTTTGGACAAGTGGGCTCCTACGTCCCCTAATTGCCTCTCTTAATCTGAAGACTATTAGCCCATCAATATTTCTGTTTCTATGTTATTTACCCTTCAAAAATCCATATGTATGTTTATTGGATTCCTATAGATTTTTTTAGTCAGGGAATTCATCTTGTATACTAGCTTTTGTCAACACATATTTCCTAGAAATGACGATGTGCGCATTTCACTGGCATTTGACCAGTCGTGTTTGCAGCCATCTTGCAGAAAATATATTGACCTGTTTTAATGTTTAATGCAGTTTCCATTTAGCTTCTTTTATTGACAGATGTAGTTATTAATTCTTTTCCAAGGACCACATTTGCAGGGGGGCACGGTGGTGCAGTGGTAGAGCTGCTACCTTGCAGTAAGAATACCGGGGTTCACATCCTGGGTCCTCTCTTCATGGAGTCTGCAAGTTCTGCGTGGATCTACTCTGGGTGCTCTGTTTTTCTCCCACAGTCCAAAGACATGCATTTTTGGTGAATTGGTGACTTTAAATGGTCCCGTGTGTATGTGTGTTCACCCTGCAATGGACCCTATTTAGAGTCTGTTCCTGCCATGTGCCCTACAACAGCTGAGATAGGCTCCAGCACACCCCCACCGAGACCCTGTTCAGGAAATGAATGACTGATCAGTCCATTTACTGAACCTCAGGTCCTGGAGAACTGGGGTCCATCCCAGTGTCTTTTGTGTCTCAAGGGGTAAACCCGTGTCCTCAATGAAATTAACAACATCGTTCTGAACTGTTGAAAAAAAAGACCCCCTATCTGTCACTCAAACGTCAGCCTTTATTTCAGCCATTCATTTCATGAGCCCATCTTTAGTCTCATGCAGGTGTTACTCTTTCTTCCATTAATTTTACAGTGGATTCATGAATTATGCAGACCCCTTCACCTTCTGTACACCTTAACGGGTTGTAGATTTCATTTTCAATGGATAAACTGGCCCTCTTTTCCCTTCACTTGGTTACCCGTAATGGCCATTTGAAAACAGATTTTCAGAAAGGTTTGCAAATTCGTTAAAAATCAAAAACTCATTCATATAAGTATTCTCGCCCATAATTTAGTATGTTGAAAAAGTCCCTTTGGCAACAATTACAGCTTTGGACACTTGGATTTGGGCAGTGTATCCCATTCTGCGTGGCAGATCCTCTCCAGCTCCTTTAGATGGGATGATCTGCCACCTTCAGGTCTCTCCACTGATGTTCTATGGGGCTTAAGTTCTGGGCTTTGGCTGCGCCACTCAAGGACTGTTGGACACTTGTCCTTGGCTGTATGCTTGGGGTTATGGATGTGATGAAAGGTGAAACGTTGCCCTAATCTGATGTCGCTTGCAGATCCTCTTCAAGGTCCTGTATTGAGCTGCATTCATATTTCCCTTAATTCTGACCAGTCTTCCTATAAGTGTCGTTGAGAAGCATTTCCATAGCATGATGCTGTCACCACCAATGCCTCAATTTAGAGATGCTATTAGGCAGGAGATGAGTTGTGCTTGGAGTTCTGCCCAAATAGTTCAATTGTTATCTCAACAGACCAGAGAATCTTTTTCTTCATTCTCATCAAGGCCCTCCAAGCCGATGGCCCTGTGCCTTTCAAACAAGGATGGGTCCTATATAGCTACTGTACCATGGAACACCTGATTGATGGAATGCTGCTGAGATGGATATTCTTCCAAGAGGTTATCCCATCTGAGCAGAGGACATCTGAAGCTCTGTTAGAGTGCTCAGTGGGTTCTTGGTCACCTCCCTGATTATTTACTCAGCATGGTTGGAAGTCCAACTCTACGAAGAGTTCTGGTAGTTCCAAACATGTTCCATTTCACAATTATTACAGGGTGATGTTCTCCTGGAAACACTCAAATCTTTTCAAATGGTTGTATCCCTTTGTTCTGACCGATTTGATTGTTGAGGTCTACAGAAATATCCTTGGACTTCATGGCCTGATGTGCAGTGTGAATTGTGGGACCCTCTATACACAAGTGTGTGTCACTCCGAATGACGTCCCGTCAATTCAGTTCATGACAGGTGGACTCCAATCAAGTTCTGCACACATCTCAAGGATAAGTAAAGCAAAAAGGACGCACGTAAGCACAATTTGGAGTGACACCACAAAGGGTCTAATTCAGCTTTTAATTTTTCGGATCTTCTGATGTCTTCACTTTGTCATTATGGGTTATTGAATGTAGACTGATGGGCAGAAGTGGAAAATGTATCTGTTTAAAATGAAATCTGCAGCACAACAAAGTGGGCAGACAATGACGAGGTCTGAATCCTTTCTCATGGTATATTATAAAAACTGAGGTTCTTACTATGAAAACTACCATATTTAATGCAACATAACATTTGTCAAATAATATACTGAATAAAATATCATAAATCTTTTTTTTCTAAATTTGCAGATAATCTAACCTGCAAAATGCTGCCGTTCATCACAATTTTGTATTATTCATTTATTAAAGAGGTTTTTTTTAACAATTATAATGACAAAAGAGTTTTCACTATTTTTAGCTTAGTCAGATAGATTAACAAATGGTTTATTTATAAAGGGAGTACAGGTTAAGTCAGGACTTTGTTATTCCTTATAATGTAATTCCAGGCTTTTTGTCATCCTGTTTTTTTTTTTATTCCTCCTATGACAATCTGAATAACAAATAGTGACTCATCAATAGCAACCGTTGTGCCAAAAGAAAATGGAAAAAGGGCTTGTTCATCCCTGAAGAGCCGCACAATGCATCAACAACAAAAAAAAAAATCTGAATGCTGACCTATGTTTAAAAAAATGTTATCGTCAAGCATCTTATGTTCCTTTGGTACAATGCTTTGGGAAAGCTTCTGTGAAAAGTCTGTTCATCCATTTTTTAAAATTCACTTCTCCAAAGTTTAGAGTCAAGAGGGATTAAAATAGAAACAAAGCCCAGAAGTACTGTCAGACATCCCTGGCATCTCTGCTGTGTTGAATACAGGGCTACGTAACGTCACCGATTACAGTCAACTAGTAGAGCCATCTGAATGAGATGCCTGGAGAAGTGGGGGAGAGCAGGCAAACCCCTCGTAGGCAGTGATCAAGTTGGGGGTTGAACCCAGGACTATAGTGCTGTCGTTCAGCTGTGTTAAATACTCTGTCACTAGCAACTGGACTGGACAAACCTCTGACACGCTCAGAAGGACTGGATGCTATAAACTCACTCCAACGTGGGAAAACAACAGGCCTTGATGGCTGCCCAGTGGAATTTTATATAAAAAATCAAATAAAGTTAGCTCCACAATTATCAGTGATGTTTATAGAAGCTAGAGATAGCAACAATCTAACCTCTGACTTTTCGCCAAGCATTAATTACCATCTTTCCGAAGAAAAGGGTCTTTTATATTCTGTTTGATGTTTAATTATTAATTTCAATGAAGAGCTGAGTGGAGTAGAGTGGAGTACAGAAGTTGTGATGGGTGACTAATGAATGATTTGCTCTTTTTGAACAACTGTTTCCGGTGTGTCATATAAATTGATCTGCAAGTATGAATGAACTGATTCAGTGGAGAGCAACAGGAGTGCTGTAGCTCATGACTACGGTCTTTTAGGTTCTGTTTGATTTTTATTTATTCATTTCAATGAAGAGCTAAGCCTCCAATTGCTGTTTGTGGTTTACAGAAATAGTGAAGGGTGAGTGATGAATGATTTGTTCTTTTTAAACGACCCTTTCCGGTCTGTAATATGAGGTGAGACACAAAAATAACCGGACTGGGCTTGGGGCTTTCCTGGAAAACCGTCTACCTAACATGAATCATAGAACTATATCCTCGCCTACATGCCCTCTCAAACCGCTGACTGGCTAGATATATCCTGTGAATAGCCCAGTCAGTATTTGCACAACAATCGCTGCACAAGTTACCGTTATAATGTTGGGTGAAAAAATCAAACAGCAGATCAACATCAAATTTCTCACAAAATTGAACAAAACGGCCACAGAAACTTATGAAATGATAAAAACAGTGTACTGTGATAACAGTTTGTCTTACACACAAGTTTTTGAATGGCACAAACGTTTCAAGGAAGGACAACAAAATGTAGAAGACGTTCAATGCCCAGGTTAAGGGGTTGCTTCACCGAGACAACACTCCCGTGCACAATGCTTTTTCCGTAAAGCAGTTTTTGAATGACAAAAACATTCCTGTCCTCAATCATCCTCCCTATTCACCCAGTTTAGCTCCTGTGATTTTTTCTTGTTCCTGAAAATCAAAAGTGACCTGAAGGAAACACATTTTTTCACAATGGATGAAGTGAAGAAAGAAACGGCAAGCCTGTCAAAAAGCCTAAAGCAAGAAGACTTCCAGCACTGTTTCAATCAATGGAAGATACGTGTGGAGTGGTGTAGAGATCGTGAGGGGGAGTATATAGAAGGTGACAAGGTTTTGAATGCTGTAATTCAGCAATAAATATTTTTATTTTTACCAATCCGGTTATTTTTGTGTCTCACCTCGTATACGGTGATCTGCAAGTATGAATAAATCGATTTAATGGAGAGCAACAGGAGTGCTGCAGCCCATGCCTACGGTCTTTTAGGTTCTGTTTGATTAATTATTTCTTTCAATTAAGAGCTGATCCTCTGATTGTTGTTTGTGGTATACAGAAATAGTGATGGGTGACTGATGAATGATTCACTCTTTTTAACGACTCTTTCCATTCTGTAATCTATCTATATATATAAAAGTCAATGTGTGTATGTATGTATGTTCCAGCATCACGTCCGAACGGCTGGAGCGATTTTCATGAAACTTTGTACACATGTTCCTCATTGGTTGACTAAAAATAATGTAGGGTGAAATCAGCCGTAACCCACCCACTTCATGATCTTACAGTCTTGTATGCATGTAATCATTCAGTTGACACTTGGAATGACCACCAGAGGGCGAACTGGAGGCAACTGCCAGCATTCTTTATGTTTGAGTGCCACCGCGCCCCTGTTGCTTTTGAAATTAAATTGAGTTCTATGCGTGGAAGTGTGTGTGTGTGTGTCTGTCCGGCCCGGAAGTGAGACGCATAGTTGGGGTGAAGGCTCCAGCTCTGAGGATACGCAAGCGAGGCCAGTATACCGGTAAAAAGGAAACCTCCTAAGAAAGACAGTCGCTTAGCTGCTAATGCACAAACGCATGTCGGCAACACGAATCCTCCTAGGAGAGAGATACCCAGAGTAGTTCTGACGATTTAAATACTTTCTAGGATCCCATGCTTTTAATAGCACGGGCTTACACAGTTAGTATATACCAGGTGACTGCCAGCATTCTTTGTTTTTGAGCAGCACTGCACCCCTGTTGCTTTTCTAATTAAATAGAGTTGGCTGGTTCAGAGCGTCAACTAGATGATAACATACATACAAGACCACAGGACAAGGACATTAGTGAGTCTTTGTTTCTTAATTTATTTTTATTTTTAATGTTGTGTTTTTTAAATTATGTTTTTCTCAAACAATTAAAAAAAACTTTATTTTCCTCCCAGGCGATGCTGAGTATTTCAGCTAGTACAGTGGAACCTCGAGTCACGATCGTAATTCGTTCCAAAACTCTGGTCGCAACCCGATTTGGTCGTGACCTGAAGTAATTTCCCCCATACGATTGTATGTAAATACAATTAATCCGTTCCGGACTGTACGAACTGTATGTACATATATATTTTCTTTAAGATTTTTAAGCACAAAAATAATTATCCATAGAATGCACAGCGTAATAGTAAATTAAATGTAAAAACATTGAATAACACTGAGAAAACCTTGAACAGAGAAAACTAGCATTGCAAGAGTTCACGCTATAGCCTTACGAACCGCTCGCTGTAAACACTTTTTTTTAATGTGTTAAAAATGAACATTTGAAAAATCCGTAATTTATACAAAAACTAACCATAAACAACCAAGAAAACTAACCTTGCATGAGTCGAGTTCTAGCATGAAGGAAGTGAGGAGGAACTGGGTGGAGAAGAGATTACAGTTTTGAGGTAGAGTTCCTCTGCACAATGCACGTCTGACCAAGAACAATGTACTGTACAGGAAGAGACTGAACACGTGCGGAAATCACTGGAACGTATGAACCGGAAGGGAAACAAAATAGAGCACAAAGAGTTCACAGCGAATGCACAGGGAGAGACTGAACACGTGCGGAAATCATCGGTGCGTACGAACCGGAAGGGAAGCTGGCTTGTTCGTCACCGGATTGTGTGGTCGTGAGCAGATGCAAAAGTTTGGCGAACTTTTTGGTCGTAACCCGATTTGTACGTGGTCCGAGACGTTCGTGAATCGAGGTTCCACTGTAAGTTAATTCAAAAGTATGAATGAATCAATTCAGTGGAGATCAACAGGAGTGCTGTAGCCCATGCTTACGCTCTTTTAGGTTCCCTTTGATTGTTAATTATTTCTTTCAAATAAGAGCTGATCCTCTGATTGGTGTTTGTTCCTCCAGCAACCAAATAAAGCCAAAATAAAATGGGCTGCTCAGACTTTAACATTTTGAGAAGGCATTAGGTAGACTAGGGTCTCTTTTCACAGCGACCATACTGTTGGGATTATTTCTATGGGTTTTTCAATTCTGGGTTATGCGTGGACTTTGTGTTTGGTAGCATTTAGGGTCATTCTGAAGAAAACGTGTTTGGGAATTAGTCTCTGTTTTTCTGAATCGAAGTTCTAGAATTGTTTGTTTATTGAGTGTAGAGTTCTGTTTTATCATTTTTTTAAAATTCTGTTTCTTCATTGATAATTATTTTCCTGTTTTCTATTTTGTAATTCACATTGTTTTTCATATTGTTATTTTCGATATTACCTTGCTAAGTATAAGCATATAAATAAAAAAATAGTTAATTATGACATAATTTCCAGTTTTAGTGTGAGGTTTACAAATGTAAGCAGTTTGATTTCATATTTACAGAACACTTCTACTGTACATAAAAACATGTTTAATTAAATTTGTGCCCCAAGGAATATTCAGGCTGGACACATAGGGAAGCAATTAAATATGTTGCTAGAAGATGACTTTAGAGAAGAAGATATTGGTGCCCAGAAATACAGATTTACAAGATAGGTAATTTTTTTTTTTTTTTAAATTCTACAGTTTGTGTTTAATGTGCTGCATGAATAGACAATTTCCCAGTCCCACTTTTAAACAAATCACAGTATACAATATGCATGTGTGTGTTAAGATGGGTAAAGGTCATAAAACGAAGATTCAGCATCAAAACGTACTTCTAATGGAGAAGGTCATTTCCCATATGGGACCCACTGCTTTGCTTGCTGTTTATTGAAATGCTAGGCAGCGTATAATAAATCATTCACCTTGCTTGAGCTGTACAGAAATTTTACAGTTGAAGTATTTTACAGTTTCTTATTTGCTTGCCCAGCTGTGGAACAGTCTTTCTAAAGAGATTTTGCATTAAGTGTATATTTAAAAAACAAAAGTACTGAAACTGCCCATGACTCAGTGTTTTCATGTTATGACCAATGTAATATTGTTAACTTTATGAAGTTATCAATGTGACATATTTTATTGGTAGGGTCTCACAGCACAAGTCTTCTCAGTTTTGTAGATTTGCACTGTGGTAACTGCTGGCGGCCAGTTGCGAACCTGCAACATCTGGATTACAAATGGCTCTCAGAAGCAGTTTCCTATTAGCCTGAGTTAACAGGACAGTCTCAGACTTGGTTGGGCAGACGCTGCTCCTAAATATGGCGAGCAGAATGTTTCCCGGTGACATCAACTGATCTTTCTCTCTCTGTCTGTCTCTCACTCAGCCCCCACAGTACTGCAAAGCACAACCACACCAAACTCCATCTCTCCACAGTGCAAATCCTGCTAACTACACCAAGTTTATTGCCATGGACTCATCCCACCTTTTCAGATTTGTACTGTGGGAACTGCCTCTGGCCAGTTGCAAACCTGCAATGTCTGGATTACAATGGCCCTCTGAAGCAGTCTCTTATTAGCCTGAGCTAGTAGAAGACTCCAAGCTTTGGCCAGGCAGACCCTGCTTCTGATTACTGTTAATGGAGGGCATCCTGGTGACATCAGCTGATCTCTCTCTCACTCAGTCCCCACAGTACTGCAAGCACAACTACACTGCACTCCACCACTCCTCC
>JANRMT010061414.1:10503337-10518651 GCA_026402145.1 Polypterus bichir lapradei
TAGGAGATTCTCAGACTTGGTTGGGCAGACGCTGCTCCTGAACAAGTTGATCAAAATGTTTCCTGGTGACATCAGCTGATCTCTCTCGCTCTCTCTCTCTCACTCACTCAGTCCCCACAGTACTGCAAAGCACAACCACACCACACTCCATCTCTCCACGGTGCAAATCCTGCTGACTACGCCAAATGTTTTGCTATGGACTCTCATTTCCATTTCATCCCAGTTTGAACAATTCCACTATTGTAACTGCTGGCGGCCAGTTTGCGAATATGCAACATCTAGAGTACAGTTGCCCTCAGAAGCAGGTTCTTATTAGCCTGAGCTAATAGGAGACTCCCAGCCTTGGTTGAGAAGTCCCTGCTTCTTAACTTTGTGAGCAGAATGTTTCTTGGTAACATCATCTGACCTCTCTCTCTCTGTCTTTCTGTCTCGCACTCAGCCCCCACAGTACTGCACAGCACAACCACACCAAACTCCATCTCTCGACAGTGCAAATCCTGGTGACTACACCAAGTTTATTGCCATGGACTCATCCCACCTTTTCAGATTTGTACTGTGGGAATTGCCTCTGGCCAGTTGCAAACCTGCAATGTCTGGATTACAATGGCCCTCTGAAGCAGTCTCTTATTAGCCTGAGCTAATAGAAGACTCCAAGCTTTGGCCAGGCAGACCCTGCTTCTGAACACTGTTAATGGAGGGTTTCCTGGTAACATCAGCTGATCTCCCTCTCTCTCTCTCTCTCTCTCTCTCACTCAGCCCCCACAGTACTGCAAGCACAACTACACTGCACTCCACCACTCCTCCACAGGGCAAATCCTGCTGACTACGCCAAGTGTATTGCTATGGACTCGCACCACCCTTTCATCCCAGTTTGAACAATTGCACTGTGGTAACTGCTGGCAGCCAGTTGCGAACCTGCAACATCTGGATTACAAATGGCTCTCAGAAGCAGGTTCATGTTAGCCTGAGTTAATAGGAGATTCTCAGACTTGGTTGGGCAGACGCTGCTCCTGAACAAGTCGATCAAAATGTTTCCTGGTGACATCAGCTGATCTCTCTCTATCTCTCACTCACTCAGTCCCCACAGTACTGCATATCACAACCACACCACACTCCATCTCTCCACAGTGCAAATCCTGCTGACTACGCCAAATGTATTGCTATGGACTCTCATTTCCATTTCATCTCAGTTTGAACAATTCCACTGTTGTAACTGCTGGCGGCCAGTTGCGAACCTGTAACATCTGGATTACAATTGCCCTCAGAAACAGGTTCTTATTAGCCTGAGCTAATAGGAGACTCCCAGCCTTGGTTGGGCAGACCCTACTTCTGAACTTTGTGAGCAGAATGTTTCCTGGTGATGTCAGCTGATCTCTCTCTCTCTCTTTCTCTCTCAGCCCCCACAGTCCTGCACAGCACAACTGCACCACACTCAACCCCTCCACAGTGAAAATCCTGCTGACTACGCCAAGTGCATTGAGATGAAAATGGTGGTGGCCACAGCAAAACCGCCATCTAGAATGGCACGACAGTGACATCACCAACTGTTTAATAAAACCAATAGCAGAAATACTTCCCGAAATTAATTAGATTGTTTCCTAAGGTGTCAAAATGGAATTTGGTGACCCTACCGTCTCACAGTCTTGAGGAGCTGGGTCTGATTGGCAGACTGGTTACTGTGTCTGTAGATCTGCATTCTTATTGGTTTTCTCAGATTACACTGATGCCCGTCTACATTTCAGTAACATGCATGTTAGACTAGTGTTTCTCAAACTATGGGTTTGTGTTGGTGTCACCACATGATTGGGTAGTTAAACTAGACAAGATCGTCAAAGTGCAAATTCTGTGGCGAGTGATATATCACCCTGTGTTTAATGTATACTGTATTTTATTATGGTAGTATACGATTTGAAGTCATAGCCTATAAACAATGAACACATCACAGAGAGCTTTCCCTTCTGTGTCACTTCTCACAACACCAACATGTGAAACAATCAAACTGTGATGAGTGACAAGCAGATAGAAGCACATAAAATGGAGGAGGGAATGACATTTAGGCTTGTGAAGTGAAGGGACTTTGGCAGTTTTCTGAAACTCAAAATAGAAAGAACTAAAGATTGCGCAAGAATATGATGATTTTGAAGGTGTTGGATTGGGCCGGGGTGAGTCATTATAGTGGGGTATATATATGACTGCATGGGCTCAGGAGCACTTCCGAAAACCACTGTCTATGAACAGAGTTCATTGCTCAATATACAAATACAAGATAAAACTCTACCAATGGGAAGAAGGAACCTTACAGATGTGACCCAGAAACATTGTCGCCTTCTTTGGGCCCAAGATAATTTAAGACGCACATGAGGCATGGTGTCTGAAGAAACAAAATCTGAAATTCTTTTTGGAAATCATGGACGCCTCTTCCTCTGGGCTAAAGAGAAGAGGGACCACCCGACTTGTTATCGGCACACAGTTCAAAAGCCACTATCCGTGATGGTATTGAATTACATCTGGGAAGGCTCCATTAATGCTGAATGAGGATATCTTAAGGTTCTGGAGCAGAATACGCTGCCAGCCTGATCAAGTCAAGTCAAGTTGGGGAGCATGCACTGGTAGAGTGCGTTGCCGCACCCACTACACGGCGAAACAACTCAGGATCTAAGTTGGCCACCCCCCAGGCAGACACGCGGTCCAGTCCCACCCTCTGGAAATGACCCTCTATCTGCTGCAGCCAGGTTTTAATTGGACGACCCCTTGGCCTGTTCCAGCCACCCGGGTTCCCAACAATGAGGATCTTACGAGCCGGATCACCCTCAGGGAAACGCGCCACATGGCCGTAGTGCCGTAACTGACGCTCCCTCACAATGCAGGTCATGTGCCTCATTCGGGACTCCATGAGCAACACAAAGCCAAACCAACGGTACCCAAGGATTTTCCAGAGAGACACAGTACTGAAGGAGTCCAGTCTTTGTCTCAGGTCACTGGATAGCGTCTATGTCTCGCAACCATATAGAAAGACAGGAAGCACCAGGACTCTAAAGACTTGGACCTTCATCTTTTTGCAGAGATATCAGGAGCTCCACACACCCCTTTCCAGCGACCTCATGTCCCCCCCATGCTCTCCCCATCTACTAACTTCATAGGAAGAGTCACCAGAGACATGAGTGTCACTGCCGAGGTAAGTAAACCTCTCAACAAGGTCGACACTCTCTCTGCAGACAGACACACTGCTGATGGCCGTGCCCAAGAGGTCATTAAAGGCCTGGATCTTGGTTTTTATCAGAACCCTTGCAAGCCCAGATACTCAGACTCCTCACTCACTCCAGAGCCTCTATTGACTCCGTGAAGATCACAGCATCGTCAGCAAAGTCAAGATCCATGAATCATTCTTCACCAACAGATGCCCCACAGCCGCGGGACCCCACGACCCTGCCCAACACCCAGTCCATACAAGCATTGAAGAGAGTAGGAGCAGAACACACCACACTGACGAACGTCAAAATCAACTGGGAAAAACACAGAGGGTCTGCCTCCACTCAGCACATCACTCACAGTACCAGTGTACAGGCCGGCCATGATATCCAGCAACCTCAAGGGGATGCCGCGACCCCTCAGGATGTCCCACAGGGCAGCTCAATCAACTGAGTCGAATTCTTTATGAAAAATTGACAAAGGCTGCAAAGAAACTCTGCCGATATTCGCATTTGGGCTCCATGAGAACCCTCAGTGACAGGATGCAGTCAATGGTAGACTTCTTAGGTGTAAAGCCAGACTGTTCTGGTCGCTGGTAGGTGAGCAAGTGATCACGGATCCTATTGAGGATGACCCTGGCAAGGACCTTACCTGGCACAGAGAGCAGGGTTATCCCCCTGTAGATGCTGCAATCCAGGCGATCACCCTTCCCTTTCCAGATAGGGACGACAAGTCCCGTTTTCCAGTCTGTTGGGTTGATGCCAGTCTCCCAAATGGAAGCAAAGATTGCTTGCAATGCCAGGAGGACAGCCTTACCATCAGCCTGGAGAAGTTCACCCCGGATACCACAGACCCCTGCAGCCTTTCCCTCCCCTCAGCTGGTTCACCACCTGTGCCATCTCCATGAGACTGGGGGGCTCAAAGCTAACTGCCTGATGATCTCTTTATTTTAAGGGAAGGCCCTACTTACTTTAGCAAGACATCACCAAGCCGTATTCTATTATGGTTCCATAGGAAAAGAGTCCAAGTGCTAAACTGACTTGGACCTGTCACTCTTTGAAAATATTTTGAACCAGACATGTGACAAAGGAGACCCTGAAAACGGATGACTAGCTGAACTCCATTAACAGGCAAGAATGGGACAACATTTCACTTTCAGAGCTGCAGCAGTTGGTGTCCTCAGGTCCCAAACAAGAGGTGATGCCACCCAATGGGAAACAGGCGGCCCCCGTCCCGACTTTTTTTTGAAACGTCAAATTCAAAACCAGCATATATTTTTCAAACAAACAGACAATACAATTTCCCAGTTTGAACCTTTGATATGTTGTCCTTGTCCAATTTTGATGATTTTTTTACATTTCATACAGCGCCCCAGCATTTATTTGGAAACGGGGTGGTACCCAACATCACGTCTGCCTTCCCTGTGTGTCTTTTAGTGACATTCAGGTGAGAGACATGCTTGAATGAAAACTTTTACTGTTCTTTTTTTATTGTCTTTGTATGGCTCTGCTGTCATTATGGTAATGATCCTCTTCTTGGGTCCCGGTAGTGGGGGGGGACGGGGTCAACTTTCTTATTTGGGTCCTCAGATTCAAACGTTTAAGAACCCCTGTGCTAGGTGAATAGAGGACTGCCATGCTGTTACGGGAGTGAATGTGTGCAAAATGGCAGAGATGGTTTGGCTGTGTACCTGACAGTGGCGTAGCCTAGTGGGGGCGGCCCTCCCTGGGCGGCACTTTTAGGGGGCGGCAAAGAATTACTGTATATTTTAGTCTTTTAAATTGAAATACCTAAATAAGGGGGCGGCAAAATTTTCCTCCGCCCCGGGCGGCTGACACCCACGCTATGCCACTGGTACCTGATGATCACAAAATGGGTTGATGGGTAATCCTAATAATAGTAATGATAACTCTATGAATGATGTAATAATAATTCTTTACAGTTTTATAGCACTTTACCCAGTGAGTGAGGAGCCACATCAACCACCACTAATGTGTAGCATCCACCTGGATGGCATGACGGCAGCCATTCTTGCACCAGTACGCTCACCACACATTAGATGGTGAAGTGGTGTGAGAGATAGCCAATCAGAGACAGGGGATGATTAGGGGGCTAGAATGACCAGGCCATGGTGGGCAGTTTATCCAGGACATCGGGATACACCTTACTCTTTACGGAGAATGCCCAGGGATCTTTAATGATCACAGAGAGTCAGGTCCTCCGTTTTTGATCTGAAGGATGGCGCCATTTTTATAGCACAGTGTCCCCCTGTCACTACAGTGGGGCATTGGGGTCCACATTCAGACACACAGGGTAGGCGCCCCCTGCTGGCCTCACCAGCTTTTCCCGGTTGATCTCCCATCCAAGTAACTGGCTTTTCTTCGGGTGGAGGTGGTGGGGCCACCGGGAAACGTAAAGCTAATTATAAGGCTGCCAATGAAACAATGAGAAAACACACCAAAGTGCAATAGATTTTGGTTTGGTAACCTCACAATAATAATTTGATTAAAAAAACGCACAGTTCTTGAGTCTTCTTATCAGTTTTGGTATTTATGAGATTTTGACACAGACATTAGGCACAGTGTATGAAGTGAAAAGGAACAGAAGTGTAAATGTAATAAAATACTTAATGCATATTTAAAAAGGCTGAATGAGAATTTCACATGCCATTTGTCACATTCATTTTCAATAAAATTGTCTTTTTTTTATTTCCTGTGGTAAAATGCCCCATGCTAGTCAGGCGCTGACGACTGTAAGTGATGTCCTGCTGTAACATCTAGTGGGATCTCGGCCGCTAATTTATTTATTTAAACTCTTCATTCTCATTTCACTGCCTGCTTCTCTGCGTCTAACCCAACACATTTATTTATTTATTTATTTATTTGGCTTTTACTTTTTGAGTCCAATACACAGAGGACGCAAAAACGAAAACCACATCAACAGATGGCTCTTGAATATTTCCTGACATTTGAAAAATTTTGCCCAGAGTGACTCATTCCTTTCCCTTCACCCCAGATAATAGTCTCTGATGTCCTTAGACTGTTTTACAAGCCATCAAGACCTTGTTTGAAAATGTCAATAATCCGCCATTTTTCCAGTCCCGCGTGAATCGAGAGGAACAGAGTAATATGTAAATTTACATGTCAATTTCTCAGTCGCGCACTTTTGACTGCTAATTTTTGCGCATACAGTCAAGTGAAGATTAGTTCATTTTGTTTTTCAAAGCGAATAACATTTTGTGTTGCATTATCTGCTAAGATGAAGCCGTCGGGGGTCACATAGTGAGGTAAACTTATTCTGGTTTGCTTCCCATATCCCCAAAAGATGCTGCTGGTTCAGTTAATTGGCAATGCCAAATTGGCCCTGTGTGGGTGTGTGCCCTGCAGTGGCTTGGCACCCTGTCTAGAGCTGTTTTCTGCCTTGTACCCAGCTGCCAGGATAAGCAAACCCTGTACAACTGTGAGTTGCATTAACCCTTAAACCGCCGGAACCAGCTATAGTCGGTTCCCAATGCGATTTGCCAGCACACCGGAGCCGAGTATTTTCGGCAACGTACATTCGTTGAACGCCGCAACTGGCTAAAGTCGTTTTCCCAGTGCAATTTGCTAGCACGCTGGAACCGAGTATATTCGGTGACATATATTCATTGAACTCCACAACTGGCTAAAGTCATTCCCAGCGCAATTTGCCACCATGCCGTGCCATCCATTTGTTGAGCAGCCAGCTCAACCACTGGCGCCCCCTAGCGAATCAGCATCACTGTCCCTGGGATGGAGCCACTGCACTAGACTAGCCTGCCAGCATCAGCACTTACCTCTTCAAGCGCAGTTGGTTTGGTGATTTACTGAATTTCATCAATGGCGTCACTTGCACCTTGTACATATAATAACAGATTGTTGCAATAGTTTTTTTATGGGTTTTACAGTTCATTGGCAGTGTGTAAAATAATCAGTGTTGCAGTAATTGAAATGCTCTTTGCATGAAAAAAAATGTGTTCCATTCAAATTTCACTTTTTCTTGGTGAATTGTGACATTTACTTAAAAAGTGCAGCAAAAAAAGTATTTGGTGTCTGGGGGGGTGCATTAACCCCCAAGTATGTGGCAGTTTAAGGGTTAAGTGGGTCAGCCCTTATGATTCGAATGTTAACAATTCACGGATCTAACTGTTCACAGGTTTTTATCAGTAATAAAAAGAAAATAATTTTGCGACCTATTGAGGAGAACCATAGAAGACACTGTAGCCCTGCTACTTAAATGGACTACAAATCCCAGCAACCCCATGTCATTGGCCAACTTTAGTGACTGCCGCAAGGGCTGCTGGGTGAAAGAGAAGGGCACTAGTTTAAAAAGTGAGCCATAATAAGCCGGCAGGATCGCAAGCAGCAGTGTCTTTTTGTTTCAGCTCTTCACTGCACAATTGGATTACAGTTACGCCCAACGGATTACTGCTTTGTTCTGGATTTATGGTCTTGTCCTGTGTGATTTCGTCAGGGTTGGAAAGCATCTTCATGTGAGGAGCGCTCACACAATCTACAAATCTTCATTTACATTAACATCACGGAAGGTCAAAACTTTACATACCCTTTAGGAGGCTGTTCACGTTCATAACTATACCACCATCATCTACGAAGGTGGACTGCGTTGCCAGAGTTTATCGATTTGTGCTTAGTGTTGGATTTCTTTGGTGTCTGTAATATTAATCACCTGTAACGGTGGACTGCATGATAACGTGCAGTGAATACACTTGACTTGAGCATTTCTAGTTTTCAGACTGTTTCTCTGTACGCTTAGCGTTCGTTTGCTCAGAGGTTGATGCGCTTGCCGGTTCCATGAGCGGCTCTTCTTTTCTCCACCCTAGTGGCCCACTTCTCTTCTTCTGTCGGCATCTTTTCATGTTAAAACTGATTACGTCAGAGTTTGTGTTGCAATTACTCAGTATGTTTTCTTTAATTTTTCACTTAAGTTGGCACTTAACTCTTCAATCTGACTCAAGAATGATTTAAGATATGAAGAGGTAGAGAAAGTGATGGCGAAGGTGGTAGGGATGAGAACGGCGCATGTATGCATGCGCCACATGGCCGTCCTATTGCCCGGTGCCAAGAGATGATTCTACAATAAAATAAAATAAAAATAAAAAAATGAATATACTTGGAGATAAACCATCACCCCGAAAGCGGATTGTAGACGTCACGTAGTACATGTGTACCAAATTTCAGGTCAGTTGGTCAAACGGTTTTTGAGCTACAGGTGATTTAAAATCCTGGACAGACAAACGAACAGCCACAATAGCGTATTATATAAGAAGATTTTTGTTTTTTACTACCATAAATACACACACTCATTTATTATAATTTATTATTATTAATTTTTTAATAATATTTATATAACTATTTCATATAATTTATTTATTTATTTACGATCATTTATTATTATAACATTTATTCTAAACAGTCACAGTTCAGTACAGTTTCTAACGCACTGGTGAGGCCTCATTTGGAGTACTGTGTGTTAGTTAAGAGCCATTTAAGTCCTAACCTTATTGGTCCACCTTTCACGGAAAATCAACATCTGATTAGGAAGGTCTGGACGTGGACGAACAGAAGACAGTACTGTAGCAATTCGTCCCGCACGCTGACACGAGATGATCGCTACCGCTAACCTGTCCTAAGTGACGGGAAGATGATAAAAGGATAGGCCAATATCACACCCCAATAAATCTCCCGTATACCCCTTATTCTACACGGTTCGGTCCCCTAATGCCAACGCATTTATAGCCCACAAAAAACTAATAGTAAATCTCTATCATCACATGAGGAATACATAATATAAAAAAAGAATACAATCCCTTACATATGCCCCCTCCTCCAACCCTATCTATCCATCCATTATCCAACCTGCTATATCCTAACTACAGGGTCATGGGGGTCTGCTGGAGCCAATCCCATCCAACACAGGGCATAAGGCAGGAAACAAACCCCGGGCAGGGTGCCAGCCCACCGCAGGGCACACACACACCCACACTCAAACACCCACATAACAGGCACACGCTAGGGACAATTTAGGATCGCCAATGCACTGTGGAATATGACCCGGACACAGACAGGCAGACACGTTAGTATTACCCCACACACGTTTATTGTGGTCTTCCATCCTTCACAACAAGTACTCACAAGCCCACAATACCCCTCAGTCCAGGCCAACAGAATGCCTTCTCTCTCTTTCCTTCAAACCACCTCCTTCTCTTCTCCATAGACCTTGTCCACTCTTCCACCCGACTCAAGTCCAACTCTGAAGGGAGGTGGCCCCTTTGAATAAGCACCCGGATGTGCTCCAGGTGTGTTCCCGGCAATCTCCCACCGACACGCCCCAGTGTGGCGGAAGTGCCGGCTGTCTCCCCGGCAGCACTTCCGGGTGTCCCTGTTCCTCTTCCCCCCAGCACTTCCTTGTGTGGCGGAAGTGCTGAGGTCCAGAGTCCTCCAGGTATTAGGGTCCCCCTGGCGGTGACCACGGGCCCCTACAGGGTCGAGCTTCCCAGCTCTTTACCCGTGGGCCCCAGGGCGGTCACCCCCTCGAGGTCTGGAGGAGGCACAAGACCTCCTCCGGTCTTCTTGGGTGTCCCGGCTGGGTACCACAGCACCTAACCTGCATGTTTTTGGACTGTGGGACACAGACACGGGGAGAACATGCAAACTCCACGCAGGGAGGACCCGGGAAGCGAACCCGGGTCTCCTAACTGCAAGGCAGCAGTGCTACCACTGCGCCACCGTGCCGCCCCTACCAACCCTAAATAACCCTTATATGTGGTGCTACAAAATTAATACATATATATACAATAACAATATACCTTCCCCCAGTTCCCCTTCCAGAAATTGTAAATAAGTCCACAGTTCTGCCCCTCCGCCACCCCCCGATGCCAGGCAGGTGAAACAAGGAGTTCTGTCAATTGTGAACTCCTAGCAGCAATCAAATCTTTGCCATAAAAGATATACAGTCAGTCTTGCGCCATGATACAATACAGTAAGTCCTTCGATATAGCTCACCTGAGTCTGTAGGAAATAGCGCAACGTTCAATTCCCCGGTCAAAAATAATTACTTCCACACTTCTGACAGGACCGTAGGAGCTCCTGGACTTCGTCACATGGCCCGTGCAGTAGCCGATCTGTTTTTTTCCGATTTTCTTTCCCCCTCATCTTCTTTTTTTCTCTCCTCCTTTTAAACGGTGCGCTTTAAGCAAATCACTTCTCGAAAAAAAAAAATGAAACCGGAAGTCCCACAACACCCGATCGACAGCAGAAAAACAGATTCTATTTATGTGGCAGCACTACAGTACAGTATGAGCCACTGTGCTCTGTGACGCGGCTTAAGAATGAATACACAAGGAAGCCATCAACACTTTCTACCGTTAAATGGCACTGGGGTTTCTGTTCCGATGAAACACAAGGCCGCCAGGCCTCAGACTGTGTCGATTTCAATAAAGGGAACGACCCAGCATGCCCTAAAATTCCCTACTTATATGTAAAGTGTGTCTCTCTCTGTTGCGCGCAGGATTATAGGAGCATTAGTTTAAGGAAAGAAACGCACAAGTGCACATTAATGATAAGCCAGAGGCGCCATATGCAGTTTATACCTTAAGCCAGCGGTTCTCAAACTTTCGTATTTCGCAACCCACTTTTTCTACCTGGAATAATTCTGTGCCCCTTACATAATATAAGATAGCTGAGAATAACCCATGATACAACTAACCAAGGTATGATACTCGTGCGGTGTTGCGGTATCTTATCATTTTTACTTCCAGAAGATTTGCATGTGTTCGGCTAACTTCGATGAAATATTTGCCATTTTATTTTTTTAAAGTGCTTTAATAACTGTTAAAAATGCTTTGTGTGGTTTTCGGTAGTAATTCTAATCCCAAAAACAAAGAATAAATTATTTATTTTTATTTAATTTTTTTTAATGTAAAGAAACGATTAAATATGTTTTAATTTTTAAAAATCTCGTAAACATGGACACCGATGAAGTCAATCTGTGTGAGACGAACGTATTTTCATCCGACAAATATTATACCGTTGTTAGTTGTATCATGAAAATAACCCAATACGCAGTAAATTATTTAACTCAATTTGGCAATATTGGCTACGCTGCCAATGTGGTGCAGTCGCGCCGCATTATCACCTGATCTACTGTTACCTGAAGGTTCGCGACAGATACCGATACGTCTTGAACTTTCTGGATTAAAAATACGCGACTTTAAAAGCAACAGCAAACTTCAAATAGAAAAGGAGCTCAGAGTGTCTCGATATCTCGAATATCAAAACAAACCTGGGCAGGCTGTGTACTTTAAAGCAGGCACATATTAGTCATTAGATCTATGCCTTACAAATGTTTTATTTTAATTTTAGTTATAATGCATTCATTGTGATTATACAGTATGCTTGCAAATTTAAATTTGAATTAAAAATGTAAAAAATTAATTTTGATGTCTTGTTCATTTATTCGACGCCCCCCTTGTACAGCTTAGCCCCCCACAGTTTGAGCACTGCTGCCTTAAAGTCATTTGGTCAGTTCTAATGTTTTTTTTTAAAAAAAAAAATGAAAATTGTGCTAATTGCCGTTACAAAAATGAGCACATAAGAATCTTAAATTCAATGTGACAGCCACATTAAGAACTTTGATTTTAAACGTTTTTAATTTCCACACTATACTGTTTAAATTAATCAAGTCTGGAAACATTTAGGAAAAATGCGAGGATTACATTTGACTTAAGTATACAGTACTGAGGCAAATATTGTCTGGCTACTGTAATATATTTGATTTTAATTTCCTGCGTCACCTTCGTCGTATCACTCTTTATGATTAACAGGCCTTCTTCTCGAGTGCCGTAAGGATAACGTGCACATTCATATCACCACAACTATTAAACATTTCAAATCAATTACAACAACATACAGTAAGGAATTCAAGATATGGAAAGTACACAGATGTCAAATATGTTAACACAAAACATGTCGGTCTGTATAAATGTGTAAAGGTACTCTGGCACTATTTTTCGATGCATAAATGCCACACGAGCCCCACCAAGGGATAGTAAAGCTGCTGCGTGTTCTTACAGTATATTTATACCCAAACTACTGGTGATGGCACAAATTCCGGACCTCATAATCGAAAAGAAATGTGATGACGTGTGAGCAGCAGCATATCAAATAAATTAAAAAGTAATTTAAAACAATGTTAACATTTAAAACTGTACTTGATTACAATACAATTTAATTTAATAATTTAATTACAATAGAATGTAACTTAAGACAACACTGACAAAACTAAACGAAAAGTGAAAAATAAGATCAGAAAAGCCCCACACTAGACAAGAACACCAGTAGAAGTGAGCCTGTGATCCCACACTCTGCAGCCTCCTACGTTTATGAAGTGGTCTTTTCAGCCCAGGCGCACATCAGTAGCGAGCGATGGGCATTTCCATTCACTTTACCAATTCAAATACTCGATCAAGTGAATCAATTCATTTGAATTATCCATAATAAAAATACAAAACTGTTAAGTATGGGGGGGTCTCCCTTGAATGAATAGCAATTTAATTACTTGTTTTAATTACAATATATTATTATATTTATTAAATTGTATTATCTAGACATGCTGCTTCTTCATTTTGCATAACCTGACAATACAGTGAAAATTCATAATTACAATTAAACACTAAGTTTGAGAATCATAATTAAACAAGAATCGTGTGACTCATTCTCAGGTAATGATTCTGTTCCCAAATCACATGAATGAGAATCGCACGACTCGTCCTTGGGTAATGATTTGGGTCACAAATCAAATAAACGAGAATCACTGTGACTCGGTCACAAATCACATGAATGAGAATAGTGTGACTCAATCTTGGGTTACAATTCGGTCCACGAATGAAATGAACAAGAATCATGTGACTTATTCCTGGGTTATGATTTCGGTTCATGAATCACATGAACGAGAATTGTGTGATGCATTCTTGGGTTATGAGTCAGTTCCCGAATCAAATGAATGAGAATCATGTAATGCTTTGTGAGTAATGATTTGGTTCACAAATCACATAAATGAGAATCATGTGACACATTCACGAATCACATGAATGAGAATCATGTGACTCGGTCTTGGGTTATGATTTGGTTCACAAAACAAATGAATAAGAATCGTGTGACTTATTCCTGAGTAATGATTCTGTTCATGAATCACATGAACAAGAATCGTGTGACTTGTCCTTGGGTAATGATTCAATTCCCTAATCAAATGAGCAAGAATTGTACGACTCGTTCTTGGGTAATGACTCAGTTACCGAATCAAATAAGTCAGAATTGTATGATTTAATCTTGGGTAATGATTCGGGAGAATTGTGTGACTCGTTTGCGGGTAATGATTGAGTTCACCAATCAAATAAACAAGAATTACGTGATTCATTCATAAGTCACATGAATGAGAATGGTGTAACTTAAACTTGGGTTATAATTCGGTTCAAGAATCAAATGAACGAGACTTGTGTGACTTATTCTTGCGGAATGCTTCAGCTTCTGATTATAGTGAATGAGAATCACGTGACTAATTTACATGCAATGGTTCTGTCCACAAATCAAATGAATGAGAATTGTGTGACTTATTTTTGGGTAATGATTCAGATTACGAATCGAATGAGAACTGTGTGACCAATTCGCGGGTAATGATGGACTTCAGACTGGAAGGATTAATGAATAATATTTGTTTGGGTGCATTCAATAAACTCTAAAAAGTGAGCACCAAAGTAAACTTGAAAGCAAATAATCATTAGAAGTTAGTATAATGTTTTTATAAAGTTCAGTTTTGTGTGACGACTTTGTCAACTGTACAAAGGGACCTACACGTATTAGTTTAATATTATATTGATAGATTACGTGTAAAAATAATTCCAATAACCAATTGTGCAAAACTAACAATTACAACATTCTACTGTAAATGTGTTGTTACTGTATTTGTCACATTGCAGCCTGGCGTCACTTCATGTTCTTTATGTCCATTGTTTGACGCTATTGTTTATATTGTGGTTGTTAACCATTTAGTTGCCTTGTGTTCATGTATTTTCTGTCGCTTTCCTTTTGAGGGTGCTTCCCCAAGAGGCGGGGCCACCTGTTAATTAATCAGTCAAGAGGCTGCCATCAGCCCTATCACAGTCCCTTGCGGTTCATTATATGATGTTTTGTTCTGGACATGCTGTTTTGGTGAGTGCTCCCTTAATAATTTCAATGTTTATTATTATGGATTTCGTGTATATTTTGATCTGTTTTTCCTTTTTTATGTCTATGGACCACTAAAGTCAGGGACCCCCCAGGTCTAGGCTGTGAATGTGCTAAACATCTTCAAGAATCTCTGTTATTTAAGTAATCCACAGAGGTATAAATACCGGGACGCACAGAACTCAGATGCTTTTAATTACATAAGAAAAACAAAATCTCACAGCCATCCCTGCATTTCATGTTGCAAAGCTCAATTTATCTCGCCTGCCAGCTGTGTACTCTGGAAAATTAAGATGGTGTAAATCTTATCTCAAAGATGCAGTGTTTGAGATCATTAACTTAGCTTTACCACCATCAAATGTAGCAAAATGGCGACTGTAACAAAAAATGTTCCAATCAAAACAGATGTTACAATATACAGAGAAGAATCTTACACTCTATATGACTGAATAAAGGACTAGCCAAATTATGAGATACCGTGTTGAGGATCTGCATCCATCTTCTCCATTTGTTGTGAAAACTTTTTTTGCTTTTTTACGTCCCGATCGCTTCATTTGCACCTTGAATGTAGTTGCCCACAATGAAAATAAAATGTCAACACCGTGATGTTCCTCCAACAAATATTGTGACCACTTTGAACATTTAAAAGACCGAGCTGCGGCCATCCTGTGCTCTGGTACTCTCCTGTCTCTCTTCCCCCAGACTCCCTCTGCTCCGGCCGCTGCTACCGGTCTGCCAGATCCTCGTGACGAAGATGACTTTGTGTTCTTTTGAGTAGGAGTCGTGGCCGATGCATCACATTTGACAGCTGCTCCTTGTGAGGCCAGATCACCTCTGTAAGAGACTTGTGTTTATACCTGCTAGGAC
>JANRMT010061414.1:10529829-10556586 GCA_026402145.1 Polypterus bichir lapradei
TTTAACAAATGGCGCATCACTGACATTAACACTGCTTTTATGAATACCCATGCCAAATGGCATATAATAGAGGCATATACATTGCATTTTTCATTCTAACAGATGGCACATCACTGACATTAGCACTGCTTTTATGATTTTTCCATACGAAATGGCATATAACAGAGAGATATACATTGCATTTTTCATTCCAACAGATGGTGCATAATGATTTATTTTATTACTACAAATGCGTGTGATGCTTCATCTACTGTAATGACAAATGCAATGGATTTCATTACTACATGAATTACAAAATACACTTCAATAGATGGTATGCTGCAAATGTTAACACTGAGATCTACGGTGGTTTCTTACATTGAAACTGAAAGCACCAACCTACTTCGCTGCTTTATTTTATTAACAAGTAATGTCTAAGCAAACCCATGGAAACACAGGTTACACATGTGTAAGATAGGAATTTATTCATTATTTTTATCTTGCTGTTTAATGTTTCGCTCTTTCTTAATATTCAGATTGTTTAAGCCATTAATAAAAAGATTAGTGTCTGTATATCTGTGTTTTGTCTGGTTTCAATGGCTCTGTCATTCCAAAAGATGACATCACAAATATTAGTGGTAATAAAATGCATTGCATTTGTTAGTCGAACAGTGGTCATATCAAAACATTTGCAGCAATACAATTTATTAATACAAAGGTTTGTTATCCGGCATTTGTTGAAATGACAAATGCAATGCATTACTACATACTTCACAAAAATACATGATGGTGCACTACAAATGTTACCGCCATCAATGTTAACATTGATTGCTTTTACAAATCCCATTCCGAATGGCATATAACAGATGCATTGCATTTGTCATTCCAATAAATGGCACATTAAAAGATCTGTAGTAATGACATGAATTGCAATTGTCATTCCAACAGATGGTGTATGACGAACAGTAACACTGCTTTTATAAGTCCCATACCAAATTTCATATAACAGAGACAGATGCATTGCATTTGGCATTCCAATAGATGGCACATCACAAACATTTGTTGCATTTGTTCTTCCAACAGATGGTGCATCACAAACAGTAACACTTCTTTTATGAGTCCCTTGCTAAATTGCATATAAGAGAAAGATATGCATTGCATTTGCCATTCCAATAGATGGCACATTACAAATATTTGTAGCAATAAAATGCATTGTATCTGTCATTCCAACAGGTGGTGCATCACAAAGAGTAACGCTGCTTTTATGAATCCCATACCAAACTGCATACCAAAGAGACATATGCATTGCATTTACCATTCCAACAGATGGTGCATCACAGGCATTTGTAATAACGCATTTTATTACTACAAGTGTTTGTGATGGGCCACCAGAAGTAATTGAATACATTATGACTTTCAGAGGAAATTAAACTCTTTAGAAAACATATCAAGTGTACAGTAAACTGTTCCTTTAACTTTAATTTGCATTTTAGTTTGGGACTGTAGGTCTGAAAGATTCACTTTTTGATGAAATTTTTGTCGTCTCTGAATTCTACACTATACTTAGTGCCCTTTGCTTAGTTTTCATGTTATGTAGAGGAGGTTAAATTTTATCTTTCAGACTATTACGTAGTTCTAATGATAATTCTTTGCATTTATATTTATTCCCTGTTTTAAGGAATTTCTATCCTCTAACTGTAGCTCACTTTAGAATCCTTCTGCTCTTGAAGGTGAATACATCAGGATTCACACCAAGTGTTTTTCTTTCTAGATTAACCAAGAAAAACTGAAGAGATTTGTAGTTTTCACAAAAACATACTTTGAATTGACAAGATGAAATAAAAATAGCCGCGGTAAAAGCCAAGTTAAATAATTAACATTATAAGGAGAGAGGCATTTCAAATGCACCAAGCAGTATCACGGCTTCAGCAGAGCTTCTAGTCAACTGGACGTGTACTGCGTGAGGAGACATTAATTGTTCTTTCTTATCACATCAGCTAGAATTCAGGATAGGTTCATGACTTTAGATCATGAAAAATTTACGCAAAAGTCTTAAAATTCTACTCAGGGAGACTCTCAGAGGAAAAGCCACCTCACTCCATGGTTTTTGAAGCATTTCTGTCCTTCTTCATTTGTGGGGGAGGCGATGCATTTAGACACTCCAACTGAAGATGTTGTTGTCCCGGGATTGGAGTGATTCCTGCTAGAAATTTTATAAAATTTTCCAAGAAAGCGTACCTGAGTCATAGTTGGACGTGATGATGACTGTTAAAACAGAAAAATCTCCCACCTCTGTCAAGCCTACCAGCCTTCACATGAATCAGAATGGCTCATTGCTGGCACCGTGAGGACCTCCCAAATCAAATCTTGCCTTCACCAGAATCTGAAATTCCATCTTCTCTTGTTTTGATGGTGATTTTGATGGTGATCTTTATTCAATTTGCTCCCCACCTTGTTCCCTACAAGCCAAGCACCCCTTCTTTGTGCTAATCTCTGCTTTTGGGAAACCCCTTGAAGTGGGCTACAGTGTTCCTTTAAGAGCAGATAACTCATTTCTTGAGTGAAACCGGGAGATGCTGGTGCGAAAGAGAAAACAGACAAAAATAAAATAAAGAAAAGCGAAGTCAAAAAACCAGGCAAGACACGAAAATAAATCACAATGAGAATACGATAAAAGTTTACAAGAATTTATCTGCAGATTGGATCAAAACTCGGTGCAAAATCTGACCTTGTATCCCATCTGCTGATGAATTTGAGGTCACGACCCCAGAGGCCACGCCCCTAGAGATGTGGGGCACCTCCCTAATAACGGCACACGAAATGGCTTCCATAATAGGAAAAGGCCCTCAGCTTTTGGGTACACCCTTGAACTGGGCTACAGCAGTGTCTGGCAGCCATCGCCCAATAACGTTCCTTCAAAGAAATTTGTGTGGTATCTTCTATCCAGCAGGGGGCGCTAGCTCCCTGGTTGGAATAAGTCCTTTTGTAAGTGCGGCATGTTACATAACCAAAAACTATACAGATATAATATATAAAGGTGAAACCCATCCTTTAGTGATACAGCGGTAAGAAATCACATAGGAGAAATAACTTAGCTTTATTTAATGACGATTTACGCGGAATAACAGGCGAGGAAGCCTTTACAAGACCTTCGGGAGTGGGGGCCCAGTGTATACGATACAATACAATTTATTTTTTGTGTAGCCCAAAATCACACAAGAAGTGCAGCAATGGGCTTTAATAGGCCCTGCCTCTTGACAGCCCCCCAGCCTTGATTTCTAAGAAGACGAGGAAAAACTCCCAAAAAAAACCTTGTAGGGAAAAAATGGAAGAAAACTCGGGAAAGGCAGTTCAAAGCGAGACCCCTTTCCAGGTAGGTTGGGCGTGCAGTGGGTGTCAAAAAGAAGAGGGTCAATACAATACAATACAATACACAGAACAGAACAAATCCTCAATTCAGTATAAAAATAAAAATTTTACAAGCACGGAGCAGAATTTAACAGTAGATGACATCACCTCATAGGATTTGGATTTGTTCAGAGTCCTGGAGACCTCATTCATCAAGCTGCCTCCCCCATTGGCCATTCCACAGCTGAGTCAGTGCTGAGCCAGCCAATCCGATGAAAGGACCCCTCTACCCTATGATTCCTACGATCCTCCATCAGGGATGACTTTACCTTAAGCAGCCAAAAAAACCCTTGTAGGGAAAAAAATGGAAGAAACCTCGGGAAAGGCAATTCAAAGAGAGACCCCTTTCCAGGTAGTGGGTGTCAAAGAGAAGGTGGTCAATACAATACAATACAAAATGTAAGGAGTCTTCCATTTTCATCACTGCACTGGAAGGATTTTCCGGATCGGATGACGTTATCTCCCATCCGTCCGTCGGCTTCAAAGGTGTGCCGGGCAATGTTCCAAGGCTTTACACTCTTTCTCCATATGTAGGCGCCCACTTAGGTGAAGAATACAATTCCAAACAAGGCAAAGAGAGGATCAGATTTCATGCTGACTCGAACACACAGAAATAGTTCACGTTACCCATTTGCAGTTGTTCTTAACTTGTCTTGTCTTAAAATGCTTGCCTAGCAGTTCTAAATGGTGAGCCCCTGTGTGCTAAATCTGGCTTTGCGTTAGCTGTACATGTGAGAAGAAGCATATCTCTCTATTATAAAAAAAAATCCTGGAGAGAAACACTAGGGCGTCGAGACGTGATCATCACGTGAAGATCACGGAAGACACTTAAAGGAAATCGCGAGATGAAAGAGAATGAACACAGAGCGTCTTGCGGGGACCTTAAACATGAGACTTTGTGCCAAGAGATTGACCCAGGACCGTCTCACGATGACATGGGACATGAGATTCTTGCAAGACACGCCCTACTTACAATCAATATCAAATAAGCCCAGTCAGTCGTGTAAAGGAGGCTTTGAGCACACACAGATCCAGGGCTCTCAGCGCACATAAAGCGTATAAGGACAATACGTTATAAATGAAACGTCGACGACTAAGCGAAGAAGAAAGCAGCGCGAAGGAAAGAGACTCAAATGCGTTGGTGCAAATTCAGAAAATAAGGAAAATAATTATCAGCCCGGAACAAGATTTCCAGATCGTTTGCATCAAAATTAGAATTCGATAAGTGTTTGTTTAGTTCTGCCCGAAGAACACTATCGTAGGTGTGTCTGCTACACAAGGGGGGCCGATCAGCTGATTGCAGGTACCTGACTTTCGCTTTCGATCTCCAGATCACTCGCATCAAAATCGGAGTGTGAACAGTGGGAGTCTGATTCAACAATAATATGCAAATAAATAAATAAATAATGCACATGGAGTATTTTGCTTTGCACATTCGTTTCGCTCTCTCATCCCAATGACGATACCATTCTAGACGCTCTTTACACGACACTACTGAAGCACACACAGGGATTCAACGTCAACGTCAAGTCAACAAGTCTAGCAGTCCTCCTAGTAAAGAGGGTCTACCTTTAATGTAATGGTGTGTTTTATCAATGTTTACAGCCCCCGTCCTCAACCCCTTGTGTCCACAAAAGTCGACATCCACCCTAAAAGAGTTCATCTTTTGAATTGTTTTGCCCATTGTGAGCATAATTATGCAACATGCGTCCGTTTTCATGGACATTTTCATATCGTTTTCTGTTGTTCAGTGTGAGTCACCGTAGACTGCAATTCTGTCATAAAGTTCTCCATTCTCGAAGAGATTCAGATTTTTACTTGGCAATCACTACAGACGACATGAAGTCAGTAACAAATAAAAATATGTCATTTTTGGGTGTAGAATTAATTTAAGTATCAATCTATAACAGGACTGTTTTCACACATAAGCTGAAACACTTCATATTTTCGGGAATTTAGTGCCTGTGTCCTTCTCTTCTTGATGATTATAATGAGAAGAACGGGTGTATTTAAGAGACAGGAGAAACTACACAAAGCTGGTCAATAGCCCCAAGAGTCAAAGAAACCCAAGAAGTCGATAGAAAAGGTGGGCAGGATGAAGTGAAAGTCGGTTTGTTTTTGTCTTGTTTGACGCCTTTGACCTTTCTGTTTTACTAACCGAGGCTGGGCTCACAGGCGCTGTGCTTGTCTGGTTTAGTTCTTACTTATCAAATCCATTCCAATACATACAGAAATGTGTTGACAGGACTCCATCATTATACTCTGAAGTTAAATATGGTGTCCTGCAGCGCTCGGTACTGGGACCTTTACATGCTTCCATTGGGAACTCTCATTAGAAAACATAACATTCATTTTCACTCATATGAAGATGGCTTTCAGTTACACCGTTCTTTAACCCAAATGATGTTCCTGTGATGCTGTCCTTGACGAGTTGTGTCAGTCAGTTAAAGGACTGGATGGATGAGAACTCTTTGTATCGGAATACAGAAAAAACAGAAATGTTACTTATTGGAGGGAACGGTGAGAGCACAATAACATTCTGTCACTCTTTAACTCAGTTGGAATCGGCGTAAGTTTTACTGAATCAACACATGATTTAACCGCTATCTTTGACACTAGGTCAGGTCAGGTTGGGCAGCATGCGTTGGTACGGCGCGTTGCCACACACACCACACGGCAAAACAGCTCGGGATCCTGGTTATTCGCTTTGCCATCGCCTTTCTGCAATTTCAGGGTCAGCTAAATTAAAGAGCATCACACTATCTGACAGCAGATTAATCTAGTTAGGTGCAAATAAATAAATAAATAA
The DNA here is from genome assembly GCA_026402145.1 of Polypterus bichir lapradei. Classification (NCBI taxonomy): domain Eukaryota; kingdom Metazoa; phylum Chordata; class Cladistia; order Polypteriformes; family Polypteridae; genus Polypterus; species Polypterus bichir. Next base: position 10,536,026 of record JANRMT010061414.1, read on the forward strand.
TTTAACAAATAAATAAATAAATAAATAAATAAAGCAAGCAAGCCAGAAAGAATACATTTATTTGCTGTTAATATAATCAGCCATAATCAAAGCGGTGTTGATGTGTTGATCGTTTCATTTTATTTTTTACTACCTCTGCATCTCCTATGATACAGCAGCTTGAGAATCATTACTTATTATCATCATTATTACTGTTGTTTTTAATATTTTTAAATGATTAATTATGCTATAGAATGTAATTTTTTGCCCCCCCCCCCCCCCAATATTTATGATGAGTCGGCTCCCATGATCCTTGGGGTAAACCATTACAGTGAGAATTTTAATACATTAAAAAACATCTTTTTATTTGTATTAATTATTAATAATTATTAATTATTTTTATTATTTTTTTAAGAAGGGTGCTTGACGTGGGGGGGAGGGTGAAAAGTGACAGTGCAGGATGGCTGGGGTCATCCTGGCAGGTATGGTTCACTTTCCTGAGACAGCGTGTAGTGTGGATGTCCTGGATCGCAGGGAGCTGTGTGCCCGGGATCTGCTGTGCCGTATTCACCACCCGCTGAAGAGCTCTGCAGTCCTGAACTGAGCAGTTGCTGTACCAGGATGTGATGCAGCCTGTCAGGATGGATTCCACAGTACACCTGTAGAATCTGCACAGGGTTGTGAGGGACATCCGGGTCTCCTGAGGAAATAGAGGCGTTGTTGGGCTTTCTTGACTACTGCCGCAGTGTCACTTGAAGTCTAATGCTGAAAGACCCAAAACCCCCAAGACTCCTATGGATGTGCACCCCAGCATATCTTATTTTGCGTAAAAAACTGAAATACTAGTAAAAGTTGAGAGCAGACTGCCTCTGTGAATCTTGAGCTGAATGAAAATATTTCTACGGGGGAGGGGCCTTATGCACATGCAGCGGTAGTCATTCAGTGAAAACGGTGAATAAACGTTGTGTGTTAAATGATTAATTAGGGCCCAAATAACAATAAAGTCACTCGAGTACCCTGCTGTGAGTCAGCAGCCTTTTATTTGAGCGAGCGAGCGGGCATATTAGTACTAGAGTGAGAAACGGACAGCACATCTCGAGATCTAACTTGTTTGAAAAGTGCTGCAGGGAGCGATCCTAAGTATATTCCCACTCCAACCTGGAGGCAGATGTCAAGTGGAATATTTTTAGCAGCATGCAGTCCTTCTGCATTATGTATTAGTTGCTCCACCATACTGTCAAAGATCAGCAGATGGGGAAGACAAGCATTCATACTCAGTTGTGTGTTTAGAATGTCTGCGCCTTCACGTGTCAAAACAAACGGAACGACTAAGAATTCTGATTGGGATGAGTGCCGAGAAAGAATAGCAACAAAGCGGCGCTCTGCCAGAAGGCACCCTGCGCCATTTTAAGCCGAGGCTCCGGCCCTTGTAACGTAATGCAAAGCCCGATACATTCACTGTCCCATAACACTCGTCCATCTTTATGTCCCAGCATGTTGAACAGTGTCGTGTGCACCATAAATATGGTCTAGCCAGGGATTCAGACTGTGAACTGTGCTCTGCTGCAAATCATATACTTGGTTTTCTTTACTCTAGTGTATCCACTGAGCCTCAAACCACCGACACAATGATACCCGATGCAATTCCAGGATTTTTATTGGTCAAAGTGCCTTCCACGTACAGTTAACAGCAAAAGTAAACCATTCACAATTCTTCCTTCCTCCTCTAAAGGAGTGTTGCCCGCTGCCTCCCGACTCTGATTTTCTTTTAAAGCTTGACCTGAGAACCGAGTCCTCTGAAGCATTTTTGGGGTTGTATGAAAAACCAGAGCAGTCCCCAAAGACCCCGACAGGGCTTTGTTTCTGGACTCCAACTCCCATGCCACCTTGCGGGTGCCTTAAACGCGCCCAGCCTTGAGGAACACTGCCACCTGTCATGTGGAGGAGTGAACTGCTCCCAGTGAGCCTGTTTCACCTGCTCATTTTAGTATGGCCTCCTGGCTGGGATGAAGGAAGCATACCTGGCCACCCTCTCTGTCACCTTCTTTATTTTTCTTTTCAATGTAAAAGTATGTTTAATTTATACATGTGGTGGACGGCCAGGGCACTTGCCCAGCTGGAACTCCTCCACGCTGGGAGCACTAAGGGAGAAAGTGTGGCCAGAGCATTACCTCCCCTGGGAACGATAGATGGCAGCCCCCCTGAGTTGCAGCAGTGCCTCAGACTCCTGCAAGGCTTCATGGGAGTTGGAGTTTGGTACAGCCCCGTTGGGATCCACAGGCGTCACCAGAGGGTGTAGAGGGTGATACAACTACTGCTGAGCCCTGGAGAGCAGCTCTTCTGCCATACCCCGGAAGTGCTGCCGGAAACACATCTTCAGACACCTCGAGCATTTCTGGGTGCCCTATATAAGGGGCCAGCATACCCTATTCCGAGAGCCAGAGTCGAGAGGAGAAGGATGAAGCTTGCTGGAGGGAGAGTGGAGGAGAAAAAAAGAGAGAGAGATAAAGAAGAAGAAACTTATTGGAATTGTATAAATAAGACCATGTGTGCTTTGGTACTTGTGCCCTTAGCATCTGTCTGTGATCTGGGCTGGAATGTTCTCATAAAGTACAAATCACAATCCAGAAAGCAATTTTGTCTTGTTGAAAGTTCATACCAATTACATTCTCACTCACAGATGAATTGCAATTTCTATTCTTGCATATCATACTGTATAACAAAAACTTTCTTGTTAGGTTAGGTTAGGTTAGTCCTAATGCTCTTCATTGAGCCCCAGACTAAAGCTCTCTTTGCCCAGTACTCAACTGATTGCATTTGTACAACTCATAAACCCAACCTTGACACGTGGTACCAGAAGTGGGGTGGAGGCGGCAGCAGACAGGAAGAATGCGCAGAAGACCGTCATCTAACGGCCTGTCTCAGTATACCTGCCGCCACCAGAGGAGGCGAAGAGGGGGCGGCATCAGTCACAATATAGAATGAATGAAAAAGGGGCACATATTTGGGTGGCATGTCAAAAATGAATCATGGGTGCATCTGACACTGAGAGAGCCTTTTGGAATTTGCTGGTTGCACTATGGAAACAATATTGAAAATTTCTAAAATCGTACTGGCATCGAATGATACCATCATTGTGTTGCCAGTGCAAGGCCCAGCTGCCATCTGAAAAGGGTTCTGAATGGTAAAAGAACTTGTGGTACCCCCACAAATCCCTGGTTGCTTTCATCATTTATTAACACGTGATGTGGAATGTTTTGTCATCTCCGTTTTTACTTCTTTAATGTACAATTACGTTTGTCTTTTTTTATCATTTGCTGGCGACATCATCTGCTTCACCATTCTGTTATGACACTGCATTGTTTCCAGATGTGCACACCATGGCTAATACAGATATCATCTGAAGTTTCTTTCAAAATAAGAAGACTCTTGGCAAGGGCTGGCCAGTCTCTCAAGAATATCTGTATCTGTTTTAGGTTTTGATTTTGACGTTTCGCCCGTTCATGGGTTCCAAGTTTATTCTGGTTCCTTGTTTCGGTTGCCTATCATTTGTTTCACCATTCTTTGCTTTTTTTTGCCTATGAAGAGGTTGTCTGCTTCTTACACTTGATGATCGCTTTGATTGTTTTTTTGTAAGGACATCTAAATGGGTGCCTCAGCAACAGAATCGGGATAGCACTTGTCACACACGTGCGAGTAGCAGGCAGCTAAAGGTCCTATGTAATAGTAATTCCATGACTGACCAGGGGGAGGCGGGATGCACTGACTGTCTCTCTCGATTCCTTGCAGACCACTCTCAGGAAATCCCACCCAGTTTCCAGCCCCAGAGATGATGTCACTATTGGTGCTGGCCCTAGAGATGATGCCACTTCAGGGCCCAGAGATGATGTCGCTTCCAGTTCTGGGCCTAGAGATGACGTCACTTCCTTAACTGGCCTTTAAAGCCGCCATCTTAACTCAAAGACTTCAGTTCTGTTTTGGACTCCGACTTGTGAACATATCACAATTATTTAAACCCATTTTGCAGCCAGGGAATATTATACGGGTGGCTGCCCCAAACCTTCAGGAAGCCTTTTGGTCATTATTCTGACACACTGTAATGCTCCGAAGTCCACGGCCATGGACAAACACCAGCTTACCAGAGGATGGAGAGTCATGACCAGCCAAATGAGACACAGACGTCATTGAAGTGTGCAAAACAACTTCAATATGCTTATTTTAAAATTTAAATAACATCAATAAATAATCATAAACAGCCACCACCACCGTTAAAATAAAATTCAATACAATGTAACGCCCAAAAATTGGTCACCAAGAAATCAATAAAATCCAGAGTGATAACGAAGACTCAGTGACTTTTATGAACAGACACCCCTTGCTGCAACGTTTAACTGTTGCTCAGGAATCCTGGCACTTCAGTGCTGATGAAGACCACCACAACCTCCTCCTTCTCCATCTCTGTGACTGCCCCAGCATTCTCCAATCCCCTTATTCTCCTACCCCATCCTGGCAGCAATTGGCAAAATGCAACAGACAATTAATTGTGAATGGCATACCACCCACAGTCACTTACATCGGGAAAAGTTTGTATTTGTCAATCCAGCTGTCACGAGAAGCCAGAGCCCCCACTTGGACAGCATAAGACACACGACAGGAAACCAGGCCTGATGGCGATTGGTGGGTGGCCCTGCCTCTTGGGGGATCCACCACAAAACGCATGGAGGCAGCTTAAATACGGAGACAAAACCGAAAATAAAGAATGATGGACATTAAACAACATAAATCAGAGTATCAAAAATGAACAAAATGAACTGGCTGTGATGCCCTACCAAGGTGGCATCTCAAATCGCGACCAGCTGTCGATACCAAACAAGATCAGACAGCTACAAACTAGAACAGAAAACTCTGCGGTGGGCTGATTAGGTGGTCAGTGTCCTTTTTTGCTGTGCCTTAGTGCACCCATTTTTACATTTTTTTATCTCAAAACAATGCGACGGGGCTACCCCAACGTTTCTAGCAGCTCCCACCAGTCACAGCACCCTTAAGCAAAACCCGTGAATCCTTGAAACTGTGACATATGCAAACTGCCAAGTCAAAGGCCGCGACTTATAAGTGTACAAGTGGACAAAGACAGATAAAAGCTTAGGCACCATGACCCTGTATTTTATAAATACAAGACAATAAATAAGTGCTTCTCGACAAAAGAGCGTCAGAAATTAGAGTGCCCAAAATAGCGACCCTTCTGGTTCAACACAGACGAGGCAGGAAAAGGCGGGTCCAGGTGGGCAGACACCAGAAGTGAGGTCCTACGCGGTAAGGCTGTCAATCATGTTGTCTGCAGAGGGAGGAGGAAAGAGGCATTAGTATACAGCGCCACCTTATGCATCGGCATAGAATTACCAGCCTCTGAGCCTTTAAGCGCACACGTGTGACACAAGATACCTTGTAATTAGTCTTAAACCGTCTTGTTTGCCAAGTGCCTGCCCAGACAATCAAATGTTTACACATAAGAAGAGGAGAGCAATGCGATTTGACAGCCTTGTGCTCACATGATTAAAAAATAAATACATTTTACAAAATCAGCCCGTTAAGCTTTATGAAATACAAGTCATATTTCCTTACAGAAGGGGATCCCCCTATTTCTTTGAAATTGCATTAGAAAATTGTAAATAATGGAGAGGCTGCCAGCTTCCTTTCACAGAACATAAAGCTTTCAAAATGAAATGAAATACTATTTGACCCCGTAATTCACTCCCTCACACTAAACATTCCGTAACGTGATCAATTTATTTTCTGAAGAAGTGTCCAAATATGTTCCCTTTGGCTTCTGTATAATTATTTCAAAGGTCACTTTCTTTCTGTGTTTTTTTTTTTTCTAATAATATATTAAAAGCACAGGCCACGTTAGATTTAATGCCTGTGATGCACTTCACTCATTTCAATAACCTTGACATGCTTGAAGTTCTGTGTGTTCAGCTAAAGAGCTAATTTCATATTTATGAACCGAATTTCACGTTTTCCTTTGCAGCTCAGTAGGCTCTGAAAGCTGAGGCAAGTTAACAGTCTGTCAAGATATCCAGCCTAAGCCTCTAAAAGCCTATTAAGTTATTTCCTGAACCCGTGTAGGTTTATAGGTTATAAGAACTGTCAGAGATACTTGTCTCTGTGGCCTCGGTGAGCGCCGGGGTTGATGTCTGTAGTCTTACTCCTCATTTTTCACTATGAGTCAGGATCTTTCAAACGGGAAAATCGGAAAGAATGATGAAGGCGCGAATACGGTGCTAATGCTTTCATCTGTGTTTGCCTCCGTAACTTAGTCTGAACGCCACAGCTTTCTGTTGAAGAAAATGAAATCTCTAATGATACACTGCCAGCTTTGGAATTCCGAGGAGAAGAGGTTAGGAGCAAAAGCTGCGGATACGGCGCATTGGCGCACCCACCACATGACAAACCAATTCAGGATCCCAGATTAGGACCCGAGTGCAGCCCTGTGATGGGAGACACTTCAGCACCAGGCTACTTCAGATGGAATGGGAAACTGGTGGTTTATGGTGGCTGGAGTGCCAATCCTCTGGTTTTTCCCTGCAGGATGGAGGGTCTACATGCAGGCCTGGATGCAGATTAACGTCAACACCCAGAACGGATGGAGCAATTACAGGTTAAGGGTCCAATGAAGTACGGTCACTTTTGGCATTTATGGGATTTGAACCAGCAATCTTCCGATTACCAGTGCAGATCCCTAGCCTCAGAGCCACCAATCCACTCCAAATTCCAAGGGTATTAACTAAAAAAAGGAGAAAAGTACAGTAACTACATTGAGCAAAGAACTGTAAGTAAAGTGCCCACCTTAATGCTTGGGCCACGCTTCTCCTTATACAATACAATACAATTTATTTTTGTGTAGCCCAACATCACACAAGAAGTGCCGCAATGGGCTTTAACAGGCCCTGCCTCTTGACAGCCCCCCAGCCTTGACTCTCTAAGAAGACAAGGGAATAACTCCCAAAAAAACCCTTGTAGGGAAAAAATGGAAGAAACCTCGGGAAAGGCAGTTCAAAGAGAGACCCCTTTCCAGGTAGGATGGGCATGCAGCAATGTTCCCTCTAAGCTGAGCGCGTGAGCGATCACTCACACGAATTTAGAGTGTCGCTCATACTTCCCGCACGATCGCTCATTCCGACGGTGTTGCTCGTACTTATTGCGAAAATTGGTGCTCATTAATTTTTGGTTTAAACAAAATGTCGCTCATGAACAATGTTTTTTGCTCACTATATGCTACTTCTTAGAGGGAACATTGGCGTGCAGTGGGTGTCAAAAAGAAGAGGGTCAATACAATACAATACAATACAATACAATACAATACAATACAATACAATACACAGAACAGAAAAAATCCTCAATAAAGCATAAAAATAAAAATTTAACAAGTATGGAGCAGAATTTAACAGATGATATCACATAATAGGATTTGAATTTGTTTAGAGTCCTGGAGACCTCAGCCAAAAGGTGAGTCAGCACTGGGCCAGCCAATCCGATGAAAGGACCCCTCTACCCCATGATTTCTACGATCCTCCATCAGAGATGACTTTCCCTTAGGCAGGCAAAACAACTTGGCATGTGGGCCGTGGCACCGAGTGCCACAGTTGAGTACCGAGAGGAGAAACAGAATAGGTGAGGGTAAGTAGCAAATTATAAAGATCGTGTTACTTAGAGATGCAGTCTGTACAGTTAATCAGCAGCTCTAGTCAGGGTGTGCTAAACTGAAGTTGTGAGTCTTCAGCCGGGATACTATCTTCTTGACATAGTAAATTCGTCATTAGATACGGGGGTCTTCCCAGACTGTCTTAAGACTGCTGTAGTTAAACCACTACTTAAGAAACATAATCTTGACTCCTCGGCTCTTGAAAATTTTTGACCCATCTCTAACCTGCCTTTCTTAAGTAAAATTCTGGAGAAGGCAGTCATTATGCAGTTAAATGACCACCTCACTAAACATGCTATTCTTGATAAATTTCAGTTGGGTTTTAGAACAAATCACAGCACAGAAACTGCACTCGTTAAAGTAGTAGATGAATTGCGGGTAAATGCAGACAGAGGCCATTTATCTGTTCTCATCCTCTTAGATCTGAGTGCCACATCTGACACCATTGATCATAATATTCTTAGAAATCACCTTAGTCAATGGGTGGGCCTCTCTGGCAGGGTCTTAAATTGGTTTGAATCCTACCTAGCAGGTAGAAAATTCTTTGTGAGTTGTGGTAATCACAACTCAAAGACACATGATATCCGATATGGTGTTCCACAAGGCTCTATCCTGGGTCTGTTGCTCTTCTCAATCTACATGCTTCCGTTAGGTCAGATTATCTCAGGGCACAACGTGAGCTACCACAGCTATACTGATGACACACAGTTGTACTTATCAATAGCACCTGATGACCCCGATTTTCTTGATTCGCTAACACAATGTCTGACTTGTATCTCAGAATGGATGAATAGTAACTTTCTCAAGTTAAATAAAGAGAAAACTGAAATCTTAGTGATTGACAATAATGGATACAATGAGGCTATTAGAAATAAACTGGATAAATTAGAATTAAAAGTCAAGACGGAGGTAAAAAGCTTAGGGGTAACTGTTGACTGTAATTTAAATTTTAAATCGCATATTTATCAGACCACTAGGACGGCATTTTTTCACTTAAGAAACGTAACAAAAGTTAGACCTCTTATATCACTGAAAGATGCTGAGAAATTACTTCATGCGTTTGTTTTCAGTCGACTAGATTACTGTAACGCACTCCTCTCAGGACTACCCAAAAAAGACATAAATCGTTTGCAACGAGTGCAGAATGCAGCTGCTAGAATCCTAACTAGAAAAAGAAAATCTGAGCACATTACACCAGTCTGAGTGTCACTACACTGGTTACCTGTGTCATTCAGGATTTACTTTAAAATTCTGCTTATGGTTTATAAAGCCTTAAATAATCTGCTCCATCTTATATATCGGAATGTCTGACACCTTATATTCAAAATCATAACCTCAGATCCTCAAATGAGTGTCTCCTTAGAATTCCAAGAACAAAGCTTAAGAAGTGGTGAGGCGGCCTTCTGCTGTTATGCACCTAAAATCTGGAATAGCCTGCCAATAGGAATTCGCCAGGCCAGTACAGTGGAGCTCTTTAAAACACTGCTGAAAACACATTACTTTAACATGGCCTTCTCATAACTTCACTTTAACTTAATCCTGATACTCTGTATTTTCAATTCATAATAACTATTCATGGTGGCTCTAAAATCCGTACTGACCCCTACTCTCTCTTCTGTTTCTTTTTCCGGTTTCTTTGTGGTGGCGGCCTGCGCCACCACCACCTACTCAAAGCTTCATGATGCTCCAACAATGATGGATGGATTAAAAGCCAGAAGTCTACGTGGCCATCATCATCAAGTCCTTGCGTGAGAACCTTAAATCCAAAGAGGACTGTTTCATTTATGTTAGGTAGAATGCTCAGAGGGGACTGGGCGGTCTCATGGTCTGGAATCCCTGCAGATTTTATTTTTTTTTCTCCGGCCTTCTGGAGTTTTTTTATTTGTTTTTTCTGTCCACCCTGGCCATTGGACCTTACTCTTATTCTTGTTAATTAATGCTGACTTATTTTATTTTCTTACTGTCTTTTATTTTTCTATTCTTCATTATGTAAAGCACTTTGAGCTACATTTTTTGGTATGAAAATGTGCTACATAAATAAATGCTGTTGTTGTTGAAAGCTGAGACCAAAGGGGCATCTCTTATAGTAGCAGGCAGACCATTCCACAGTTTAGGGTTTCCCGTAACTAAAAGCTCGACCTCCCACTGTTCCATCCATCCATTATCCAACCCGCTATATCCTAACCACACGGTCTGCTGGAGCCAATCCCAGCCAACACAGGGCACAAGGCAGGAAACAAACCCCAGGCAGGGCACCAGCCTACCACAGCCTCCCAGTGTTATTTTATTAATCCTTGGAATCATAAGCAGACCGGCACCTTGAGATCTTAATGTGCGCTCTGGTTTGTAAGTCATGATAAGTTCAGACAAGTAAGCCACACCTCGGCCATTTAAGGCTTTATGTGTTAAAAGGAGACATTTTGAAATCTGCCCTAAACTTAACCGGGAGCCAGTGTAAGGATTTAAGAACTGGAGTTCTGTGTTTGTATTTTCTTATTCTTGTAATAATTCTTGCAGCAGCATTTTGGATGAACTGGAGGCTGAATAAAGAACAGTTTGAACATCCAGTGAACACCACATTACAGTAGTCCTTGATTTCCCACTCTGTTTCACAGTTTAAAATTCAGACATCATGATTAGAGTGCCCAATGCAGACGTTTCATTCGAGGGGATTTGCTCAGCCATGTTGGTCTAACTTTCTTTCTTCTGACCTTCTCTCCTCTCATCTCTAGGGTCTCCTCGACCTGCTCCATACTCTCACTACAGATCACAAGGTCCCTTCCTCATCCATCGCACACCCAATGTGCGGGGCATGTGTGCCAACAACATTCATCATCACTCCCCCTCAATTTCCCGCTTCATAATCGTCCCACTGTCCAACGCTCTTTCCACCTCCAAAACACTCTTGAGATCCTCTTCCTTCAGGATGTAGCAGTCCTACCATTGGAAGAACTCAATTTCCCAGCAGCCCAAGGGGGTATTACCTGCATAGGATGACTGGAATGCAAGTAGGGGCTGCTGGGGATGAAAGAGGCCAGCGAGAAAGTTGAAAAGGGAATCGATGTTTTTGTGTATCCTGTCCAACGTGTCGTCTAAAAAGTCAATTGTGGTCCAGGATCACTTCACGTTAGGATGAACGGACTGTCTCGTGCCTGTCTGTCATGTGTAGTGGTGGATTAATCGTCGTGCGTCTTCAAAAGGAGCGCTCCTGCTAACCTCGCCCCTCACCACTCAGGACTACCAGTAGGACTGTTTTACTCATTTTCGGGATTCTCATCTTCACTCCATACCATTTCACTTGCTTTTATGTATTGGACTGTATAAGGATATTATCGTGAGTGTTTATTGTTGTGGTTCATTGTTATGTTACATCTGTATCGCCCTAGGGGAAAGGGGAGGCTTGTCTGATTGTTGTTGTTTTAGATTGGGTTTTCATTTAATATATTATTTATTCATTCGTTGGTTCTGGGTCTCTGCTTGTGAGTGCGTGTGGCTGGGTGCGTCCCTCTAATCTCCACCAAAAAAAAAAAATGATATAGCACCGTCTCTTTGACGGTGTGAATCATAGCGGCACCGGACCACTACAAGGATAACCCCTACCCCATTTCTCCTCCCACCATGGTAGAACAATTTGAACCTTGGCCCCCACCTGCAATACTCCGGGCCTTACTCCTCTTCCATCTGGTCTCTTGTAAGCACAATATATCAACCTTCCTTCTCTCCCTCATATCTCCCCTTACCAGTCATACTGCCAACATTCAATGTTCCTACACCCCTCGCCGCTTCCACTCTGTTCTTCCCCTGCCTCTGGACACATCACCCCCCTCTTCTTCTCCTTCCTTCGGACAACAGTAGCCCAATTTCTACCAGCACCCTGTTGGCAGCTGTTGTTAAGCCGGACCTCGACCAACCTGGTAAGGATTGTTGTCTGTATATTGGCTTGCCAAAATTTTAGATAGATAGATAGATACTTTATTAATCCCAAGGGGAAATTCACATAATCCAGCAGCAGTATACTGATACAAAGAAACAATATTAAATGAAATAGTAATAAAAATGAAAAAAGTTAGCATTTACTCCCCCGGGTGGAATTGAAGAGTCGCATAGTGTGGGGGAGGAATGATCTCCTCAGTCTGTCAGTGGAGCAGGACAGTGACAAAAGTCTGTCACTGAAGCTACTCCTCTGCCTGGAGATGACACTGTTCAGTGGATGCAGTGGATTATTCATGATTGACAGGAGCTTGCTTAATGCCCGTCGCTCTGCCACAGATGTTAAACTGTCCAACTTTACTCCTACAATAGAGCCTGCCTTCTTAACAAGTTTGTCCAGGCGTGAGGCGTCCTTCATCTTTATGCTGCCACCCCAGCACACCACCGCGTAGAAGAGGGCACTCGCCACAACCGTCTGGTAGAACATCTGCAGCATCTTACTGCAGATGTTGAAGGATGCCAACCTTCTCAGAAAGTATAGTCTGCTCTGACCTTTCTTACATAGAGCATCAGTATTGGCAGTCCAGTCCAATTTGTCATCCAGCTGCACTCCCAGGTATTTATAGGTCTGCACCCTCTGCACAGTCACCTCTGATGATCACAGGGTCCATGAGGGGCCTGGGCCTCCTAAAATCCACCACCAGCTCCTTGGTTTTGCTGGTGTTAAGATGTAAGTGGTTTGAGTCGCACCATTTAACAAAGTCTTTGATTAGCTTCCTGTACTCCTCCTCCTGCCCACTCCTGATGCAGCCCACCATAGCAGTGTCATCAGCGAACTTTTGCACGTGACAGGACTCTGAGTCATATTGGAAGTCTGATGTATATAGATTGAACAGGACCTTCTTACACCAGATGCCCTTCCTAACGTAACCCTCCCCATCATTATCCGGGCTTGGGATCAGCACGAAGAAACACACTGGCATGTGCCTCCCCTGTGGCAGGGTTCAAGCATGTTTTTCTTTATCTGTTTATAATTGTTATCATGCTAACGGTTATGACACAATGACAACTTCTTCTTCTTCTTTCGGCCGCAGTGGATCATCTGTTTCCATATCTTCCTGTTCTCGTCATCTTGTTCTGTTACACCCACCACCTGCATATCCTCTCACACCACATCCATAAACCTTCTCTTAGGCCGTCCTCTTCTCCTGTTGACTCACAGCTCTATCCTTAGCATCCTTCTCCCAATATACCCAGCATCTCTCCTCTGCACGTGTCCAAACCAACGCAATCTCGCCTCTCTGACTTTGTCTTCCAACCTGACACAGAGAGACGCAGGAGGCACACTGATAAAAAGCACAATTTTGTTTTACATTTTTCTTCACCTCGTGGGGAACGCCTTCCTCATTTCTCACAGGCACAACACAGTCTCAAGCACAAAGCACAAACACAATACTTTTTCCTTTTTCTTCTTCTCTTTCTTATTCTCCTCCACTCCACCTCGGCAAGCTTTGTCTCCCTTCTCCCAACTCTGGCTCCCCGAGTAATGTCCGCTGGCCCCTTATATAAGGCACCCGGAAGTGCTTGAGGTGCTCGTTGCCCCACTTCCGGGTGTGGAGGAAGATCTGCCCACTAGGGCTCAGGAACAGCTGCAGTGCCCCCTGGCAGTGCTCCCGGATCCCAAGAGGGCTGTGTCTAACTCCATCTCCCATGAAGCCCTGTGGGAGTCCGAGGCACCGCCGTTACCTGGGGGGGCTGCCATCTAGCATTCCGGGGGAGGTAATGCTCTGTCCATACTTGTTTCCCCTGTCCTTCCAAGGAAGAGGCATCTCGGCCAGGCCATCCATGACAGTCTTTGATGATCACTTACCATAAGTACTGTTCTGGTCATTGTTGCTGTATTTCTTATAATAATAACATTAAAAACGTAGTATTGTGGACGTAGCCCAAAGACGCCCTGGCACATGCCCACAAACCACACTTTGAGAACCATTGGTGTAGCTGTAACCAGCCCCCCTCACTTTGTTTTCCAATATACACAAATTTCTGCTATCTATCCGTTGACATTATAGAAGGATTGGAGACACAACAGGGGGTCCGCTGATAACAAAGTGGATGGTGTGGACATCTCGACTAGCCCTTCAGGTCTCCCACTCTGTTATTTTGCATTTTGTATCCCAAAGTCCCACTGCAGCCATGAGACAGCAAGTGGAAATTCTGAGATGAAACGTTGGCCCGTCGTCACGATGCCTGCAGTGCACTGTCTAAACAACGCAGCGCCTGTTTCGCAGGAAATGTGATTAGGCCATAATGAAATAAAAATCTTAATTCTCCAAAAGGAAAAGGTCATGCTTAACAAAATGATACAAAGGCTGACGAAAGAAAAACATCTTGAAGATAATGTTTCTGTTCTGACAGATTTAATTTGTTGATGCTAAAGAGCAATCAAGATCAGTGTGTGTCAAGGGAATTAGGATTAAAAAGCTACGGATGATCGATGTAAAAAACAAAGCAAAGAAACAAAAATAAAAGAAAAATCGCAGCTTTTAAGTGGGCCGGCTGAAGAAAACAAAATACACAGATTGCACAGATTTTTTTTTTATTTGACTTTGCAATAATAAATGAGAAAAACACACACTGTATGGTGTTAACACAGATTATGATAAAGGTTATTTGCTGTTTAAGAAACTAATGTCGATCTGTTAGCCGAGTAAAGGGATCCTAATCTAATTCCTCTGTTAACAAACCAGGCTTTGTAGTTTTCCATGTAAACAGGACTTAGCTTTGGAATGCGGCTAACGAAACACTGCGGCTCAGAACAAGAGGTCAGCGGCAGAACAAGACCTCTGGGAAAACAAACCCTTCCTGGTGTGGTGAGGTGCCCTAAATTCTCTCACACAGCCAAAGGGTTAAGTTAAGCATTCCAATTTAATCATGAAAGGAGCATTGGCCAGGAAAAAAGAAAAAGAAAAAAAATAGCATTTCATACCCCCCCCCCCCCCCCCCATCTCGTTTCTAAAGCAGAATGGGGTGGGGGGAGGCAGCAGATGACTTTTCGACGAGAGACGTCTCTTCGCTATGAGATCCAATTATTGGGCAGAAGTCAGCAAAGCCACCCATCAGCTTGCAGATTATATTTTATAAATAAGGGATGAGAAGCCCCTTTGCCATGAGTGTATTGTCTTCATGATGTGAGTGGCCTGAAAAATACGAGACAGCTGGTATGAAGAAGAAGAAGACGAAGAAGACGACGACGAGTGGTACAAGCATACATACACCACATGTGGTCATTGACACCAGAGACATTATGTCATCATGATATGAGACAAGATCATCTCCGCAGACTTATCATCAATGGGCCAGACATGGTGTTCCACTTCTGGTATTCCTGTTGCCTCATTGGTAAATGCAGGTTTCATTTCAGGTTCTGTCCCTACTGCCCTCAAAACTGCTGCAGTTACCCCAGTCCTTAAATAAACCTGACCTGGATTGTTCCTTTCTCTCTCCAGTTACAGGCCTATCTCTAATCTCCCTTTTTTGGCTAAGGTGATGGAACGCGTGGTGGCTACACAACTCCATGCTTTTCTTCTAGATCGGGGTGCCCACACTTTTTCAGCTTACAAGCTACTTTTAAAATGACCAGGTTGAAATGGTCTACCTACATTTAAAATAATATATATATATTATATATATATATATATTGTCACACACGCGCGAGTAGGAGACCGCGGACGGACCCTAACACGCTTGGGAAGACATTCGCCGGCAGGGAGTGGCGGGGTACTAACCTTTCTCCTTTTCTTTCTTACAGAAAAAAAGACGCTCCGCCACCATAATCCTCATTCTTCCCGCAGCACGTTACTTCCGCCCTTCCTCCTCCATTGTTCCTGACGTCATCAATCCCATCTTTCCCCACGGTTCCTTCCCAGCATTCCTCCACTTCCGGCTCCTCCTCTATAAAATGGCCGCCGACGCCATCTTTGGCGTCGTGCATATCTGAAGTTTGAGTTTATGTATTTGACCTGAATTTATTTTGTTATTGTGGAGCATTTTTCAGTATACGGGGCCAGAAACCCCAAACCTTTATGTTGTTTATTGCTTCATTTATTACAATATATTATATATATATATATATATACTGAGTATACTTTATATATAAAACTAGGCAACCTGCGGCGTACCATATGCCGCATAATCAGGGCGGTTTTTTAATGATTTTTAAGCACAGGGAGAAAATTAACATTTGAAAAATCGGTAATGTAATAAATCAGCAAGAAAAGCAACATTGTAACAATGCACGGAACGAAGCAACACACAATCGTCCGTGCGGCGCTCAGGCGCGGAGGGTGGAACGGGAGGAGAGGAGAAGGACGTTCACTCCGCTCCTTCCGTCATGCTAGTCTGCTGATTTCTCGTCCAGTGTGCACTGCCCGCTCATGTGCCCACCTCCAACTCGTCACTCGAGTCGTTGTCGTCTTTGCACAGTCCAGATGCACCTGTGACTCACGTAGACTTTTCATTGCTCTGTGCGGTTTTGGCTGCCTTTCTATATATAATCAACTAAGACACCCAACCACGGTAGCAGCGAGGTGGGAGGGGGGTGTGTACAAAGTGCAGGAGCATCTAAGAAGACGCATGTTTGTCGCGGATGCGAATTGCTGTATGTAGCGTGTAAAACAGTTTGCGATGGTGCACGCGGTCGTGCGTCGTAACCGAAAACTCGGTTTTTAAAGACTGCTTACTTCATTGTGTATACGACTGTAGGTGAATGAAAAGATGTAACTCTGGAGAGGGCAACATACAATACAGCGTTTTACACGCTGCATACAATGATTCACATCCGCGACAAATATGAATCTTCTTAGATGGTGCTGTCGCGTCCACCCACGCTCTTGAAGCACACACACTGCCTGGTCATGTGTCCGCTCGCAAGAGCAACTAACAGAGACCCGCCCACCAACTGTAAGACTATGGGATGCCCCTCGCAAACTGCTCTACACGCCGCATACAGCGATTCACATCTGCGACAAACAAACTGTTTTACACAGTGCATACAGCGATTCACAGCCGCGACATGATTTTTCTTAGATGGTCCTGTCGCGTCCACCCTCGCACTCGAAGCATACACACTGCCTGGTCATGTGCCCGGTCGCCAAGAGCAACTGACAGAGACCCGGCCACCGAGTTTAAGACCATGGGAAATCCCTCGGAAACTGTTTTACACGCTGCATGCAACGATTCACATCCACGACAAACAAACTGTTTTACACGCCGCATACAGCGATTCACATCCGTGACAAACATGCCTCTTCTTAGATAGTCCTGCCGCGTCGTGTGGTGCCTCTGTGTGAACCGGTCAGGCACAGAGAAGGTCAGCTTCTGAGAGAGCGTCTCGACTGTTGCAGGGCCGGCATTGGTGAAGCAGGTGAGACGGTAATGAAACAGAGGCACAGGGCTTATTGGTTTTTAAAGACTGCTTCCTTCATTGTGTTTTAACCTCAGTTTTAAAGGATTGTTTTAAGGATCCCATGGGATACCCCTCACAAACTGTTTTACACACTGCATATGGCGACTCACCTCCACGAGAAACATGCCTCTATGAACGGTCAACGTGGCTCAGAGGTGCATGTGGACTCTACGACAGACGAACATAAATGACGCCGTTTTTCCTGTGTCATCGCGTCCGAGTTGGTGGGCGTGGTTCTGCGAGTTGTCGTCGTATCCAATGGTCTTAGAGTTGGTGGGCGTGGCTCCTTCCTGCGTGCGCCATAGGCGTCTTACTTGTCGGCGGCTCAGTGAATCCACGCCCCTTCCGCCGTGCTTTCCATGGGTGTCTTGCCTTAGTGAATTATATATATAGATATTTGTTGTCGTACCTTGCATAACTGAATAACCTTTATGGCACAATAACAATCCAATACATTTCTGGTCACTACAGTATTTGGATTTAATAATCTTCAAGTGGGAAAAGGCTGACTCTCATAAATAAGTTGAGCCGAATAATGCAGTCAAGGTGCTTTTGAGTTCAGCCGTGTGAAAAATGACGGCTGTCCGATTAATTGCGATTTTAGTTCCCTCTCCTTTCTCTTTCTCAGATCGCTTTTCGGAAGGAAGTCAGTTTCGTTGTTTTTATGAACAGTTCGAAAGTGCCTTTCCACATTTTCCTTCTTTCAGAACAGCAATGATAGATCGACAGATCAGACAAACGCACTTCGATTGTGACATTGTGAGAAATAAAATCCTCTTCCAATTCCACATCCAGCCCATACCCAACAATTTTTTTTTTTAAATCCCTTCTTTGGTTGATATAAATTGGAAGGCTAACTAGATCACAGCCGGAGTTTTGCAGTAGCTCGCGCGTTTGATTGTGCGTGCGGGATGACCAGTGTGTTAGAAGAGAAGAGATCTCAGACTGGCCGCCCTGTATGTCAATCAAGTGGCAAATGCCATAGGGAGGATATATGATAGACTAACGTTTAAAAAAATCTTTTTTGAATGCAAGGCGATCTACCTGCACTACCTTTACGATCTGGCGGTCAATCGCAATCGATGCATTGGGCACCCCTAGGCTAGATAGTACACTCTATGAGCCTTTTCAGTTTGGCTTTCGCACACAGCACAGCACTGGGACAGCCCTTCTCCGATCTTCCCCGGTCTGCAGACTATGGTTCACTTCATATTCTCCTCCTTCTTGACTTAAGTGCAGCATTTGACACCGTTAATCATGAAATCCTCCTGTCACGTCTCTCTGCTGTAGGCGTCTCTTCAATGGCTTACATCAGATCTCTCTAATAGGCAACAGTTTGTCACACTCGGCGGATAGAAATCCTTCACCTCACCTGTGTGTCGCATGGTGTCCCTCAGGGTTCAGCACCTCTAAGTGTGTATACAGTGCGTGTGACATCAGAAAGTCCTGTCAGTGTCCTAATTGGCCGTTTTGCAACATTCAGAAATGAAGCCCTACCAGCTACCCCTACTCCCTCTCAGTTGGCCAGCAATGCATGGCGTTTATTCCACCTCTCCCTCTTTTCACTTCCAAAAATAGATTTTTGCGATGAGAAATTTTGCCGCCCTACGCCATGAAACCATCGAAAGCAGACAAAGCTGTAATGCTAGAATGATTTGTTTAAATGAGGTCAACGTATGGCAGCCTGCCACGACTCCGCCCCGGGTTGGTCGCTTGAACTGCTTCCACTGTGGAGTTCGTCATAGGCTAAGCAAGCAGCGATTACTAAAAAGGATTTTGAAATAAGTCTAATACTTTTGCCGAGATACACTGTGCTGTTTATTGGCATGTACGCTCTTACTTGATCTCACCAGAAATCGTTTTCCGCACCCTAGGAATTAAAAGAAATTTTTCTTTAACTGTCCTCTTTTTTTAAAACTGTGTTACACTCAAGTCCTGTAATTATGTAAAAAATGTAGATTTGTTGGTAATGATTTCCTTACCAAGTTTATAAGTTTCAAGAGCCTTATAAACTCCCTAAGTGCCGCGGCTCTGCATGTTTTTCAGATCAAAATTGCTTCACGTCTCAACTTTGGCCTAATTTGAAACCTCAAGGCTTACAGAGCTACTAGTTGATAACGAACACGTCAAACGGTACGAATCTGTTATGATATTTCATTTGGTGTCATAACGCTTGGACTTTGGGTTACTTTTCAAAGATGTCTGATTTAAGGCGTGAACAATTAGAACAAAACAGTGTGTATATTTAGGGCTACTTAAAAGATCTCCTGTAGGATTAGGTGACGATCTCCTTCTAGGCCTCACTTACTGCTCAGTGCTGTAAGTGCAGGGACCTCCTGAAAGACACGTCAGAGTAACCTTGGACCAGGTTCTCCAGCTACAGTGAAGTCACAAAGACCCTTTCACTTTCTGCACACCTTATTGTTTAAATGGACACCATATGCCATGTATGCCCACCAAAGAGAATTGTCTGTACCTTAACATCAGCAAAACCAAGGAACTGGTGATTCACTTGCACCACTCCGACGGGCCTCTATGTCCGGCCACTGTTCAAGGAGTGCATGTGGAAGTGGTCCACTCCTGCAAGTACTTGGGGGTCCACATTAATGACAGGTTGGACTGGTGTCACACCACAGAGGAATTATAGAAGACACAGCAAAGCGGGCTCTTCTTCTTAAATTGGGAAGTGATGTCCTTCACATCTTCAATGACTCTGTGAGGGTCCGTGTGATTTTCTACACTGTGCTGTGCTGGGCTGGTAACATCATTTCAGGAGAGGCCCACTGAATCAACAAGCGAATTAAAAGGGCAGTCTTAGTTATAGGACCCACTCTGGACCCCCTGGAGGTCGTAGCAAAGGAGAGAATGAAAACCAAACTGATCACCATTATGAACAAATGGTGCACATCCCCTTGCTGACACCAACACTGAGGACTTTCAGACAATGAAATATTCAGCAGACATGTGTCAGGAAACTCTACTGGGGGGTCCTTCACACCAACAGCAATACGCCTGAATAACGAACACCTCACTGGGACTGGGACTGCCAAGTCAGGAGTTGTCATTCTTTTTTATTTTCTTCTTTAATACTCAATCTGGTGTGTGTTCACACCAAAGTGTGTGTGTGTATTTATTTACTTATCTACCTATTTTTGTATTTTTATATTTAAAGAGGTGAGGTGAGGAGAGGTAAGTTTTGGGGACATGGTGCTTATTTCTGTGTGTAGCCACAACCACCACACGACAAACCAACTCAACAACACACTGAACAGGGTGAGGATTTTTACAGTGGCTGGAGTGCCAATCCTGCCACCAATCCCTCTGTAAGATGGAGGACCTGCTTGCAGGGCTGAATGAAGATTAATGTCATACCCAGGATGGAGCAAACTGTATTTAAAGAGCTTCAGTATAAAGTGAAATCTATCTATCTATCTATCTATCTATCTATCTATCTATCTATCTATCTATCATATAGTACCTTTC
>JANRMT010061414.1:10563542-10588241 GCA_026402145.1 Polypterus bichir lapradei
GTGCCGCTGTGTCACCCTCCTATACTGCCATGTTCTTTAAAAACACAATTCATATTGCAGCAAATTTAAAAGAGTTGCTGCTCCTTCAGATTGAGTAGCAGTAATGTAATGCACTTCACTTTTCATTCCAACAGATGGCGCATCACAAATATTAGCACTACTCTTATGTGTCTCATAACAAATTGTATTGGGCTTCATGAGAACTTCACACAATCAATGACCAGGCAGGTTTTCTTGGAGCTGTGAGGCAGCAGCAGTAATCACTGTGCCACCATGTCACCCTCCTACACTGCCATGTTCTTTAAAAACACATTTTATATTAGAGCAAATTTAAAAGATTTGCTTCTCCTCCAGATCGAGTAGCAGTAATGAAATGTAGTTCACTTTTCATTCCAACAGACGGCGCATCAGAATCATTAGCACTACTTTTACGTGTCTCATAACAAATGGCATAAAGCTCACACGGGTATTGGACTTCACGAGAACTTCATAAAATCAATGAACAGGCAGGTTTTTCTGGAGCTGTGAGGCAGCAGCACTAATCACTGTGCCGCCGTGTCACCATCCTATACTGCCATGTTCTTTGAAAACACATTTCATATTGGAGCAAATTTAAAAGAGTACCAGAAAATCACCGAAACACATAATGCTTACTAAGAACAAATGGAAATTCAGGTCCTTTCTATTGTATTATTGTTTCTGCTATTTTATATTATATACTTAAATTCATAATGTTATGAAGCGCGTTTTTGGTGAGCCTAATCAGTTCAAGAAAAACAAAGGTGTCAGTTTTATTATTACTTTCTTTGAATTTGAGCCCTAGTTAAAAAATATGAAAAAAATAAAAATGGCAGTGTGATTTGGTGGTAATTGTAACATTCCTCTTGTATTACGAAAATGTTTGTCGGTCCAAACCTTTTATAATATAAAATAAGAACAAGAAACATTAATAAGGAAATTTCAGGCCTGTAAAACACCAAACACCCCCCCACCCCCACCCCGGCCCCTTCTGTTCTTAAATTAATGGCTTGTTTCTCACCAGCTAAACTGGTAGAAGGAACAGAGAAACTGATGAATTGAAGAATGCTACGTTAAGATTTTGTAACATTGCAGAATACACACAATACGCTGCAAAATATCTGATGAGTAAGGCCGTGCCTTCCTGTGCTCAGAAACATGAGAGGAGGAATCAATTTCCACAACGTCAAGTGAACTAAAGGAAGGACCCCCCGTGTAAAATGCTGCAGCGTTAGCAGCGAGCCGCTCACTGTGGGCTGTGACTGACGGAGTCGTCAGCGTAATCCAAGCAATCACCCGGACACCTTCTTTTTATTTATTTTTTTTGTCCAAGTAAACAGAAAACGGTGAAATCGGTAAAGGGATATGGCTAAAAAATGTTGGTATTTATTTTTTACAAAGAAAAAGATGTTAATGCTTTCTGATATAAATCATGTGACAGATAGGGGGAGCCACTGAGCCCCTCTAGACTCACAGACAGTCACGGGTTCAAATGGAGGCTCACAAAAGGTTCCTCCCGGGACACACCAGCACAAGTCTGAGTGATATTCCGTTTTTTTCTTCTCTTTCTCCGTCCACCTTCCTCCAGCCAGTGTTGTCATCCTTCCTCCCTCCCGACTCGGACTCACATGAGAAGGCTGGATGACTTCCATTTATGTCGGACCCGGAAGTGCCAGGACAATAGCCAGGTGGAAGTCCCAAAAAGTAGGAATCGTGAGTTCCTGCAGTGCCCCCTGGTGGCTCCCATGGGACCCAGCTGGGCAGACTCGTGGCACTACAACTCCCATCATGCCCTGAAGGGTTCCACATGGTTACCGTGGTCCTGGGATGCTGCCATCTAGCAGATTGGGGGGATAAAAATATACAAAATTAGAAGCTTTCCCCCACTGCCCACTTATCTTGTCCTCCCGTCCAGGTGAGGGTCCCATACTCATCCCTGCTGGGATGCCACATAACCCTGCTTGGCATAAACAATACATACGTTCATACAGGATGGGTGAGTGAAAGGTGTGAGCCAAACGTGCTAAGAGAAACACCAGTAAAGCCTAACAAGTTTTATTCTTCAGCAGTACAGTTTACAAAGCTTTCTGGTCTTTTAATTTTTAATTCATTCACATCACTCTCACAGCGAATGAACGGGGTCTGATTTTATGATCGATTTTTCGGGTTTTAAGACCCGACTTACAGTACAGGCCAAAAGTTTGGACACACCTCCTCATTCAATGTGTTTTCTTTATTTTCATGACCATTTACAGCACTCCATCACTCTCCTTCTTGGTCAAATAGCCCTTACACAGCCTGGAGGTGTGTTTGGGGTCATTGTCCTGTTGAAAAATAAATGATCGTCCAACTAACCTGACTTCTGCACAACACAAGACAACTGCTGGTCCCAACCCCATTGATAAAGCAAGAAATTCCACTAAATAACCCTGATAAGGCACACCTGTGAAGTGAAAACCATTTCAGGTGACTACCTGTTGAAGCTCATCGAGAGAATGCCAAGAGTGTGCAAAGCAGTAATCAGAGCAAAGGGTGGCTATTTTGAAGAAACTAGAATAGAAAACATGTTTTCAGTTATTTCACCTTTTTTTGTTAAGTACATAACTCCACATGTGTTCATTCATAGTTTTGATGCCTTCAGTCATGAAAATAAAGAAAGCACATTGAATGAGGAGGTGTGTCCAAACTTTTGGCCTGTACTGTATACGCGAGTATATACAATAACTGTTTTTTCCCTTGTCATATAATCATTACGTAACATGATGAAGGAACCAAAAATTGACTGTGCTAATAGCAATCCTATTTTTGAAGTCGGGGTCTCATTTTATGATCGATTTTTCGGGTTTGAAGACCCGATTTACACGCAAGTATATACAGTAATCAGATTATAGGAAAGGCATATTTCCAGTCCAATTACTTTATATTGTCCCAAGTGCTTAACAGGTACGTGATAACAACACCGAACCAAGAGGGGGCGCTGCGTCATACTGACCTGTCATTTTCCTTCTCTACTTTGCAGAGGAACCGCCCAGTGAGGGCAACTGACTCCGCCCCTTCCGATCCCTGGCCTTTAAAAGGAGGCATCACTTGAGAGAGAGAGACGATCTAAGCAAAGGAGCTCCTTATTTATCAACCTGACAAGCGAGCCGGATTAACGTCAAGCACTCACCTTACTCTGGCAACCGTTTCATTTTCGTTTTATGCCAACATGTGTTTATTTTTTTTCAAAAGACTAAGAGTAAACGGGCATTGGCCGGGTTGGCACCCCAAAATATCTGCCTGTGTTTGACCCTGCTGTATCTCAGACGAGCACAGTATGTTTTCTAAATGTCAATAATAAATCTCTACAGTCGTCATTGAAGCAAAAAGAGCCCAGTAAATAACGGCGATAGGAGGACGAGGCATGCAGCTGATGTGTTCGTATTAGCAGAAGGCACATTTAACGGCCGATGATATGTATGAGTTCAAGTTCAGGATACTGTCAAGGATGACTCCAAGGCTAAAAAAGAGAAGAGGATGGAAGTGGCTGACAGGTTTCAAAATTGAAGGTGAATGAATGAACCCTTTATTCTCGACTTCTGGTAAGTACTGTATCTAATAACTCTTTGCAGAGTTCCTGGCATTCTGTAAAGCCTCACAGTAGTCGTACTGATCTCTTGGTAAATAAAGATTTATCTTCCTTTCACTTGACTTTCTGATATTGCCATCCCATTACTGTCCCAGATAACGGGTTCTTATTTTTTATTTATTTATTTTTTTGACATTGATTCACTTAAATAGATTTCAACACACACCTTAATCTTTTGCATAGGTCATGAAATACTGCTTGTCAACGGAGTCCTTCATCTCTGTACTTACCCCAGAAGATTGCCTAATTCAGATGATGGCCATATATTTAATAGGCTTTAGCAAGAACAAATTCACGACTGGTGGAAGATCATAAAAGCAATGCTGCCTTCTTTTAAAGATTTTTTGGGGGGCACGGAAAAAAAAAAAAATATGGGAGTGCCATGCTACACATGCCAGTTTGGGATTTTGAGAACAGGCACGTTAGATGACTCTGAGAATTACAACCCTAATAACCTAAAATAAAAAACTTGGGACTGCCGGGAAAAGGCTAATAAAAACTGTCCTTGTCCGGTCGGGACGCCTCTTCACTGAGAGAACCGGAGCAGCAAGCATGGCCCAAACAGTTTCTCCCCCCGGGACGCTAGATGGCAGCCCCCCTATGGGTTGCAGTGGTGCCTCGGATTCCCACAGGACATTCGTGGGAGATGGAGTTGGATACAGCCCTGTTGGGATCCGGGAGAGCAGCTCTTCCGCCACACCCGGGAAGTGCTGCCGGAACTGGATCAACGAGCACCCGGAGCACTCCCGGGTGCCTTATAAAAGGAGCCAGCAGCCACTACTCGGGGAGCCAGAGTCGGGAGGACGTGGACAAAGCTTGCTGGGAGGAGTGGAGGAGAAAGAAAATAGAGAAGGAAGAGTATTGTGCAGTGTTCTGCGTATTGGGACTGCGTTGTGCCTGTGGGAAACGAGGAAGGCGTTTCCCACGAGGTGAAGAAAATAAAACCATTTGTGTTTTATCAGTGTGCCTCCTGCGCCTGTCTGTGTCGGGTTAAGCGCTGGTATAGCGGCATTGTCACAAACCAAAGACGAGCGATTTGTTAATTCTGCTCACGCTGTGTGGTACTGAAAGCACGACAACATGTTATTAGATTAGATTAGATTAGATTAGAGAAACTTTATTAACATAATAAACAAGGATACAGGACAAATAATACAGCCAATCAATCAATCCATATGTAAGTAAAATTAAATAAATAAATCTTTCTATTATATAAGTCTTGGGATGAGACGAGACTTTTTCAGAGAGACACTTTCACATCCCGCAAGACGAGACGTTGTACCAAGATATTTAACCACGCCCGGAGCCGGATATAAAAGACAATGACAAAGTAGAATTCAAAAACATTGGCGTTGTACCCATGCAGAGCAGGTTAGCGATAATGAAAGTACTAAAATTCAAAATTCTCAAAAAACTGATAGTAAAGATCGCATTAGCGCAAACAAATAGAAATTATTACTCGGTGAAATAACGGAACAGCGAAAAAGAGATCGAATATATGGTTCAGATTTAAACTTTAAGTCGGAGACTTGCAGATCATCTAATTCGTGTTGCCATCAGGGAAACGTAGTGTTTCTTCCCAATAAAGAGCCTGCTGTACCGGCTTTGAAATGTTCGAAGCGCTATGCGAGATGCACATCACGTGGCACGGCAGCAGCAACAGCAATCCAGCAGCTGATTGAGCAAAAGAACTGCATTTGTTTCCCATTGTATCACCGTTTAAGAGGGGGTTTCAGAGGAACGACTGTGTCTCTTTACAACGTGAGCGACAGAGACGTCAAGTGGCTGACACGTAGCGCAGGCCATTGGGGGGTTGACGAGCGAAACAAGTAAATAGTAAATAAATAAATAGATCTATATTCTGCGGTGGGCTGGCGCCCTGCCCAGGATTTGTTCCTGCCTTGCGCCCTGTGTTGGCTGGGATTGGCTCCAGCAGACCCCCATGACCTTGTGTTAGGATATAGCAGGCTGGATAATGACTGACTGATTAAATAAATGTATATAGTTCAGATATTTCAAATTAATTTAAAAGTGCCCCGGCAGGAAGCATTGAATTGCAGACAGCAGTGGGCAGAAAAGACCCCTCAGGGGCACTTCTTAGCAAACGGTAGTGGCTAGAAGTGGTCCAAAAGAGCACCTCCTGGAGGGTATTTTTCATGATGGCATCCAATTTTGCCACCACCCTCTTTTCCTGTGTGTCCAGGGTTGGACCTGTGATGGTGCAGGCTTTCCTGATAAGTTTGCTCAGACATTGATTCAAGATTCAAGATTCAAGAGTATTTATTGTCATTTCATCCATATACAGTAGTACAGCATACGGTGAAGCGAAACAACGTTCCTCCAGGACCATAGTGCTACATAAAAGTGCTACACAGGACAACAAAGAATCCATGACACATAACATAAAGACACATAATATATAACAAGGTGCATGAGTCAAATGTGCAAACATGTGCAACATTTCAGAGCAGAACACATCTATCAGATATCAGTCCGCTCCATGAGTGTTCAGGAGTCTGACTGCTTGGGGGAAGAAACTGTTACACATTCTGGTGGTGAGGTCCTGAATGCTTTGGTAACTTTTTCCCAATGGCAGGAGTGTAAACAGTGAGTGTGAAGGGTGTGTTGGGGTCGTTCACAATGCTGGTGGCTTTGCGGATGCAGCGTGTGGTGTAAATGTCCATGAAAGAGGGAAGAGAGACCCCGATGATCTTCTCAGCTGTCTTCACTCTCTGTTGTAGGGCTTTGCAATCCCTGACCATGCAATTCCCAAACCAGACAGTGATGCAGTTGTTCAGGATGCTCTCTATGTTGTTAGAGTAGCTGGTGGAAGATGGGCTTTCCTCAGCCTACGCAGGAAGCAGAGCCGCTGCTGGGCTTTCTTGGCTAAAGAGCTGGTGTTGTAGGACCAGGTGAGGTTCTCTGCCAGGTGGACACACAGAAATTTGGTGCTATTGACAACGTCAATGTTCAGTGGCAGATGGTCACTCTTAGTCTTCTAGAAGTCAACAATCATTTCCTTTGTTTTGTCTACATTCAGAGACAGGCTATTGGCTTTACACCAGCTTCTTTTGCGCTCAGGTTGCTTTTCGAGGAGGCCGCCAAAGTGGCTACTATGGCTTGGTAGAACATTTCCAGCAGCTCACTGCACACATCAAAAGATCCGAGTCTCCTTAGCAAGTCCAGTCCGCTGTGTCCCTTCTTGTGTTGTCAGACCAGTCCAGTTTGCTGGTACTTCCATGTCCTCCCCCCTTAATGGAGGCTCCTTGACCCACCTAAAGTCCACCACTGGCTCTTTCATCTTGCTGATGTTGAGTTGCAGGTTGTTGTCCCTGCACCATGACTTTCCTGTACTCGGACTCATAATGCAGCCTGTTTCGGACGAGTCACCTGAAAACTTCTGTAGATGGCAAGCACTGGGATTGAGCAGGAAGTCTGTGGTGTGGACGGTAAACAGGGAAGGGGGACAGGACAGTTCCCTGAGGGGCTCCAGTATTAGACACTGCAATGTCTGACGCACAGTCCCTCAGCCTCACAAACTGCTGTCGGCTGCTATTTGATGTGTTGTTATGTGATTTCTCAGTGAAATCAATTTGTTATTAATTGATGAAAAATCAAGTCACTTAAAAAAAAAAAATGTGGAGAATTGGGAATAAAGACACGCAAAATAAGCCAAAGAGAGGTGGAAATGGAGATCCAATGAAGATGGGGCAGGTGGGAAAGACCAAAACATATGAAGAAAGGAACCAGGAACTTAGAGCGTAAATTACAAATGGGGTCCGGGGCCAAACCCTTTAACCATCTTTTAAAAGGAGTTGTAAAAAATCCCATTGGACAATTTTTGACCTCTTTAAAGGCGGAATCACAGATCAAAGCAGGAGATGGGTGCAGATCTAAATTCCGCTTAACTAAAATAGCACGTCGTATCAAATCCGATCATTGCAATGCGCTCCAAAACAGTTGAGACGTTACCATTGCGCAACATCGCCATTTCTTTAAATAATGGGCACTAAAAAAGCAATATTAGCCACATGATTTTATAAAATGGTATTGAAAACATTTTATGTCGACTTCTAGTACATTGCCGTGGACACCATGACTGGCGTTCTGGCCCCGGGATTCCAGTTCAACAAAAGGGCAGGGGGAGACCAATCACATGGTGTATTTGCTCTCCCGATACAACAGATGGCAGTCTTGTTGGGCTATGGTGCTTGCATGGGTACCCGTAGGAACGGCTGGGAATTGCAGTCCCATTAGACAGCTCTGCTGTGTTCCATGGGTGCCACCAGGGGGAGACTGTCCCCACTTTAAGGAAGGGCTTCCAACCTGTAGTGCAGTAACATCGGGGGTTCTCTCAGGTCTGGCAGGTCACCTCACGCGGGCGAGTCGGAATCTGGAGAGGAGCTGGACAACACTCGGCTGGAGGAGAGAAAGGAGAGGAAGAAAGGAACAGGAGACTTGTGACTGTGCTACATTTATGAAAAACCTGTGAAGGTATTTACTAAAATAAATTATTATTTGAACCCGGGATTGGTGTTGGTGTGTTGGAGGGTTTGAGGGCTCGGTGGCGCCACCTACGGGACACTACTTATAATTACTTTGTTAAACACCGTTCTCTTTGAATATAATTCACCGTTACAAATAAAATGTAATAAACACAATTGTGATGATAAGCTTTTTGATGAAGTAACTAGGAAAATATTGTAGAGAAGGAAAGAAGAAAGACACAGCAGGACAAAGAAAGCTGTTAAACAGTAGCAATGTAAAAAATGCACGAATTTTAAACAACCAAGAAGGAAATTGAGCAAAACTGGCTAAAAAACCTCTCATTATTGTGGCCTGAATATTCTGGTGCCTTACGTCGAATCCTCTGTTCCATTTCTTTCCATGTTCACACCTCACCCTTATATACCACACTTCCCACAACTTCTCGTCGTCCCCCCGAACTGTCCACAAACCCCCACCTCCCTTTTTAGCTCCTCTGTTCAGTGTACCACCCCTTTTTTACTTCCTCCTTACGTCAATCATTTCCACGAGGGCAGTCACTCCCTGCTAGACTCCGCCCCATAGTTGCCAGGTTCACCCCAACCGAAATGCTACATTATGTAAAACTCTTCCAACTACCGTATATACTCAAATTGGGACTTGATTTTATCGTATAATTTCTGGTATTTTATAATGTCAGTCGTATAAGTTGAATGCGGAAAACTGTGTTCCATGGCAAAAAAAAAGTTCAAGTTCAAGATACCGTATATACTCGTGTTTAAGTTCTCCCGCGGATAAGTCGGGGCTTGATATTACTGTATAATTTCCGTTATTTTATCATTTCAGTCGTATAAGTTAAATGTGGAAAACTCCCGCTATTGGTCCAAGAGATTACGACATGCTAACGCTCACCTGAGAGAGTAACCACGGATCACACAGCCTTTTAATCTTCTATGTATTCTGCCTACATGACCACACGGCAATACCAAAACTATTCCGAAGCGACGTTTGCACTGTTTTGTGTTTTTTTGTATCTCACACTCTCAAAAACCTTTATCATAAAAGCATCCCTTATCTACGATGGAGCGTTCGATTAGAAGAAAATATGAATCTGGTTTTAAAATGGTGAAAGAAACTGGTAACTGCACTGCTGCAACAAAACTTGGTGCATCTGAGAAACTGGAGGAGGCAAGAAGATGCACAAAAAAAATGTAAGTGTTGCATTTTTGAACAAGCGAATAAGTCAGGGTCTGATTTTATGATCGATGTTTTGGTTTTCAAGACCCGACTTATACGTGAGTATATACGGTAAGTCCACAAATGAACCTGAATGTTACGCCACCTGTGCATTTTCTTACGTGTTCTTTTTTGTTATGCCCCTGTTTTTTGTTTGCTTCTTAATTCTTTCCGTTTTCATCTCGAGTCAAGTCAGTCGGAGGCCTTCAGTTCGTCTGCAGCCCTCAGGAGTTACAGCAAATGGAGCTGCAGTTACCTGAAGGAAATAAAAAGACTTACAGGTTCCTCTGCTCTCCATTATGGCACTTTGTTTCTTTTCCAACCCTCTCCGACTTGGTCGTTTGCTATCACATATTCAAGTGCAATGTCTGGAATTCTGGTTTCAAACTTGCGTGTTGCGTTGTTAATGTTAAAAGAGTGAATTTTTACTACTTTAATGCCTTGAGGAATTTCACTTCTATATTAGTGCTTTGTGCTATTTGGTTTCTGGCTCTTGACTTTTTTATTTTGTCATTAAAGATTTTAATCCCTGTTAATTTTGGGTATTTTTAGAATTTATAATTATCCATTGTTTAGTCATTTAGGTTCCTGCTGTTGGCTTTTGAGATGAATATTTTCCCTAGCTTGCTTTGTTTTAGTTAATTTGATTCTTGTTATTTTCTTTCTTGTTCTTGTTAATTTGATTATAGCTTCATACATCTTGTAAGAAAACCAGACGACGATGATAAAGAGTTGGGGTACCTGTCTGGTCACCCCTGTCACACATGCGTGTCTGAAGATCACCATTCAAGTACTTATGTAATACCACCCTGGGCTTAGAGGGGGCGCTGTTGTTAACAGCCTTGTCTTTTTCTTTGTTCTCAGTATTGAGAAACCACCCAGTGAGGGCTAGCGACTCCGCCCCTTCCAGTCTCAGAGCTTCATTGGAAAGACCACCCGGAGGGAGGCATCATTGACCACAGAGAGGAGCTCCAAGTTTATAGGACTTAACAGCACAGCCTAACAAATAGAAGCCACTTGGCTATGCGACGCATGTCTTTATTTATTGACTTATTAGGGCTGTGTTTGTACCCCAAACTATTCCAGCTTTGGTTGACCATTCTTCCCATGGACCACACCCCCATAGAACTGGTTTCGAAAAAATAAGCAAAATACACGCAACTATTGTGGAGTCATCTTTGTAGTGTTAGTTCAAAACAGAACTGTCACAAGACTGCATAGCTCCTGGTTTTCAGGTCCTGGTATATGGACAATGGAAGTGAAGTCAGAGGTTGTTC
This sequence comes from Polypterus bichir lapradei, assembly GCA_026402145.1. Taxonomy (NCBI): domain Eukaryota; kingdom Metazoa; phylum Chordata; class Cladistia; order Polypteriformes; family Polypteridae; genus Polypterus; species Polypterus bichir. The sequence goes on from JANRMT010061414.1 coordinate 10,574,187, forward strand.
TAGTTGTAAAATCATCTGGTGTGCAGAGGAAGAGAGAAAGGAATTAGGATAGAGCGCCCACCCCTGGAGCAGAGGTAGAATTACAGTCGCTAGAGCCCTTCAGCTGTCTGTTATGAACATGAACGTGACAATCTATCGATCATTTGTGGTAGATCTTATGGTTTTGGCATCAATTTAATCCTCACAGAGTAGTACCAAAAGTAAGAAGCCCATCAGAATTACCAAGAAATGCCCGAGAATATCAAATCAAACCTACAGCTCCATCTATGGTCTCACACCTGAATGACAAAAAAAAAAAAACGACATACACATCGATGTTGCTGTTTCAGTTCAAAAAAACAAAAAACGGCTGATAAAGACATGAAATTTTGACAACATGCGGGGATGGAATTTTGTGTAGAAGAAGAAACTCCAAAAGCAAATGGGGATATTCTTGTATTGACACAATCTTTGTAAGAAGAACAACAGTAATTTGAAGACAGAAATAACATCCTTCGCCTCATAACAAGAAAATTAAAAGAGCTGACGTGAGGGAATCATTTAGAGGTAACAGCAGTTACGGAATTTGGTTTGCATTGCACATCTCTATAAATACATAAAATTCAATAACTGTTTGTCTGTCTGTCTGTCCGCTTTTCACGAGAGAACTACTTAACGGATTTAGATCTGTTTTTTTTTTCTATAATTTGCTTGAACATTCCAGTTGATTTTGCGAATTCTATCATCGCGCTAAGCATCATAGTTCGGTTGTGGCACCAATTTATTCACACGAATCCGAGAGACACGCAGCGGGCCAAAGGGAGGGGGGCAGGGTCCTCCACATTCACGCGCCAGCCTCGAGACGTAACTTACATCCACTTAGCTAGCGAATGAGAGAACTACTTAACGGATTTAGATTGGGTTTTTTTTCTATAATTTGCTTGAACATTCCGGTTGATTGTGTGAATTCTCTCATTGCGCTAAGTATCATAGTTCGGTTGAGATAACGAATTATTCACACGAATCCAAGAGAGAGGCTGATGGATGAGGGATGAGGGGAGGGGGAGGTGAGACCTCAGGAGTAGGGAGCCGGGTGGGGTCCTCCTCACTCATGCACTAGCCTTCATTTGAGTCACTCTACCTCTTGCCATGTGTTGGAGTGCACCTCGCCTCCACTTAGCTAGTGATACCTGTTTGTTAAGGAATAATGTTTGACGTTTTTGAGAGAGAGATCAGAATTATGTGTGTTTTAGACAGGAGCCATCACTGGCAGAGATATCACAGCCACGTGCTTTTCTCCCCACGCATGGGGCGCTCTCCTGTCACGATCAGATACAGTGCCAACGTTCCACTTGGCCAGAGATGCCTTGCCAACTTTTTACATTTTTGGCAAAGAGATCACAGCAACATTCTCGCCGCAATAGCAAAACCAAAAATATCGCAAATCAAGAGGCCCTCAGATACAAAAACTATCAATATAAATTCTTCTCAATACAAATTATTACATTGTTTAAAAAAAATTGTATTGATTTTTAAAGCTGGTTCTGTTTCCACTGAGCCACGGCTGGGCAGCTAGTTGAAATATAAAAACATTTGTTTTAGAAATGTCAGGAGGAGAACTACTGGAATGGTTAAGCAAATAAAAGACAAGGATGTACCAAATGAAGGTTGATGTCATGCACAGAATGTACCAGGAGATGATGAAGAGAATGGCAGATGTCCCATAAACAACAAGACGGGGCAGTTGTCACATACACAGAGATTTCAAGGATACTAGCTGAACCTAAAAGATATGAGAAGAACAAGAGTGTAACGGAACAGACTTTTATTTAGGTAAGTTACTTGGGTGTAAAGCAATGAACCAATCAGAGTAAATTGTATGCATTAATCAGCACTGTTATGTAAATAAAACAGACCCCACCCTTATTTCTTAGACCATTCTGTGACAGACTGCTGTGATGAATGCTCCCTCTTCAGCATTTGCTGTAAGATTAACAAAAGATGCAATGGACAAGCTTCCTCCTGCCTGATTCCAGTCTCAAAAAGGTTTTAGTGTAGACAAGGCTTCTTTCTTTAATTATTTCATTTCTACCACACTCATTAGATTAATGCGTGACTAGCAAAGACAGCAATATGGCACCAGGTATTTCAAGGAATACCCCACACCAGAATAATATTGTTTCTGTACGATACGACACATAGTTTGTAGCGATAGCTGAGAAAAATTTGAATTCTCATGTCATCATGTAAAAGAGCGATACCAGCGTTCGAGAGCTTTGGCATCCATGCCGGCCCATGTTGAATCAGTTGTGCATTTTAGCCTTTTAGCAAGAATAAAAAAAGGTGAAACGATATAAAGAGAATTGCGCCGGGAACGCTGTTTACCTGTCCTCGGCTAATGAGTTTGTTCTAAACAGTTAAGAGTTCATTCAGAAATGCCAGTTTTTATTATCGCTCGCAATGCAAGATTTTCACATATTTTATTTTTCCCAAGGACCCCCCACTTCAAAAGGCTGCTGCCCTCCGGGCGACTGTTTTCCTTCGTTAATTCCCCGCTCTCGTCTCTGAACACAGCTACTGGCATTTAAAACTGCTATCCATTAAAACCCTGAGCTACGTTACCAGCTCTAATCATTAAATTCAAACTTGCCCTTTATAAGCAGGATTTTTGGAACTGTTTCGTCTCTAACCCTGTTGCCACGCCATTGCCTAAAAAGAAAAAGGTTTCAATAACTCCTCTTCCTAACAGAACGCGTTCAGGCCAGGATTGTTTGCCTATTAACATTTGGAAGAGTCATTATTTAAAATTTCAACCATTTCACAGTTTCGAAAAATGACTTGGATGATGACATATGCAGCAGTAGTAAGCGCTGCCCTTTTCAATTATTAACTGGATTTTCATTTGTCTTCACGGTAAATGATTGTAAAGGTCTTTTACTCTGAAGTGTTTTTTTTTTTAGTGCGGTGTGAAAATCTTTAATATTATATATTACAATAAAGTGTTGCAGAACCTTTTAGCCGCGTTTTATAATACTCAGCATGAAGGCTAAAAGACGGCCTTGTCAGATTTTAAAGGCTGGGTGCTGGAATGACAGTTCAGGATGCAGCGAGGACAGGGAATAGTCCCTTGTATTGTCCGGTGACAGCAAAATAAAAATGAGGATTGCAAGCAGATCACAAAAATGAAGCAAATAATTGTAAAAAGGTGACTTTCCTGACATTAGTTCAGGATAGAACTGGCAAAGAGGGTGGAGCTTCCGGCGTTTAGTCCACCTGGCAGGAAGAGGCGGGGCCAGGTGGACAGACAGCAGAAGTGACATCAGGGATCATCCAGAGGGAGGAAGTGGGAAAGGCGTTAGGACACGGCGCCAACCCCTGGTGAGGCGGTAGGATTACAGTCGCTAGAGCCCTTCACCGTTTACTTGGAAGGGCAAAAAGAAACAATTCAAAGTAAAATATCACCCTCTGGTGTCCTAACAAATAAAGACACTGCCTGTCAAAGGTTCGTTCGGGTTCTTTCGTTGGGATGGCAGGAGTGCCGTCTCCTCGGGTCTCTGCAGTCAAGTGAGGCCTCCTTCTGGGTAGCTGTGTTTTTAAGGTCCTGGGACAGGAAGGGGCAGTGAGGTCAGCTGCCCTCACTGGGTGGTTTCTCAATACAGCCAAGGCATAGGTAGACGGGCTGTAGTGCCCCCTCTTGGCCTGCAGTGGTATTACATACCTGGGAGAAATCCAGATGGTGACCCCCCCCCAATGCAGAACATTTTCTATTTCTGAATCTCAGCAGTAGGATTAGGACCTTTCTGCTATTTAGCACAATCCCAATGAATCCAACCCCCATATCCACAGGGGCACTTTAGGCGAGTTGGTGATGCACATTTTGTAATAATCACCATTGCTCTGGTAAAACGGAAAGTTAATTCTAAAGCACCATCATGAAAGTAAAAGCAGATTATCCTTTTTGTTTAATTTTCTTGATTTTACTGACCTTTGTTTGTCTTATTACTCTTTATGAGACCGCTTTATATGATATGCCATCAGGCCTGTAATATTTGCCGAAAGCCGAGAATATTTGTTTGACAAGAATGACCTATCTAGAAACCCGTGCAGGTTTTCCCAGCAATAAAATCTCCAAATGTTGTTCATGTTTTCACTTACTAACCTTTCTATATGCTTGTTAGGAAACGCAGAGTAAAATGTATTAAAGTTGGAAAGACTGACTTAAGTTTTACAATGTATTAAGTTTAGAAATCTGCGTGATCTAGAATCCGTCTCAAATGAAATTTAATGTCCAACAGTTGTCTTAAAAAAATCAAAAGCTTGTTGGAAACAAATGTAGGAATCGATGTACGGAAAGCTGCATTTAGGGAAACAACATTTCTGTACATTTATATTCCTGTACATCACTTTTAGGGGATCGACCTGATTTAATATATAGAAGTGTTTTGAGTATTATAATAGCTTTGCTGCTATTGGATATACTCCTGATTCCGTTATCCGGGGCAACCTATAAGATCAGCCTACAGCACAATTGTTAACTTCCATATTTATTTTAAGGCACTTGTGACTTAAAAGAAAACGACGGCCCAGTCGGCCCTAGATCTGCGAGAATCGAAACTCTGCATAATGAAAATAAACTGATAATTGATAATCAATAATAATAAAAAAAAAATTATCCTTGAGAACAGCAAAACTTGTGGCCCAGTAGCATTGGAATCCACATCACCAGGCTGCTGGTTTAATTCCTCTATCCAACTCAGGGCCGTCTTACCAGCATCATAGGCCCCCGGGCACAGTTAGAGAGCTGGGGTCCCTGCTGTGATAGCAAAACAGAAATGTTGTGGGCCCCTGTGCCCCTGGGGTCCCAGGAAGTGCCCGCTGGGCACTGGCAGCCCTGTGTAACGATGAGCAATCACTTAAAAGGACACTCCCCCGAAAACAACAATGCTTTTAAAATGTTACTAATCCCATGTAGAGTCTAATGGTGGCCTTGAAAAAAAGTTTAATTTCATGTTTTCATCCAAAACAGAAAAAATAAAAATTATGATATAATGCCCACCAATGGTGACCAGAGCTGTATAATGAAAAACAAAATGAAAATGGGAAGGCTGTTGAGGACACAGATCTTTTCTTTATTTTATTTAAAGAAGATAACATTGCATACAATCAAGACGATCTTATACAACAAATGACTTCATAAAACCAGGAACACAAAATATGAAAAAAAAAGATATATTTATATATATATATATATCAGAAAATTGAAAAATGTATGCAACAAAACAGAATTCACATGCATGTCCAATGTTACAGACAGCAGCAGGCAATGTCTTAGAGAAATAATGTAATACACTTGTAAAATCTATACTAATAAAAGGCAAAGCCCTCACTGACTGACTCACTCACTCACTCATCACTAATTCTCCAACTTCCTGTGTAGGTAGAAGGCTGAAATTTGGCAGGCTCATTCCTTACAGTTTCCTTACAAAGGTTAGGCAGGTTTCATTTCGAAATTCTACACGTAACGGTCATAACTGTAACCTACTTACGTACATATATACGGCCATAGCCTGCAGCTCGGTCGCCGTGTGAGGCGGAGTTGCGCCCCTCATCGTCACGCCTCCCACATAATTGAGTGCCTGCCCATATAAGGCCGTCCGTCAGCAGCAATCCAATAGACACGCTGTTGCTAAATATTCGCTGGTGAAGGACTGTACTTATGCAAACGAAGATGAGATGGTCAGGGATAGACTAGTGTTTGGCACAAACTCAGCAAAAGTGCGAGAGAAACTTTTAAGTGCCGGGTCTGAGCTAACATTAAATAAAGCCGTGGACATCGCAAGATCGCACGAGATAGCACAAGCACAGCTGAGAAGCTTCGATGCATGTACTCCGAGCAGCTCACATGAACTGACTGTGAACGCAGTACGCAGAGAACAAACAAGAGCTCCAAAGAGCGCTGAACAAAAAACGCATTACACAATTGAGAAGGCAGCAAAAGAATATGAAGCGAGTGATGCATACAAGCATATTCATAAGTGCAGCTACGGCGGAAACAAAGCACGGTGTAAACCTTAAGTTTAAATTAAGTTCATAAACACGCTGCCGCTGCCGTTTGTCATGCCTATGACGAATACGATATTCACGAGATACAAGTTTAATGAGAAGACGCAGGGTATAATCGAGACTTTTGATCACTTTGTAACGGAGTTAAAATTGCTGGTGAAGGACTGTGCTTATGCAAACGAATAGGAAGCAAGCTGTAAAGCTTAACTTTAAATTAAGTTCATAGACACGCTGCCGCTGGCGTTTGTCATGCCTAAGACGAATACGATATTCGCGAGATACAAGTTTACTGAGAGGACGCAGGGTATAAACGAGACTTTTGATCACTTTGTAACGGAGTTAAAATTGCTGGTGAAGGACTGTGCTTATGCAAACGAAGATGAGATGGTCAGGGATAGAATAGTGTTTGGCACAAACTCAGCGAAAGTGCAAGAGAAACTTTTAAGTGCCGGGTCTGAGCTAACATTAAATAAAGCCGTGGACATCGCAAGATCGCACAAGAGACTGTGAACGCAGTACACACACAAAAGCAAGAGCTCCAAAGAGCGCTGAACAAAAAACGCATTACACAATTGAGAAGGCAGCAAAAGAATATGAAGCGAGTGACGCATACAAACATATTCATAAGTGCAGCTACTGCGGAAACAAAGCATGGTGGAAAAAGTCAATGTCCAGCTAAAGGAAGACAGTGTAAAAATTGTTGTAAATTGAACCACTTCGCTAAAGTTTGCAGGACTGGGAAAGTTAAACCCGTGCATGCAGTGTGTGATGTCTCAGATAAAGAGGAAGACGAGCTGTTTATTGATGCAGTAAGAAAGGGGCGCTGAACAAGCTGAACAAGCCTTTGTAGACATATCAGTAGGAAAGCAAGATGTAAAGCTTAAATTTAAATTAAGTTCATAGACACGCTGCCGCTAAATATTCGCAGGCAAATCCACAACTTAATACCGGGAATGCCTGTTAAACATCTTAGATTCATGAGTACCGATTTGGGTAGTGAGCACTTCGATGAATGCAACCTGTTATCTTTACAACGGTTGACAAACACGGAATATAACTTGAACACAACACATCCTCCAAATACGAACCTGATTGAAAGAAATAATGATAATCAAATCCTTGATGACAGCAACACTCATAACAGTGACAAAACAATTACATTGACAATCATGTTACATTATTTTTAAAATGTTTCCTTTTCTTTTTCATAACTTCTTTAACACACTACTTCTCCGCTGCGAAGCGCGGGTATTTTGTTTTTGGTAGTTTTACTTCGCAGCCCTGCTGGATACTGTGGGAGCCGCCAGGGGATGCTGCAGGGAGGCACGATGGTTTCCATCGGGGCTGAACAAAAAGGAGAGTTTCCATCTGACCCGGAGGTGCTATGAAATCACATGGACTAAGGGACAGACGCACTTCCGGGTCGAGGAATAAAAAAGGGCTCTGGGAAACCCCAGCAGATGGAGCCGGAGTTGGGAGGAAGTGTGACAGAGCTGCTGGGTGGAGAGCAGGATTGATTATTGTTTATTGTGTTGATTTCTTGTTATTGTATATTTATTGAGTATAGTGGAGGTGCTTTGTGCACAATATTTACGAAATTAAATTCATTTCTTATATTTTTACCTGGTGTCTGGACGTGTTGTCTGTGGGTTTCACAGGGCAACAGCGACCCCTGCTGTCACAATAGATAGTGTAGTTGGCAGGATTAGATAGATAGATATGAAAGGCACTATATAATGAAATTGATAGGCAATATATAAAGGATAGACAGATTGATATAAATGGCACTATATAATAGATAGATAGTTAATAAAATCTTTATGACAATAGTTTTAAAAATTCACTTTATTGATTGTTCTCTTAGTTAAACACTAACATTTTTAAAATATTTTCTTGTGACTGTAATTACAACAGTAACTATGTAGTAAAGAGAAAAGTAATGTGTATATATTTCTATATATATTTGCAGCTGTGATTAAACATATACAATGATGAGTAGCACAATTATTTATTTTATTTTTTTGGTAAAGTGATTGATATTTTCAGTGGATTTTTGAACGTCACTTTCTTGCGGTGAGTAACAGTTCCCATATTGCTTACGAAGCGCCCTTTCAAGTCCACACCTCCCACACCACCTCATCTATTACATAAGACTCAAAGGGCTCATCCTAGAAGGTTATCACCTAAATACGCTGACAACTAGCAAAACGCGTCACCGGGAGGGCTGCTGCAGGTAAGCTATCGTCCATCACTTTATACATAATCAGTATTGAACCTGATTTAGAATTTACTAACCACACAGTTACAAGGTGATTAATTAAAAATCGGAAGCTACATCTGCAGCTTTTGCTCCACTTTGCTCCAAGCATTCCCAGTTTCACTAAAAGAAATACAAAATGTCTGCATTTCCAGAATGATCAGGTTTGTTTAGAGTTTCCAGGAAATTCACCCAACACCTTCAGCAGTTGAATGGGAAGAAGCCGTTCTGCCTGCTAATGTCAAGGTGAGCACACATAAGCAAGTTCTGTAAAAATGTACCGGAAAAAAATAAAGAGTGAATGATCTAAAGTAAATCTCTGTGTAAAGAATGAAGGAGTACTGAAGGAGGGCAGTGTGAAATAGCTCCCCTGAACAGGACATTTTGGTACAAGTTTTGTGGGCATCTTTTATAATTTAAATTGTGTGTGGCAATCACAGCTCTGAATACAGAGGGGAAAATTTGGAGCACCAGCTGGGTCATCCCTTTAATTGTCAGGAGATAATAACGCTCGTTGGTGTTTGCCCCTCCAGCAGGGAATTCAAAGAAAGGCAGTAACTGCAGTCGCTCAAGCGGCGCTCCCTCTGGCGGGTTACTCTGGCCAGCCATGAGACCTCCTTCTGGGGTTTTGATGGCTGCTGGGTCAGAAGGGGCCGGGCTAAATGCCTTCACCGGGTGGCTTCTCAGCACTCTGGGGAATATAGGAAATGACAACATTAGTGGCAGCGCCCTCTATTGTCGTAGGGCGGTTATTACATACCTCGACTGAGTCTGCGAGGAGGCCCATGTGTGGCAATACAGTTTTTTTTATTTTGTTCTGATATTTTGATTTTTTTATTGGTGGTATTGAGCTGGCAAGAAAGGCTAAATGGTCATATTGTGCTCTTTTTATTTCTATTCATAGGGAGAGTCAAACAGTAATTGGTGATTACCTAACAAGAAATGGCTTTAAACATAATTGGTAGGACTAAGCCAAGCCCTATGAAGTGATCCACGAGGGTCTTCTTCACACCTTTAGTTCTGTAAAATTGAAACTGACACTGATACTACAGGGGTCCAAAGAGCCGAGAAACACGGCATATGAAACAAATGTTCTTAAAACAAATAAAAGCAAAAAAAGTAAGCAGTAGGCACAAGCAAAACACAGTAAAGAAGATGACGGTGACGCCATTAAGCCATTCCAGAAGATCAGGAAAAGCTGTCAGCCCACCAGCTGCAGAGCTCCAATTTTAGAAATAAGCTGTTACAACGTCACACACGGCATTCACGGTTAGTGCAACGGAGCACTTGGGTGGTCAGGGTTACTCAACATGTCTACAAGGTTCACAAAAAACGGCAAACCACTGTGATGATGCACGGCAGGCAGCAGGCAAGTGATGAAAGCACAAAATGATTTGTAAAGGACTGAGAGAAAACCGGGAAACAAGACAATCTTTAGCCAGAACAACAGGCAAAACAAAATTACAGGTCAAAAGTCTTGAACCATAGAAACTCTAGTTACAAGTGCCCACCTTCATATAGTCCCATCGATGTGGTGCAGCCCCATGGAATTCTGGGACATGTCATCATGGCAGCCATCATTGCCAATTCCCAGAAAATGGCAGCGCTCACAAGGAAAACATATGAAAGCCGAGACGTGCAATATCGTTATTTTTTTTAAATTTTTAACTCAAGATAACAAACTAATTTTATCGAGATCTCGAGAAAACAAACTTTGTTTTCTCAAGATAATGGAGTAATTTTATCGAGATGTCGATGAAATAAAAATTTGTTTGCTTGAGATAACAGAATAATTTTATCGCCATCTCAAGAAAAACGAAACTTAACCTTTGCTCCTGGCATCAGGCTCGCTTAGATTGTGACGTCTATACAGCGGAAGCCTTGCTAACCATCTTCTTAAATGATGGACGCTAACGTTATTATTTTCTAAACTAAGGCATAAATGTATTTCAGCCTGCATCACCCCTTGATTGAACAAAAATGTGACACGCTGATGAATGCAGTTCTGCTCTTCTGCCATTTCGAACAGGACGTGGCTTCAATAAGCTAAACATTAAACGTTAGATAGAATTACTTCATAATTTCGAGAAAACAAGATCTTTTGTTTTATCGAGGGTGTGCAGTGGGTGTCAAAAAGTAGGGGGACAATACAATACACAGAACAGAAGTAATCCTCAATACAGTGTAAAAATACAAATATTACAAGTACGGAGCAGAATTTAACAGTAGATGATATCACATAATAAGATTTGGATTTGTTTAGAGTCCTGGAGACCTCATTCATCAAGCTGCCTCCCCATTTGGCCATTCCACAGCTGAAATAGCACTAATCCGATAAAAGGACCCCTGTTTCCCACGATTCCTACGATCCTCCATCAGGGATGACTTTACATTAGGCAGGCAAAACAACCTGGCAGGTGGGCCGTGGACACCAAGTGCCACATTTGAGTACCGAGGAGAGAAACAGAATAGGTGAGGGTTAGTAACAAATTATAACGATCATGTTACTTATGTTTTAGTGCTGATGACTAACAACAGAGATGCAGTCTGTACAGTTAATCAGCAGCTCTAGTCAGGGTGTGCTAAACTGAAGTCGTGAGTAGTCAGTAGTGAAATGAAGTACTGAGTCTTCAGCTGGGATTTAAAAGCTGAGACCGAAGGGGCATCTCTTATAGAAGCAGGCAGACCAGTCCACAGTTTAGGGTCCCTGTAACTAACAGCTCGACCTCTCGCTGTTATCTTATTAATCCTTGGAATCATAAGAGATCTTAATGTGCGCTCTGGTTTGTAAATCATGTTCAGATAAGTAAGCTGGAACTCGGCCATGTAAGGCTTTATATGTTAAAAGGAGGATTTTGAAATCTGCCCTAAACTTAACCGGAAGCCAGTGTAAGGATTTAAGAACTGGAGTGATGTGTTCGTATTTTCTTGTTCTTGTAATAATTCTTGCAGCCGCATTTTGGATTAACTGGAGGCTGTATAAAGAACAGTTTGAACAGCCAGCGAACACAGCAACAACAACAACAACAACATTTATTTATGTAGCACATTTTCATACAAAAAGTAGCTCAAAGTGCTTTACATAATGAAGAACAGAAAAATAAAAGACACAGTAAGAAAATAAAATAAGTCAACATTAATTAACATAAAATAAGAGTAAGGTCCAATGGCCAGGGTGGACAGAAAAAAACAAAAAAAAAAAAACTCCAGACGGCTGGAGAAAAAAATAAAATCTGTAAGGATTCCAGACCATTAGACCGCCCAGTCCCCTCTGGGCATTCTACCTAACATTGCAGTAGTCAATCCTACTAGAAATAAATTCATGAATTAATTTCTCAGAATGCTGTTTTTTCAGAAAGTGCCTTCATTTCCCAACATTCTCCATACGCGAGTGGCAGAGCCACGAAGTGGCTAGCGAGTAATGCCCGCCCAGGGGTTGGCAAGCGAAGCGAGCAAGGGGCAGACCCCCTAGTTAATAATAATAATTTTTAAATTCAAATTTTCTCACTACTCATAGTGCTTTTTAGTGAATGGGGAGGAGCCATTTTAACCACCACTAACGTGTATCAACCATCTGGATGATGCGACGGCAGCTGTTATTGTGCCAGTACACTCACCACATGTTAGCTGTTAGGTGTTGAAGGAGTGAGAGAAAGAGACACAATTAGACCCAGGGGATGATTAGGGGGCCAGAATGACCAGGCCATGGTGGACAATTTAGCCAGCATATCGGGGTACATCCTACTCCTTATGAAGGGCACCCAGATCTTTAATGACCACAGAGAGTCAGGAATTCGATTTTAAGTCTCATCCAAAGGATGTGAGCATTGGGATCCACATTCACACCACAGGGTAAGCGCCCCCTGCTGGCCTCACCAACACCTCTACCAGCACCTGGTTGGTCTCCCAAGTACTGGCCGGGCCTGAACATGCTTAGCTGCAGGCAGATGGCCTTTTCTGAAGTGGAGGTGGTATGTGTTATTTACACTACCTAAAAATAAAAATGAATAAAGTGGTTAATGTAAAACGAATTGTGTGTAGTCAGGTAGTGAGGGATCTGGAAACTGCAGAATGTTGAAAATGTCTGTGTAAAAATTTGGCATTTTCTTTAGTATCATTAGAAATATCCATAAATAAATAAAACGGTTTATTTGGCAATTGTAAGGACATTTAGCATCGCCAGACAATTATGCCTCTTTCTTTTGGAAAGACAATCTCGTTTGATTGACATAATCGCGTGTAATTATCTTGCAGTCAGATAGTTGCCGAACTGATAGACTTGTGCTACAGCTGTAGTCTTGCTGGCAGACGTCTGTGGCGACTCTCTGCATTTTATTTTACAAGATCACATCCACTTACTCTGTTTTCGTTTTAAGTGACAACTTACCGATTACATGCTTGATATTTTTTGTTTACTGTATTTTGAGTTTTTTAATTTTATTGCATCTTTTATTTCTGCCTCTTGGGCAGTAAATTCACTGTGACACATGCAGTGCTTCTTGGCTGCCATCCATCAACTGGTGCTGCTAATTTCATTGCCCAAGTCTCCCTTTGTCAGCTAAACACACATTAGCATCCGTGCCTTAGTGTTCAGCCTTAGCATGTGAGTCTGAATCACTCGCTACATAATTACTATCCTTATCTGAAATTTCCTCTTGATCAGAATCTTGTAGGATTCTGTCAGTTTGACTAGGAATAAAATGTTTATGCATATTTAAACGAGCCTGTACTTATTATCAGCTGAAGACAGTAGGGTGACACACGCGCCATTGTTTCAGCAACAGAGAGTAAAATAATAGCGGGTACGTTTTCATTATAACGCCAGTTATATGTTGGAAATCATCAGAGTCAAAAGCTAACCACACGCACACGTGCAGATACTCAGAGTAGTAATAATAGTAATAGTCGTGTACAGAATATCTACCTGCATAATCAGCTATAAACGAGTATAGTTATACACTGTCACATTAGGTGCGCATGGGAGGCAGGTAAAGGGCTCAAATGAGGGCAATTCCATGCCATACCAGGAGGTGGCAGAGTGCGCTAATCCCTTCTCTCTTTCCACTGCAGACCGGCCCTGATGACATCACTTCCTCTGCCCTGCTTTAAAGCCGCCATCTTTACCTCACCCAAGCAGTTCTGTTTTGGACTCCAATCTGTACACAACTGTACAATCAAAAAATCCAAATTTGCAAGGTTACGGGAGGCTGCCCCAAACCTCTTTGTGGCTCATTTTGTCTTTCGTTGACAACACATAACCTCATTAGCAGACACTTGGACATGAACCCGGCATATGCGGGCTTGAAAAGAAGAACATGCAAATAATAAAGAAGAGTTCATGACCAACACCCTCCGAGCCCCACCCCATCAATCGAAACTGCCACATCCACCTCCCCTTCCTTCCTTATTTGCTATATATTGCCTTTGGTTCCTGTAAGTTTAATCATTTTTCTCTGATGATGAAAGCGAAGGAGTCGAAAGCTTAGAGATAAAAATCTACTTTAAGATACATGATTCATTTGCTCCAGCTTCAAATATATGGTGGTGCAGTGTTTCATCTATTACATATTTCATTCCAACAGATGGTGCATTGTAAACATTAAGACTGGCTTTGAGAATCCTACACTATATTTAAAATAAATGGGACAACAGACAAGCAAATGATAACTTAATGAAGCCAAATTTAAATAGCAAAAATCTATCTATCTGTCTATCTATCATTGTTTTATATAGTGCCTTATCTATCTATCTATCTA
>JANRMT010061414.1:10588641-10613985 GCA_026402145.1 Polypterus bichir lapradei
TATCTATCTATCTATCTATCATTATTTTATATAGTGCCTTATCTATCTATCTTTCATTATTTTATATAGTGCCTTATCTATCTATCTATCTATCTATCTATCTATCTAATCAAATGGATTGCATTTGTCATTCTAACAGATTGCACCACACAAACATTAATGCTGCTTTTAAAAATTCTTTGGTAAATGGCAAATAGAATTGACATATGCATTTACATTTGTCATTCCAACAGATGGCACCTCACAAACATAGTAATAATATGCATTGCATATGTCATTCCAACAGGTGGCGCTACACAAATGTTTGTAGTAATAAAATGTATTTCGCAGGTCATTTCGAAATTAACGCTGCTTTAAGAAATTCTGTGCCAAACAGCATATAACAGACACATATGAATTGCATTTGTCATTCCACATATATCACATCACAAACATTTGTGTTAATAAAATGCACTGCATATGTCATTCCAACAGATGGCAACTCAGAAACATTAATGCAGCTTTTTCGAAATCTGTACCAAATGGCACGTAACAGAGACTATACATTTCATTTGTCATTCAAACAGATGGTGCCTCGCAACACTAACACTTAACTGTGCTCGCCACACCAATCCCTCCGTCGCTCTCACCATCCCTTCCCTCTCACTCAGTCACTCCCCCCGAAGTACTTAAAATCCTTCACTTGAGGCAGTAATAACTCACTTCTCTCTCAGAGAGGACTGGAGATTTCGTTTCTGTAATTTCTCTCCAGGTGTTATCAGTAGAACATCCGTTCTTTAACCACTTCAGTCAGTAATTATATTGTGAATTCATTTCGTGTTTTATTCCTTCTTATGATCTTAGTGCTATTTTTCTTGTAAATGATCTGAAATGTGCCCAGTGCCGTCCAAAAGCAAAAGGGCACAACCATAAATTGAAATGAGTTAAACGAAACTCCGGCCAATGCAAAAAAGAAAAAAAAATGTTTGAAAATGATTTAAATAAATGACCGTTTCTTTCAAGTTAATTGGGCTGGAGACAGTGCAATATTTTATGGCCTTATTGCATTTCTTTTGAGTCCAAGCTGGCATCTGACAGGGAGGCTAAAATGAAGCACCTTCTGTTTCTGACTAGAGTTTGAATTATGAGCATATGGTTAAATATTACTCACAATTCTTAACGCTCCACTTTCACTTAGTTCCTTCCCAGAATAGGAATAAAGTATTCCACGGCCACCATAAATGAAATATTTTCAAAGCGATTTTATCACACAACAAATCTATTTTAGTTTTTGACGTAAATGTGATTTACCCTGACTGTAAAAACTGCATATTTATAACGTATATCGTCTCACGCACTCGACACATAAAGGAGTCTATTATGGCCTTCCTTTGAATTGCGCAGTGTGGATGTGTAGAGTTGCGTGTGAAAAATTTATAGGCCCAGAGGCTTTGTGACCACAGTCGTATTTGTTAAAATGAATGACAAACGAGCCGCTCCGAGTCCTTTAAACGTATTAGCAGGACCATAAAGCAAATGAGCTGAACTCCCACAGATGTCCATGTAAACTCTTTACACAGTGACACGGCACTTTAATCTCACTGAACTTTATCTCCATGGAAGACTTTGAATATTTATGGGACTGCTGCTACTTATACTCTGGTGACTCGTGGCCACAGCATTTTTAGAAAGACTAGGGGGCTCTCAGATTGTTCCATATGCATAACAGACCAAACTATTTTACATGACAGCGAGTAATTAACCATAGTAAAAAAAAAGGAAAATGCAATAAATTGAAAGAAAATGATGTTTCATGTTGCTATATTAGAAGTGTTTGTTGCGTTATGCGTTTTCGTTCTGTTTGGCTTTGAAATGAACACGCAAATACTTTTTAAACTTACACTTTTACAGTAAAACTTCACCAATAACAATTTTTTCAATTAACTTTTCGTCAAAAAACACTTTGAATTTTGATTCCGTGTTTGGACTTACATCGTGACAATGCAACGTATAACTGCCCGTGAGAGAATATCGTTTCTTTCTCTCTAATAATTAAACCGAGTTTTGCGAATGTTTGTCCCTGTGATTTGTTAATTGTCATAGCAAAAGCTATTCTAACGGGAAACTGTAAACGTTTTATATGAATGGCATATCAAGATCTCCAATGGTGTCTAATGTTATCCCCTGAAGATGTACTACATTACCTTTCTTGTCGACTGTTAATAGTTTACATGTCAGAATTGTTCGACCAATTCTGAAAACAACTAATCTTGTCCTATTGTGTAGCCCATCACTCAGACACAATTACGCAATTACATTATGATACATCCTTCTTTCAACAGTAATTTGGCCGGTGGAAGACCAGACAGTGTTAACACTTGTAGATATTCTTTTTGATATTGTAAGTTGATGTTTTCGTCTTCCACACCATCACCACAAACTATTTTAACGCAGTCTATTGATACACATTTAACCAATATGCTGTGTAACCGATCGTCAGTTTTCATGTTAATTCATTTGACTTCATCGTTTCTCAGTGCTAGGATTGCCCGTGTACTCATTTCTTCTGTTGATAACCCTTTGGGATGAAATTCTTCAATAAGATTTGGACATAATAAGTCTTCTTTTATTGTGAACTTAAAGTGAGGAAAATGTAAAAATTTAGAAGAGCTGAGAGTGCAGGAAGTGTGTCTTACAAAAGCATTCACACGAATGAGAGGTGAGAGGACCGCGGGCGTGGGCCGTGAACCGGAAATGGTTGAGAGGAAGGCGGGACTTAAGAAAATCTCTCGGCAATAGTCTTGTCTCGTCTCGAGATTTTCTTTTATAATAGAGAGATGTACTTAGAGACTGCACTGTGTCTCTTCGGAGAATCCGTGGTCGCCGAAGGTTTGACTTTGTGTTGTTCACAGAGTCCCAAATGAGGCACATGACCTGCATTGTGAGGGAGTGTCAGTTATGGCACTACGGCCATGTGGCGCGATTACCCGAGGATGATCCTGAGGGCCCAATTGGCTGGACCAGGCTAAGGGGATGCCCTGGCTGCGGCAGATAGAGGGTCAGTTCCGAAGGGTGGGATTGGACTGTGTATCTGCCTGGGAGGTTTGCCAACCCGGATCCCGAGTTGTTTCGTTGAGTGGTGGGTGGGGCAACACTCTGTACCAGTGCATGCTCCCCAACCTGACCTGACCTGACCTGACCTGTGTGATCATCTCTGCAATGTCGGCTGCAATTCAGCACTCAATTCCAAGAGGATGGCTCTAGGAGGTCTAAATCACTTTATAAGCCAGTAACCATCATGAGTTGGTCTACAAATCAATGTCGAAATGGTCTGGGCGAAGAAGCAAGAAGGCAGTGGAACAGGTTGCAACTTTAATTTATCTGGGATCCATCTTTGGCGAGGATGGCGGGTGTAGTCAGGAAATAAAATGGCGCCTAGCAATGGGTTGGTCGACGATGAATCACAGAGTACAGTCCGGAGCAGAAGATATGTATCTAACAGTTCAAAAGTCAGGCTGGGTAAAGCTCTTATCTGGCCAATTGCAACATTGGACAGATGATTTATACTTTAAATGAATTCAACCTTTAGCAATGTGTGGATTTGCAGTCCTGTTGCCATGTTGATTGTTTAATTTTTATTTTGCTGTGTGTGTGTCTCTCCTATACTACGGCAGGACGAGGGTTATAATTATTGTTGTCGGAATCGGTATTTATGTTTTAACCCATTGATGACAATGCACCTGTTGATTCAGACGAATTTCTCTCCACAGATCATAATGTTATTGAATTCATAATAATAAATGCCATAAACGGTCCTGCATACAGTACGTGTGTATATTGTGTGTAATTGTCTGGCACACGTCAGTAGGAGGCCTTGTCGAGGTTCAGATCAGGTAGGTAATACCACCCTGGGTCAAGAGGGGACACCCTTGTTAACACAACCTCAGTTCAGGGGAACATCAGTCGCAAGACGTGTGACATCACCGCCGGGTCCTCATCATTAGGACACGCCCCCCTCCCCTTTCCGGTGCTATAAAACCACCAGGTACCAGAAGGAGGCAGTCAGTGTGATGGCTACCAACAAGTGAGATGGACGTCTTTATTTTGCCCACGTTTTTCTCCCATTACACTCTGGAATTAAATGGGGGGCCGACTGATTCCCCCAACACTCTCTTTGCGGCTCAAAGTCTGCTGTTGTCACATTGTATATATACACAGTGTGCTGCATTCTTTGTCTGCTGTTCTTTTTATTTAGTTGCTTTTGTGTCTTTTGTTGGAATTCCGAAGAGACGTGTTCATGAGAATTTTGACAATAAACTCGAATTTCAGATCTCAATTCAGACAATTACTATTTTTTTTTATATTCAAGGCAATTTGGAAAGTAAACTGTACCCGCCAACCTATTTTATATTATGTCCTTCACAGTGCATACATTTACAAAGCAAATTAAAGTACAGTTCAAGGTAACGTGATAAAGGAGGAGATCAATCAATACATTGTTGGCACCCGTGCCCCTGGCACTTTCTAGCCAGCTGGGAAATGGCTTACCTTTGCCCTCTGCATGCCCCCCGTGCTAACCCAATGGTTTAATTGTTTTCCACGAATGCTTCAGTGCTACAGGCTTCTATCTCCTTCAGCTCTCAAGGCCAAACAGCTCAGAAATGTGCTCCTTATTATTCAGCTCCCAAGCAGTGATCGACTCACATTACTGATTATACTGGTGGCTGACGGAGATACCGACTCACTGTCTGTGTCCTACATAGACGCTGAGGCCAGCCGTAGACGAGACACACCAGGGCAGACGTTTACATCATTCTGTTCACAAATACACACCTAAGTGCGCAAAGCGGTGGCGGCCTTTCTCTATCCGGCCAGAGAACAACGGTGGAGGTCGTCAGTAGCACCAAATTCCTGGGTATCCACCTGGCACAGAACCTCACCTGGTCCTACAACACCAGATCTTTAGCCAAGAAAGCCCAGCAGTGGCTCTACTTCTTGCGTAGGCTGAGAAAAGCCCATCTTCCACCAGCTACTCTAACAACATTCTACAGAGGAACCATAGAGAGCATCCTGAACAACTGCATCACTGTCTGGTTTGGGAATTGCATGGTCAGGGATTGCAAAGTCCTACAACAGGTAGTGAAGACAGCTGAGAAGATCATCTGTGTCTCTCTTCCCTCTATCATGGACATTTACACCACACGCTACATCCGCAAAGCAACCAGCATTGTGAACGACCCAACACACCCTTCACACTCACTGCTTACACTCCTCCCATTGGGAAAAAGTTACCAAAGCATTCGGGCCCTCACCACCAGAATGTGTAACAGTTTCTTCCTCCAAGCAGTCAGACTCCTGAACACTCATGGACCGGACTGATATCTAATAGATGTGTTCTGTTCTGCAGTGTTGAACATTTAGCTCACATGCACCTTGTTATACAGTATATTATGTGTCTTTATGTTATGTGTCTTGGATTCTTCGTTGTCCTGTGTTCTATGTAGCACCCTGGTCCTGGAGGAACGTTGTTTCATTTCACTGTATGCTGTACTGCTGTATATGGATGAAATGACAATAAATTCTCTTGAATCTTGAATCTTGAAGAACAGCTTGTTCACCTCTGTTACAAAGCAATGCCATTGACGGCCTTCATCCTCCTTGCAAAGTCAGTCGTTTCCTTGATACGCTTCTTGCAAGGTGAACGTTTGTAATGTGAGGAAGTCATTACCAGTCATTTAACTGTAAGGAAGTTGTGTCTAGAATTGGGCCGGGACAGGTAATCAGGTTATCCCAGGCTAAGGAATAAGCGACAGTGGAGGCAATGGTGACCCCCTTAGGGTTCATCCTGCAGTTGCAGATCTCTGGTGCTAGCAGGAAATTGAGTTGAGACTTTCACAGGTTTGATTTACCTGTTTGTAGGCAAGTGCCACATTGGCCCTTCGAAGGAACCCGATTGCCCACCTGAACCTTTCAGACATACGAAAATTTATTTTAAATATCCCTGCAGTCGCTTTTCTTCTATGTAGGTGGCCTGCGTAGACCAAATTAAGGGGTCTCCTCCATAAGGAGCTGCACATTCTCTTGCAGTTTCCACAATGAATACAAGGGGGGCACAGACAATAATTGGAAAAGGGCCGTGCTGTGCATGAAGTAGAGCGCTCTCATTGAACAAGTTCATTTTTCTAAGAACGGTAGTCTGCACTTGGTGACAAGTAACGTGCAAGAACAAAGTTGTTTGTTGTAGGAGGCCATCCTGCCGACTGCGCCACTGTGAAATAAATCAGCCTTGGACACACAGAAAGGTTTGGGGCAGCCACCCATATATTATATTCATGGCTGAAAAGGTTTGTGTGCAGGTCGAGTTCTCAAGTTGAACTGATTCAACTGAGTTAAAATGGTGTCTTTATAGACCAGGTCCTGGAAATGATGTCATCTTGGAAGCCGGGACCAGAAGTGATGTTTCATGATGGCGCTGGAACCAGAAGTGACATCTTTCGGGGGGCCCACGGGATCGGAAGTGACATATTTCGGGGGGCCCCCGGAACCGGAAGTGACATCTTTCAGAGTGCCAAAACCGGAAGTGACGCCTTTGAAGAGAAATCAGGCCAGTTGTCCCGTATCTGGTCTGCAGAGGAAACAGAGGAAAGTTTAGCATACCCCACTACCCCCTGGCCTGGCATGAAATTACCTTCTTTCAGTCCACTCAGCTTCTCCCTATTCGCCCGTGTGTGACACTGCACTGCGGTGCTAAATTTCTGAGGTGGCCATGACATATTAGCCAGTGTCATTGCATTCGTGTTTGTGGGTCACTCTCCGGGCTCACCTGAGAGGTATGTACTACCACCTCGGGTCGAGAGGGGGCCCTGGCACTAACCCTCTCCTCTTCATTTTCCTCCACTGCACAGAGTGAGGGCTCAGTTCAACAACATTAAACTATTTGAGAACGTCCATTCTTATTGTAAGAGCTCGCAACTTGGTGTCCAAATCGTAAATCAAATGATTCGTCCCTCCATTACTACAGTTTTCCCATTACTTGCACCCTGGAATGTAAATATTCCAAGGAATTCTACTTACAACATCATTTGTCCCGCATAAATACCATATCTTTTTCTAGATTTAACATTAAGAAAATGCGCACCTTTTTAAAGCATTATCTTTCGACAAGAAGTGGTAAACCTTAAATTGTTTTGCATTATAGGAGACGCTCTTTCCATTACACACACATACAAAAAAGAACGACAGTGACCTATTTTTTCACATAAGCTCACACCATACTGGGCTACAATGATTTCAGAAAGCATCATTATCTCTTGGTTGGCAGTATAACAGCATGTCAAAGAAAGAAGGAAAGAAAGAAAGAAAGATTCTGTTCATTGCAGGAGAGGTGCATCACTTTGAACGCACAGACATCCACCGAGGAGCAGATCACCCTACACTAAGCATTAGGGACAGATAAGGTCAGCCATTTCAATCAGACAGATTATATTATGCACTATAAATGTATTTCACAAAAGGGCTTTGTATCCTAATAAATAATTCTTCATTACCCTTTAATAGTGCACTCTGTCTTTTAAAGGAGAAAAAGCACATTTCACGAAGGTGCGTAAAATCTTTTAAATTATTGCCAGACTGTTACTGATGTGGCTCGGATTTCTTCGATTTTTGAACCGTTCTTTTTTCCCCTGCCATTGACTGCAGACGGTATGTTGCAATTACTAGATGCGTGTCGTTTGCACCAAAAATGTCAAGAATTCATGTGCGTATTAAGAGCCTCATTTTCCTCTGCTTAGATCAAAACCAATTCTCCAGCTGTTTTATAGCAGATTCATCCTTCACTTACATTGGGATGACAGTAAGAAGGATAGTAATGGATGCATTTAAGGTGCCCATGACCTGTCTGCTCACCCTGACCCCGTATTTTCCAACTCATGCCAGCGAGGACTTAAATTATATCAGTTGTGTAAATGAGAGATAAATAGGCACCATCAAGGCCATTAACTCATAGTCAGAGGCAAAGTCAGCCACAATGCGAGTGTGCGAGAGAATCCTATTTTTATTGTAATATCTTTGAGCAATCCAATTATATAAAGCTCAGCTGGTAGAGCGAAGATGCAAAAGTGGAATAAAAGCAAATAAAGGGTTTTTTTTTTTTTTTCTTTTCCTTGAGCTACAGAAACCATTATTTGGAGTGTCAATGTAGAATTATGCATTTTCACGAAGAGAAACATATTGATGTGCTGAAACTGCAAAGTCCTCCATCGACACAGAAGCTGGCAAAATGATTTGTGTATTGGGTGGGAAAGAAAAGCAAAGACCACCTTAGCCTTAGTTATCTCTGGATGTAGTCAGGCGAAAGGTTCGACTGTTTTTTTCTTGTATGTTTTTATTAATTTCATCCATACATTTACTAAAGGTGGAGTGGTGAGGAGTCGGAGCCTATCCAAGGGGGCAGCACCATCACATATAACCGAATCAGCAAATGTCACATATACGAACATGGAGGGATTATTGTGTATATATATATATATATTGGAAACGGTGAAGTCGGGAGGAGTAGTAATTGGGTATTAAAAAGTTGGTACAACATTCATAAATATATATATATATATATATATATATATATATATATAGGGTGGTCCAGATCTAATTATGTAGATCCAGATGGTCTGGATGACTTTGATTTAGACCACGCTATACTAGCTGTGTAAGCCTGTGCTGTTTAAAGCCCGGGGTCCTAGAAACTATTTAAATCGTCAGAAAAAAACTGAAATGTAGAGATGTCAGGTAATTGAAAGGAACTACTCTGGGAGTCTCTCTCCTAGGACGATTCATTTTGCTGATGTGCTCGCCTCGCTAGTGTTATTATCGGCTACGTACGTTTCTGTTTCCTCAAAGATGGAGCTCTTACCCTACTCCATCTCTCATTTCCGGGCTGGACAGACACACACACACACTTCCGCGTGTAGACGTTTATATATATATAGCGCCTTGTTACAATATATATATATATATTGTGACGGACAGCCGGGTCCCATGCCCGGCCGGGACGCCTCTGCTGCATACGTCCCGGGGGAGCCATCATGGACATTGCAGTACCTTCCCCGAGGCGCTTGGGGGCAGTCTCCCTGGCCGTGGATCCCTCCTCAATCTCCCCCGTGGCTCCATGGGACATGGAGTCCACCACAGCAGCCCGGTTGGGAGATGGGGTGGCCGCTAGGGGGTGCTGCGGAGAACCAGCCACCACACTGGACGGTTTATCAGCCCCACCCGGAGGTGCAATTAAGACCAGCTGGTCAGGCACCTGGAACACTTCCGGGTGGGGTATAAAAGGGCCCGACTTTGGCCAATGAGTGGTGGTTGCTGGCTCCTTTTATTAGGCACCCGGAAGTGCTCCAGGTGCTTGATTGCCAACATCCGGCTGCACTTCCGGGTAAGGCGAAACTACTGCCCAAAAAGGACTAGCAGCTCCTGCTGCATCACCCCCTGCTGGCGCTTGTGTAACCCAACAGGGCTGCATCAAACTCCAACTCCCATGAAGCCCTGCGGAAGTCCAAGGCACTGCTGCAACCCAGGTGGGCTGCCATCTGGTGTCCAGGGGGAGGTATTGCCTTTCCCATGCTTGCTCCCCTGGAACATATGCTGCAGGGTCGTCCTGGCCAGGCATAGGCCCTGGCCACCCGTCACAATCTATATATATACATATAGTCACAGTCACTAGCTGTGTAAGCCTGTGCGGCGCCTAGAAACTATTGAAATCGTCTGAAAAAAAAACTGAAATATAGAGTCGGCGGGTTTGTTTTGTGGACATGAGCGCCCCCCTTGTCTATCGTTGGCTAAGCGAGTTTGTCTCCGACTCGTTAACTTGGGGCCATCTTGCCAGCTCTTTGAGCTTCATTGCTGTAGCCTCGCACTTCCAGGCTGGACAGTTAGACACCCACACTTACACATGTAGACATTAATATATATACTATGTATAAATATATATTTATATATATTATATACTCCTGTAAGCTAAACATATACATATATATATATGTATGTATATGTTTAGCTTCAGAAGCGCCACCTGTGTTTTATTCAATTTACTTGAATTGTTTTTTTATCGTTTTATAATGTCTGTTTTAAGAGACAAGCTTGTGCCGCATGCTGATTCAGTAAAATCCATGTTTAGTCCACTGGCATTAAAAAGTCACACAATGTTGTTGCTGTCACCATTCTTACCCCCAATAACTATCATTAACTATTATTTAAATTCTACAATAGGGAATGGGACATTACTGTGAAACCGGTGCATCAGAATGACTTACATCAGATCAGCTTTAGATTAATGTTACATAGCATGATGGGAGGACCAACATCCCAGGAGGCCACCTTAGTGGGTTGAACATCCTGGACGGAGAAGACAGAAGAAATGTGGAATAGCGGGAGGCTGCCTCTCACGCGCAGTCCATTCCCCGTCAAACACTGGATGGCAGCATCCTTTGTGTGGATACCTGCAGGGCAGCATGGCAATTGTTGTCCCGTAAGGCTGACCTATTAGGTAAAATGAGGAGATGAATGGCCTGTCCCTAGGTGGTTCCGACTAACCAGGAAGTGCTTCCAGGAGACAATGGTTTGGGCTTCTGAAGTACTCCTGGGTCGAGTTAATAAAGGAGTCCTCCGCTTTGACCGAGGAGTTGGTCTCAAGAGAGGAGGAGGAGGAGGAGGACAACACTCGCTTGGGAGGAATGGAGGAGAAAGAAAGATTGGAACAGAGAAGTGTGCGGATCACAAGAAAGAGCCTGTGTGAAGGTGTCCTCTTTAATAAAATTAATGCATTTGAACCCCGGGACTGTCTTTGTGTTGTCATGTCTAGGTTTTGAGGTTCTGTGTCGCCCCCTAGTGACCACAACAGAAACCGTGCCCTTCATAATGTTCGGGACAAAGACAGCTTTTTCCTCGATTTCCCCCTCTGCTTCACAGTTCAACATTACAAATCATACAATTCCGACATTGTGATTAACGCGCACATTGCAGACTTTCACTTTAGGGGATCTGCAGACATTTCGGTCACTCTGTATAGAAATGACACTTTTTCTACATGGTCTCCCCATTTCATTGGCACAGCTCTTGTCTTCATGTTGAACAATGGCAGCTACAGACAACAAATTGTTGAAGCAAACGGAGATTTCTTATGAAGCCATGAAACCCACCTGAGGAATCACAAAGACAGGTGATGCCAATTGTCCCAAACATTATGGTGCCCTGAATTGGAGGGGACTGAGTAGAAAAAGTGTGGGGTGACCGAAATGTCTGCAAATCCCATTAAATGAAAGTCTGCAGTGTGCACTTTAATCATCCATCCATTATCCAACCCGCTATATCCTAACTACAGGGTCACGGGGGTCCGCTGGAGCCAATCCCAGCCAACACAGGGCGCAAGGCAGGAAACAAACCCTGGGCAGGGTGCCAGCCCACCGCAGGGCACACACACCCACACACCAAGCACACACTAGGGACAATTTAGGATCGCCAGTGCACCTAACCTGCATGTCTTTGGACTGTGGGAGGAAACCCACGCAGACACGGGGAGAACATGCAAACTCCACGCAGGGAGGTCCCGGGAAGCGAACCTGGGTCTCCTAACTGCAAGGCAGCAGCACTACCCACTGCGCCACCGTGCCACCACACTTTAATCACGATTTCTGAATTGTCTGATTTGTAATTTTAAACTTTGGAGAAGAGGGGGATATCAAAGCAAAAAATGTGACCCTGTCCCAAACATCATGGAGAAGCAGGTCACCTGCGCTTAGGAATCTGAACCGTCAAGGTAGGGAAATCCAGTCGGAGTAAGAAACAGTACTTGACCAGTGAGGCTTGTAATGTGAACACAGCATTAACGTAGAATTTAATTGTGAAAAAATACAAAACCTATCCTTTAACTGAATTCCTTTCTGGTTTTAATGAATGTTATTTGGTGTTTTAATTGTTTTATTTTATATGTTTTGAAAATGTATACAGAATGTGAACTTGCCGATGAGAAGTGTGTTATAAAAAAAAAAGAATTACATTAAAATGTGATTAACTTATTGTTTGAACAGTTTGCTATTATTGAAATGCCGGGCCGGAAGTGAATTATAAAATAAATCCTTGAAAGTCGATTTCATCAAGCTGAGAAAAGAGAAACTTCTCAACGCCACTGAGCTAGATTTTTGTCGGGCTAATTCAATCCAGCCACAAATGGAATTAATGCCTTCTGCCACCATACAGTATATTTTATTTGTTACTGTTTGTTAGTATGGAAAATGACTTGATTCATAAAGGGGAACTGGTTCATAAACGAGAAAACTCATTGCCATTCAGGATGCATTAGGTGCCAGCAAAGCACCTGGGTGCCTTCACACACAATGCCACAAAGCAAGGGAAAAAAAGGACAATAAGTTCTTTTATGTAACAGCCCACCATGGTAGCATTTAAATGCAAAATATTTGGTTATTACAAAGTCTGCAGTAGACAAGATAAACTCGCCCTTCGAAAAAATTAATAAAGGAGAGAAAGGGAAAATATAAAAGGTCCAGATATCAGCAAACTGATTAAACCTTAGGGCTTGACATCAGTAATGAGAGACCACAATCGATGAGGTAGCACGGTGGCGCAGTGGTAGCGCTGCTGCCTCGCAGTAAGGAGACCTGGGTTCGCTTTCCAGGTCCTCCCTGTATGTTCTCCCCGTATCTGCGTGGGTTTCCTCCGGGTGCTCCGGTTTCCAAAGACATGCAGGTTAGTTGCATTGGTGATCCTAAATTGTCCCTAGTGTGTGCTTGGTGTGTGGTTTCTGCCTGGTGCCCTGTGTTGGCTGGGATTGGCTCTAGCAGACCCCCGTGACTCTGTGTTTGGATTCACTGACATGACTGATGAGACCACAATCGAGAGAGGGTAAGCAGGGGCATGCTGGGAAATACATCGACAATGAAAGGTACTATATAATAGATAGACAGACAGGTGTGAAAGGCACTATATAATAGATAGATAGATAGACATGAAAGGAACTATATGCAGTAATAGATAGATAGATAATAGATAGATAGTGGTAGCTCTGAGGCTAAGGATCTGCGCTGGTATCCCAAAGGTTGCTGGTTCGAATCCCCGTCAGAGCCAAAACAGATCCTACAAGGGCCTTGAGCAAGACCCTTAACCTTCAATTGCTCCAGGGGCGCTGTACAATGGCTGACCCTGTGCTCTGACCCCAAGGAGTATGCGAAAACTAACAAATTCCTAATACAAGGAATTGTATAAGGCGAAATCAAGAACAAAAAAAAATATAGATAGATAGATGAAAGGCACTATATAACAGATAGATAGATACTGTAGATAGATAGATAGATAGATAGATTTTTAATTTAGTGTAGTAGGCAGGATAGATAGATAGCATAGTTGGCAGGATTAGATAGATAGATAGATAGATAGATAGATGTCCCCAGGGAGAAATAAAAAAAACTTATTTCAATAAATAAATATATAAAAAGATATATACACACACACACACTAGAATGACTAAAAAGGACATAAAATTTGAAAAGAGTGAAAAGAAATCTTCTGTCTTGGCAGCCCCAGTGAGGTGCTATACAGGCATATTGCCATTGGTATAGAGGACCCCCCCATTGTGTTTCCTGACACACTTTTGCTAAATGATTTCTTAGCTGAAAGTCCTCGGTGTTGGTGTGTCAGAGAGTGAATGTGTAGCATTCTTCACAATGGCATTCAGTTTTGTTTTAATTCTCTCCTTTGTTCCGACCTCCAGGGGTCCACAGTGTGTCCCTGCCCTTTTAATTAGCCTGTTGATTCGGTGGGCCTCTCTTGAAGTGATGTTACCAGTCCAGCACACCACAGTGTAGGAAATCTCACTGGCTATCAAAGAGGAGTGGAAGGTTTGAAAGACGTCACTTCTTACATTAAGGGAACTCCATCTCCTAAGGAAGAAGAGCCTGCTCTGCCCATTTTTAAATAGCTCCTCTGTGTTCCAAGAACAGTCCAACATATTACTGATGTGGACCCCCAAGTACTTGTAGGAGTGGGCCACTACTTCATCCACTCCTTGAAGAGTTGACCAGACATACATAGAGGCTCGCTGGTGCAAAGAAAGTCACTCACCGGTTGTTTGGTTCTTCTGACGTTGAGTTGCAGACAATTCTCCAACTTCTCCCCCTGACTCCTCTCCTCTGTCTCATCCCCCTTATCAGCCCACCTCCATAAGTGCAGAATCATCTGAGAATTTCAGCTGGTGACCTGACCTGCTGTTATATTTATAGTTATTGGTGTACGGAGTGAAGAGTAAAGCAGACTGGGCCATTCCTTGTGGTGCTCCAGTGTTGGTCTCACAGGCCTTGAATGCCCCACAGATAGTCCATCATCAGGAAACCACCGGCTCACCCACCTACATATCTCAGCGCTGACCCCTTAACAGGGATGGCTGGATGGTATTGAAGGCACTGGAGAAATCAAAACATATCATCCACACAGTGCTGCCCGCCTTGTGGAGCAGACAGATAATCGCATCCTCCACCCCAGTCTTTGTCCGATAGTCAAACTGCAGTAGGTCCAGGTGGTCTACCACAAGGGGACTCATATAGTTGAGGACCAGCTTCTCACAGATCTTCATGATGTGAGATGTAAGAGCCACTGGTCTGTAGTCATGAGGTGAGGAGGTGCCCACCTACCAATGCAGGACATTTTCCACTGCAGCAGTGGCACTTTCTGGAGCCTTAGGGACAGACTGATCAGGTGACAGAGATGACTATGGTTCCTTAACGCTACCAGTGACAAATAATGTCTTCTTAAATGTAACATGTATACTAGTAACAGCAAACAACTGTGATGCCTTTGGCATAAACGGCTCGCCCGTTCTCAATTTAGTTTTCTCTCACACAGAAGTGGAAGGTGACCTGACGAGTCACAAAGAGTTTAACAAATCAGAATCCAAAAAAAGGCAGAAAAAACGATTTTACCGTGGCAGGGTAAAGGATGCTTACTGAGAAATTAAACCGTTCTCTAAGAAAGATTTTTATTTTGCATAACGTGTTCTATTTTCAGAGAAGAGTGATCTGTGAATTAATTGCATTTTTTATGCTAATGTTCCCGTCTGTGAAAAGTGTTTTTAGAGCGGGCAAAGGAAGCAGACATCTCAAGAAATAATCTGCCCCTCTTTATGTTATGGATGTTTTTATTTCATTATGTTATATCCCAACTCTCACATACGTGCGCACAGGAGGCAGTCAAAGGGCTCAACTGAGGGTGAGATGTCGAGTCAGGGGTCGATGAAGTGCACTCATCTCTTTCCTCCTTCTTCCACAGATCACCAGAAGGGAAATCCAGCTAAACCGACAGCAACTTCCTGCATCCTTGTCCAGACCCTGCCCTCCTACTGACCTCACTTCAGCCCCTTTCTCTCATGGACTCACCTCTACCTGCACACCCAGTTGAGTTCAGTCGTTTGTGACTACTTGCGTGAACCTTGTTTTACTGCTTTTTACTTTCTCGTATACAAAGTGTAGGATAAGTATTGGAATCGTCCAAATATTCAATGTTGAGATTCTGATGAATCTCGACGTTTTAGACCTCCTTGACTTTCTCATATAAAAAGAAGTACTGGAATCGTTCAAAAATCTGATGTTGAGATTTTGATGAATCTCGACATTTTTGACCTCCCTGACTTTCTCGTATACAAAGCAGTATTGGAATCGATTAAAAAATTTGATGTTCAGATTTTGATGAATCTCGACATTTTAGACCTTCCTGACTTTCTTGTATATGAAGTATAGGGAAAGTATTGGAATCGTTCAAAAATTTGATGTTGAGATTTTGATGAATCTCGATGTTTCAGACCTCCCTGACTTTCTCGTATACAAAGTATAGGGAAAGTATTGAAATCGTTCAAAAATTTGATGTTCAGATTTTGATGAATCTCGACATTTTAGACCTTCCTGACTTTCTTGTATACGAAGTATAGGGAAAGTATTGAAATCGTTCAAAAATTTGATGTTCAGATTTTGATGAATCTCGACATTTTAGACCTTCCTGACTTTCTTGTATACGAAGTATAGGGAAAGTATTGGAATCGTTCAAAAATTTGATGTTGAGATTTTGATGAATCTCGATGTTTCAGACCTCCCTGACTTTCTCGTATACAAAGTATAGGAAAAGTATTGAAATCGTTCAAAAATTTGATGATGAGATTTTGATGAATCTCGATGTTTCAGACCTCCCTGACTTTCTCGTATACGAAGTATAGGGAAAGTATTGAAATCGTTCAAAAATTTGACGTTGAGATTTTGATGAATCTCAATGTTTCAGACCTCCCTGACTTTCTCGTATACAAAGTATAGGGAAAGTATTGAAATCGTTCAAAAATTTGATGTTGAGATTTGGATTAATCTCAAAGTTTTAGACCTCCCTGACTTTCTCATATACAAAGAAGTACTGGAATCGTTCAGAAATTCAATGTTGAGATTCTGATGAATCTCAACGTTTTAAACCTCCCTGATTTTCTTGTATACAAAGTATAAGGAAAGTATTGCAAACGTAAAAAAATTTGAGGTCAATTTTTTGATGAATCTCAACTTTTTAGACCTCCCTGAGTCCGAAAATACTCATACTTGGAATTATGTCTGTGTGTCTGTGTGTGTGTGTGTGTGTGTAAACACGATAACTTGAGTACGCTTTCACTCAGGTCAACCAAATTTTGTATACAAGTATTAGGTACGAAACGTAGATTTCTATCAACTTTTGAGCTATTTCCGCTAACCGGAAGTGGTACTTTACCTTTTATTAATGCAGCTGCAGAGTCTCATTTATTTAACTTTACTTTTATAACAATTTAAAATTTGATTTGATTTGTTGTTAATGGTTCTTTAATGTACATAATATAAAGATATAATCATTGTCTTGCAGTTTACTCCTCAAATATCCATCCCCATATCTGAGTATACGAGAAAGTCTACAGGAGACCACTCCCAATTTTTTTTTGTCATAATATACGGGGTGGGTCCCCAAACCTTTTTCTCTTTGTCTTGTCCTTATTACACATCATATCTTTATAATGTCCATTGAAAAAGTCCTCAAATTACTGAACGGCTTCTAAAGCTGGCGTTGCATCATTTTTCCGCATTCGGTGGATTGAGAACGTATTCAGACCCTGTCACTCGTTTTCACATTTTGCTTTGCTGCAGCCTAAAATCATTAGAATTGACTTTATTTGTCATCAAGCAGCACTCGGCACCCCAGAATAAGAAAGTGAATGTTTTTAGAAATGTATTCAAAGTAAAAGAAACGCAAGTATCCCCTTGACACAAGAACTCAGATGCTTTGCTGCGACAGTTGAGATTCCCGCTCAGGTGGCTCCTTCATTCTGGTGATCATCGTTGAGATGTTTCTACACTTACTTTTAATCGCAATGTCAGAATGGTTTGCTTTTAAATTTTAAACCGTGGAGCAGAGGTCGCTAGAAAAGGTTGTGTGGCGCTCCTCTGCCAAAGGACGAAGGTCCAAGTCTTTAGAGTTCTGGTGCCTCCTGTTTTGAGACATGGACGCTATCCAGTGACCTGAGATGAAGACTGGACTCCTTTATGTGTGCCTCTTCGGAAGGTCCTTGGGTCCCGCTGGTTTGATTTTTTTGTGTTGTTCATGGAGTCCCGAATGACGTGCATTGTGAGGGAGCGACAGTTACGGCACTACGGCCATGTGGTGCTAATCCCCAAGGGTGATCCGGCTCATGGTTGAGGGCCCTTGTGTCTGGACCAGGCCAAGGGGATGCCCATGTGACATCTGGTTGCAGCAGATAGAGGATCATTTCAAGAGGGTGGGACTGGACCCCGTGTCTGCCTTTGGGGGTTGCCAACCAGGATCCCGAGCTGTTTTTGTGTGGTGGGTGCAGCAACACGCCGTACCAGTGCATGCTCCCCAACCTGACATGACCTGGAGCAGAGGGTTCAATGAAGGAAAATACTGTCTTAGTCCCAGACATTATGGTGGGCAATGTATTTGACACGTCTTGCAAAAACGTGATCGCCTTTAGATTATCAATTATCATCTCAAACGTCTTATTTTGTGAAATCAATTTGATTAACCCCATTGATGTATTTTTACTCAGTTCACATTATGAAAAGTGGTATATAAAATGAAGACTCCGTGAAGTTTAGAGCTTCATTTTTTTTTGTTCAGTCCATTTTCTACCACTTTAGAGTCTTTTGCTGCTTCTCATTTACAAAAGAAAAAAAAAAGGCTAGAGGCACAGGAGCACTTACACAATTAGACGCAATACATTTCCCATTCCAAGAATAACCCCACTTTAATTCGTCTTTTTCTGACATTGCTATTGCCAAGCCGCTTAAAGCTAGCGCCGAACTCAATGCTTAATTAAGATATTATGCAGAATATTCAATTCTCTGTTTTATCGGGTTTACTCTTTCATTGACATTCATCCTAATTGCGTCTTCATTCCAGAAATATATGTAAATCAGAATCCAGTTCCCAGATATCTGCCATAAAATCTGACTGAGAAAATACATTCTGCTCCTAAACAGATTCGTCTTTTACATTCTTCTAGCACTTTCAAGTGTTTACTTTGAATACTGGCGGATGTGTGATATCAGGTCTGCAATTCTTGACAGACAAAATATATTCTCTGAAAACAGTGGGAGAGCTTCTACATCAACCATGTCCAACATCCTCTTGATCCAACGTTACGGTTGCAGGGAGGCACCTAACCTAACATGGCACTTCAAAACCAGCTTAATTGAGTCACAGAGGACCCGAGTCTAACTAATGGACAGCAGGCCTGTACAGAACAGCATGCTACTGCAAGGCCGAATTGGGCACACCAATGCGTGGCATCACTAATGAACCTCAACTGCGTGTCTTTGACCGACCAGAGGAGAACCTGGGCAGACAAGGACAGAAGATGCCATCTCCACAGACAAGATAATGTGCTTTCATTTACGGGGAATCCCATTTTATTTGTCCCTCACAAATTATACATTGTAACAAAAAGGTTCGGGGGCACCACCAGATGTTCCCCATAAAACCGTAGATAATTATGGAGGCGTCTTTCCAGGCATGAGTCTTAAGTCTCTCACGTTACATTATTTTAGTTATTTATTTAGTTATTATTTCTTATTTATCTGGCGACGCACAGCAAGTGGTTGAGAAAAACCTGAGGGAAGGAAAGGAAGCTTATAAATCTAAAATAGATGACAAAATGATAACACAAAAAATATCTGGAATAGATGGAGTGTAATTACCGGACTCAAGCAACCCAGGTGTTAGAAGAGGATGTGGACAAAGCTAACACCCTGAACTAATTGTGTAGGAGATTTTTTCCTTTCACCAGCACCTTCTTCCAATGACCAGTCCCACCACACCATCTCTACTACATCAACATCTCCTACCACGTCAGCTGGAACAGCCAGTGGTGAGTCCACCTCTGACCATCGGTGTGGACTGTCCATAACTGAAGAACCAAGTAAGGAGACAAGTGAGAAGGCTACAAACAGGAAAAGCCCCTGGAACAGATGGAGTCAGTCCTCGAGTTCTTAAGGCCTATGCTGACCAACCCTGTGGTGTCCTCTGTCACCTGTTCATATGTCCCTAAGGCTTCAGAAAGTGCCTTGCATTGTTAGGTGGACACCTCTTCACTTAATGACTACAGACCAGTGGCACTTACATCTCACATCATGAAGATCTTTGAGATGCTGGTCCTAGACTATAAGAGTCCTGTTGTGGTAGACCTCCTGGCCCTACTGCAATTGGCCTATCGGACAAAGACTGGAATGGAGGAGTCAATTATCTGTCTGCTCCACAAGGCTTCTTCTCACCTGGACAAAGCTGGCAGCACTGTGAGGATAATGTGTTTTCACTTCTCCAGTACCTTCAGTACCATCCAGTCTCCTCTGTTAAGGGGTCAACTCAGAGTTTTGCAAGTGGATGAGCCTGTGGTGTCCTGGATGATGGACTATCTGTCAGGTAGACCATAGTTTGTGAGATTCAAGGACTGTGTGAGCAGCAATGGACCATCACAAGGAACAGGCCTGTCTGCTCTTCTCTTCACTCTCTACACCTTCCACTATAAATATCACAGCAGGTCAGGTCACTTGCAGAAATTCTCAGATGATTCTGCAATTATGGGGGGTATTAATAAGGGGGACGAGACACAGGAGTGGAGTCAGGTGGAAACCTTTGACAATTGTCTACAACTCAACATCAGAAAAACTGAAGTTTGTTTTACTTTCTTTTATTTTTTCAGGATGTCTGAATATCAAAGACGTTGCTGTGAAAACCGAGATATTCCTACTAGGTGTCTAGCTTCATGTCATTTTCTAGGCCTTGCTCACCCTGGGACTGTGAAAATAATTTAAAGTCATTTGGCCAGGTATTACATAATTAGAGAATCATTTGTGTTTTTCAACGGAACACTTTCACCTCCAAGAGACCTGATTGACTTTCTTAAGAATGGATACATTTCTGAGAGTCGTAATTATTCCAGCTTTGCTCGCATTCCTTACCATTCTGGTGCCCTTTATCCATAATATTTTCTGTTTGTTGGGTAAGATCTCCCTAAGAGTCACCTCAAGGCTGATTAATGGTCTAATGTCAAATGTTTCATTTGTTTTTTCTTTTCTCTAGACCCAAATAAAACATATCCAGAATATTCAGAAAAGGATAGCAGACAAAAACAATACATTTCCCAATCCCACCAAGCTTTCCTGAGAGTGTCATGCAAATCTAATGTCACATGCGTGTGCATTGGGAGGCGGCTTAAGGGCTCCGGTTGATGGCAACTATCCGCCTGTGTTCTCTCTTCCTCCCTGCACAGAATGGAAGAATGACGGCCGT
Organism: Polypterus bichir lapradei; assembly: GCA_026402145.1. Taxonomy (NCBI): domain Eukaryota; kingdom Metazoa; phylum Chordata; class Cladistia; order Polypteriformes; family Polypteridae; genus Polypterus; species Polypterus bichir. The sequence goes on from JANRMT010061414.1 coordinate 10,609,483, forward strand.
TCCACCTCTGACTTCCCTTCCATTCTTCCATATCTGTGCCTTTTTTTGCCTTTTGTGGTTTTGTCTGCTGTAACCCTGCAATTTCCTTTAGGATTGGTTGCTTCTGGACCCGCCCCTTCCTGCAGGGAACCCATAAGTTTGCCCATTTTGAGTCTGTATTGGACTCCCGTCTGAAAAAGACATCGATTTTCACCTTTGTAGAAAGATCTTTTTTGCTTTCATTTAAATTTATGATACGGGTCATGGATGTACCCCCCAAACCTTTTTACTTTCTTATTTCCGAAGTATAGGGAAGGTATTGTAATAACCCAAAAATTTGACCTCGAGATTTTGATGAATCTCGACATTTTAGACCTCCCTGGGTCCGATTTACTTTCTCATAGGGAAAGCACTGCAATCGTCCCAAATTTAGATTTTGAGATTTTGATGAATCTCGATATTTTAAATCTCCCTGGGTTCGACTTGCTTTTTCGTAGGGAAAGCATTGTAATCGTCCAAAAATTCGATTTTGAGGAATCTCGATGTTTTGGACCTCTCTAGTCCGATTTACTTTCTCATAGGGAAAGTATTGTAATCGTCCAGACATTTGACATATCTCGATGTTTTAGAACTCCCTATTCCGATTTACTTGCTTGAAGGGAAAGCATTGTAATCATCCAAAAATTCGATTTTGAGGAATCTCGACGTTTTAGACCTCCCTAGTCCAATTTACTTTCTCAGAGGGAATGTATTGTAATCATCCAAAAATTTGACATATCTCGATGGTTTAGACCTCCCTGGGTCCGACTTGCTTTTTCATAGGGAAAGCATTGTAATCGTCCAAAAATTCGATTTTGAGGAATCTCGATGTTTTGGACCTCTCTAGTCCGATTTACTTTCTCATAGGGAAAGTATTGTAATCGTCCAAACATTTGACATATCTCGATGTTTTAGAACTCCCTATTCCGATTTACTTGCTTGAAGGGAAAGCATTGTAATCATCCAAAAATTCGATTTTGAGGAATCTCGACGTTTTAGACCTCCCTAGTCCGATTTACTTTCTCAGAGGGAATGTATTGTAATCATCCAAAAATTTGACATATCTCGATGGTTTAGACCTCCCTGAGTCCGATTTACTTTCTCGTAGGGAAAACACTGTAATCGTCCAAAAATTCGATTTTGAGGTATCTCAACATTTTAGACCTCCCTGAGTTCGATTTACTTTCATGTAGGGAAAGCATTGTAATTGTCCAAAAATTTGATTTTGAGGAATCTCAACATTTTAGACCTCACAGAGTCTAATTTACTTTCTTGTAGGGAAAATATTGTAATCATCCAAAAATTCGACCTCGAGATTTTGATTAATCTCAATTTTTTAGACCTCCCTGAGTGCGATTTACTTTCTCAGAAGGAATGTATTGTAATCATCCAAAAATTTGATATATCTCAATGGTTTAGGCCTCCCTGAGTCCAATTTACTTTCTCGTTGGGAAAGCATTGTAATCGTCCAAAAATTTGATTTTGAGGAATCTTGACATTTTAGACCTCACAGAGTCTAATTTACTTTCTTGTAGGGAAAATATTGTAATCATCCAAAAATTCGACCTCGAGATTTTGATGAATCTCGATGTTTTAGACCTCCCTGAGTCCGAAAATACCATTTTTGGAATTATGCTTCCGTCTCTGTTTGTGTGTGTAAACACGATAACTTGAGTACGCTTTCTCTTAGGTCAACCAAATATTTTATACAAGTATGAGGTACAAAACGTAGATTTCTATTATCTTTTGAGTGATTTCTGCTAACCGGAAGTGGTACTTTACCTTTTATTCATGCAGCTACAGAGTCCGATTTACTCAACTTTACTTTTATAATAATTGTTCAGCATATTATTCATTTGATTTAATTTGTTGTTGATGGTTCTTTAATGTATATAATGTAAAAATATAATAATTGTCTTGTGGTTTACTCCTCAAATATCCATCCCCATATTTGAGTATATGAGAAAGTCGAAGGGAGACCACTCATGATTTTTTATGTCACTGTGTTTGCTTCTTTTCTTACAGTAAATAACGTCAAACTGCTACATTTAAACGTTGTGGCCTTGTTCGATGTCAATGGTAAATGGATCACACAATCAATCACACAGGTTTGCCTTTCCTCTCTTCTTATTACCCACAATTCGCATTTCTGAACTGACAGCCTGGTCCCCCCCACCGCACCACCACTGAGATATGACAATGCACCTGCCTCCAGCACCTTTAAATGATCGCCTTTTTGAGCGTATTTAATGGGAAACAGAGGGCACAATCTGAGACACGGTCGCCATCAGTTGCAGGGCAGGTCATCAGTGAGTCTTCTTTGATGAAAAAAAAAAAAAAAATAAAGATCATTTCACTGGAAAATATATTTTGGGGAAACAATCATTTTTTGATATTTTCTTTTTTGATCATCAGCGGGAAAATTACCTTAACGGTCTGATCCAATTTCTCTCTTTATGCCTCACTTTCAAGCATTCAAAGCAAATGAATGAAACTAATTATCTACAGGCATTATTATGCAACATAAAGAACATCAAATCAAGGCAATAAAAATCCCTTGACTTCCCTCCTTATTCCAATTTATGCCTTTTCCATTGAGCTGCATTGTCATAAATAAAACTGTAAGTTAGTGGCTACATTAAATTACTAAAACAATAAGAAACAATAAGCCATAAAAAGGAAAGGGAAGGATGTTTGCCACAGTAAATTCACAGATCTACCGTTTATTTATCTCCTCTTTATAGGCTTCAGCCAGCAACCGGAATGCAGCTCCGTTTAGCCATTTAGCAAATGGTGGAATAATCTACATTCAAATTGCAATCAAAGTTGTGTAGTGGTAGATGAGACTTGATCAAAATTTAATGGCCTTGTGCTGTCTGCCCAGATTGCTAAGCGGGGAAGATGATAAGATAATAAAGGCATAAATCTGAAAAAGTAATTGTATTAGACGTCTCCAACCAGCTTTGAGGCTGCCCACACAGCCGCTCTTCAGAGGGTAATTATAAGGCTAATGAAGTGATAAGCGGGACAAAAATCCAAAGGATGAACAATCCCACCACACCGACACAAGCGCAAAGCTTAGCATTTATTACTTTCTTTCTTTATTTCTTTTTTTTTGTGGTAGTATTGGTTTTGTTGCAGGAACTTTTAAAAGAAAGTAATTTCTTGTGGAGCGGGTATTGTATTATAAAGTACTCATAAATCAAAAAATCAACTTGCTGGTGTTTTGAAACTCAAGAGGCATTTACTTGATGACACATGAGACTCTGTGGCTGTTTCTGCCATTGGTCAAAATGTTAGATATGAATGAGGAAGAGGAGGAGGAGGAAGAGGAGGTAGTGGCGACCCATTCACATAAGGTAAGAAAAAAATACATCAACAATAAATACTTTAACTATAATATTAAATGTGCACCTTGACTCAATAAAGTCATCAAATGGGAACGTGACACTGATAGGCGTACAGTTAATTCTATCTATCTATTATATAGTGTCTTTCATATCTATTTATCTATCTATCTATTGTGAAAAGGCGCTTTATAGGCACCCAACCTGGCACAAAGAGACAGGGAGGCACGTGTAAAAATAAAACAAAGATTTATTTTTCTTCACCTGTGGGGCACGTCTTCCCTATGTCCAACAGGCACAGCACAGTCCCAAAAACACTCCAAATAAACCAAAATAAAGCACTCCACACTCTACTCCTCCTTCTTCTTCCACCACCACCACCACTCCTCCTCCTCTCAGGCAACCTCGTCCTCTTCCTCCCGACACTGGCCCTTGAGTGATGACCACTGGCCCCTTTTATAGTCCACTCAGAAGTCCTCCAGGTTGTTGACTGCCGAGTTCTGGCTGCACTTCCGGGTGTGGTGAAAACACTGCCCATACGGGCTCAGGAGTCCCAGCTGCAGCACCACCTGGCAGCGGCTGCGGGACCTGACAGGGCTGCACCCAACACCAATTTCCATGGAGCCCTCCGGGAAACCGAGGTACTGCTCCAACCCAGGGGACTATTATATAGTGCCTTTCATATCTATCTATCTATCTATCTATTAATTACACAATGCCTTTCATTATCTATCTATCTATCTATTGTCACACACGTGCGACTAGGAGCGAGCTGAAGGGACCAAGTGGAGGTGATTACCCGCCAGACCAGGGGGAGGCGGGGTGCTCTAAACCTTTGTCTGTTATTTCTACAGATCAAATATGGGAAAACTGCCTGACCTGACGTCACTTCCTGTTCCGGCACCCAGACTGACGTCACTTCCGGGTTACAGAATATAAAATTCTCCATTTTGGCTAACTAAATCAGTTCAGTGTGGGAACTCAAACAAGCAACATTGCTATTTTGAATTTAATCCTTTTGCAGCTAGGAACAATTTTACGGGTGGCTGCCCCAAACCTTTTTTAAGAGTGTTGAGACGCGTTCTTTCACACTATCTATCTATTAATTATACAATGCCTTTCATTATCTATCTATCTA
>JANRMT010061414.1:10626508-10653781 GCA_026402145.1 Polypterus bichir lapradei
GGTAATGCATACAGTAATTACAGTCAATGAGATCAGAGCACATCTGTACGAGGTGAGACACAAAAATGACCGGACTGGGTTTGGTGTTTTCCTGGAAAACCGTCTGGAGGTCGACCGAATGTGGATCATAGAACTATATCCCCTCCTACACGCCCTCTCGGACCGTCGACCGGCTAGGTATATCCTGTGAATAGCCCAGTCAGTATTTGTACAACATTCGCTACACGAGTTGCCGCGATAATGTCGGGTGAAAAAATCGAACAGAGAATCAACATCAAATTTCTCGCGAATTTTCTCTTTTTCCGTAAAGCAGTTTTTGACTGACAAAAACATTCCTGTCCTCGATCATCCTCCCTATTCGCCTGAGTTAGCTCCCTGTGATTTTTATTTGTTCCCGAATATCAAAAGTGACCTGAAGGGAACGCATTTTTCTTCAATGGATGAAGTGAAGACAGAAACGGCAAGCCTGTTGAAGAGCCTCAAGCAAGAAGACTTTCAGCACTGTTTCAGTCGATGGAAGATACGTATGGAGCGGTGTAGCGATCGGGAAGGGGAGTATATAGAAGAAGACAATGTTTAGATTGCTCTAAGTCATCAATAAATATTTTTTTTACCAATCCGGTTATTTTTGTGTCTCACCTCATATAGGGCTGATAGGAAAACTGCAAGCCATAAAATACAATAACACCTACTTACTCTGTGATGATATACGTAATTACAAGGGACGTTCAAAAAGTTTCTTCACTTTTATATTTTCATTGGAGACGGAGAAGGTGGTAGGAGTAGTAATTGGGCATTAAAAAGTTACGACGCTGAGGAAATTGCATCATAAATGAATGCGACTAATCTCTATATGTAGAAAATTCAACGTCTGTCTGTATGTATGTCTGTCTGTCTGCTTTTCACAAGAGAACTACTTAACGTTTTTTTTCTAGAATTTCCTTGAACATTCCGGTTGATTTTACAACTTATCTCATTGCGCTATGTATCCTGGTTCGGTTGCGGTACTGATTTATTTGCGTGATTCCAAGAGAGATGCAGCGGGTCGAGGGGAGGGGGCAGGCCATCCTTACTCGCGCTCCAGCCTCGGGGCGTATCTTACCTCAGCTAAGCTAGCAAACGAGAGAACTACTTAACGTTTTTTTTCTAGAAAATTGCTTGAACATTCCGGTTGATTTGGCGACTTATCTCGTCGTGCTATGTATCATAGTTCGGTTGTGGTACTGATTTATTTGCGTGATTCCAAGAGAGATGCAGCAGGCAGAGGGGAGGGGGCGGTGCCATCCTCACACACCCATCAGCCTCAGGGCATATCGTACCTCCGCTTAGCTAGCGAACAAGAGAACTACTTATTGGATTCAGATCGTCTTTTTTTCTATAATTTGCTTGAACGTTTTGGTTGATTTTGTGACTTATCTCATCGTGCTATGTATCATAGTTTGCTTGCAGGACCAATTTATTTGTGTGAATCTGAGAGACGCGCAGCGAGCCGAGGGCAGGGGGGATATTTGCCGCCTCACTCACACGTCAGCCACAGGGCATATCTTACCTCCACTTAACTAGTGAATGAGAGAATTACTTAACGGATTTAGATCAGGCTTTTTTCTATAATTTGCTTGAACATTCCGGTATATTCTGCAACTTCTCTCATTGCACTATGTATCATAGTTCGCTTGCGGTACCAATTTATTTACGTGAATCTGAGAGACACACAGCGGGGCCCTCCTCACTCACATGCCAGCCTCGGGGCATTCCTTACCTCCGCTTAGCTAGCGAACAAGAAAACTACTCAACGGATTCAGATCTGTTTTTTTTTTTCTAGAATTTGCTTGAATATTACAGTTGATTTTGTGACTTCTCTCATTGGGCTAAGAATCATAGTTCGCTTGCAGGAGCGATATATTTGCACTAATCTGAGACAGATGCTGTGGACCGATGGGAGGAGGAAGCATGACGTCAGGATTGGGGCGCCGGGCTGGGCCCTCCTCAATGTCCTGTTTCACTACTACGTGGGCGGAGCCGCGGGGGACGGCTAGTTCTTAATAAACAGAGTTAAAAAAAAGTGCAGAAACTTTTTTGAACGTCCCTCGTAGAAGGTAAGTAAAGCGTATTAGGGACACCTAATCTAAAGTGATACCCCTTTCTCTTCATAAACGGGTCCAATCCCACTGATCACTAAGAAGATCTGAAAGCGTAACGCAGCCATTGCAGCAATGAGCCTGGAGGCCGAGCCTGAGCCCTATGATCCTGCATTGATAAGAGCTTCCCAGCATGCCACCCACCTCGTGTTTCTTGATTTTTTTTTTTTTGTTTTATTTTCAGCCTTTCCCAGCAGTTATATGCATCTATACAGTTCAGGCTCCATTCGGTGTGTACATTAAAACCTTTTCTTCTCCCTAATGACTCCAAGCCAACATCTGCAAAGTCTAGTAATATCTGCATTCATGCGTCTGAGACTGAATGATTCATACGTCATTACTATCTCCTCTGTCATGCCAATACGGAAAAAAAAATGTGAAAGTTTCTAAAATAAAAAAAAATATATTCTTAGTAGGCATTTGTTCTTCATGTAAGCCGAAGTAAGGACAAGGCTGGAATTTACGAAGGACTGCAACTCTTCCTGCTAAGACTGAGGTCTCGAAAGAAAGGACTTTTCTTATGAAAATGTTGAAAGTAAGAATGAAATGAATAATGAAAGGCAACTCCAAGAACCGAAGGTCATCATCATTGAACGATAAGTCTGTTATTTTTCCTTCTGGAACAGATAAGAATTAAATAGGAAGGAACGTCCCTAACAGACATAGTTAGCATTGGGATCTTCTTAGATCTGTGGGCCTGATGCCAGCTGCACCGATGGACTCTCATGTGCTTATCGGTCTTATTACGCGGGGATCAAAACCTAAGAACATTTTTAATATGAGAGATTAGTCATCAAGGTCTGTTGGTCACAATTGTACCGTCCTTTGTGAATATTTCAGCATTTTCAATGCTATCGTACCAGACATTTTTTTAGACATCTCGGCACATTCAATTTTTGGTTCCTCCATCATGTTACGTAATGATGATACGACAAGGGAAAAAACAGTTATCGTATATACTCGCATATAAGTCGAGTCTTGAAACCCGAAAAATCGATCATAAAATCAGACGCCCGTTCAAAAATACGACACTTATTTTATTTTATTTTTTTGCCCCTCCAACCTCATATCAGTTTCTCAGACACATTGAATTTTGTTGCAGCGCAGTTACCGATTTCTTTTGCTTCTTCAACGACTTTTAATTTAAAACCAGCTTCATATTTTCTTCTGATCGTAGATAAGGGATGCCCTTATGATAAAGGTGCATGAGGCTGTGACATACAAAAAACACAAAACAGTGCAAACGTTGCATCGCAATAGTTCGGGTATTAAATACCGTGTGGTCACGTAGGCGCAATAAATCATGGTTACTCTCTCAGCTGGGCGTTAGCATATCGTAATCTTTTGGACCAATAGTGGGAGTTTTCCACATTTGACTTATACGACGACATTATAAAATAACAGAAATTATACGGTAAAATCAAGCCCGACTTATCCGCGGGAGAACTTAAACGCGAGTATATATGGTATCTTTAACTTGAACTTTTTTTTGCCATGGAACACATTCAGTTGGTTAAAAAGAGCCCTTGTTGTGTCTCATGGGACACGTCTGCTGAATGATTCATTGGTTGAAAGTCCTCAGTGTTGGTGTCAGCAAGGGGATCTGCAGATTCGTTCATAGTGGTGAGCAGTTTTGTTTTCATTCTCCCCTTTGTTACAACCTCCAGGGGGTCCAGATTGTGTCTAATACCATCCATCCATCCATTATCCAACCCGCTACATCCCAACCACAGGGTCACGGGGGTCTGCTGGAGCCAATCCCAGCCAACACAGGGCGCAAGGCAGGAAACAAACCCCGGGCAGGGCGCCAGACCACCGCAGTTGTGTCTAATACTGTAGAATAATTTAAAAAACTGCTGAAAAACCTATCGTGGTGCATAGTCCCAAGTTCCTCCTCCTAAAAACCCATTATTTTAAAATGTTTTATTTTGTACCTATGTTTTAGTTATATCCCTATTAGTCTTTCTGAGCATAGAATTCTTATTTCCTCTGGGTTCTGCAATTCCCTACTAATCCGTACTTTTCTCTTCTTTCTTTTCCGGTTCTTCTCCACGATTTGCACCACCACCACCACCTGATTAAGGTACCACGCTGCCCCCCTGTGTTTATGGATTGAATGGCGGGTGTCCCAGATGTCCACATGACCATCATCATCCAATTCTTCCATGTGAAGCCTGCAAACCATGAGGACTGATTTCGACCATCTGTGTTAGGTAGAATGCCCAGTGGGGGCTAAGTGGGCTGAATAATTTTTTTCCAAAAAACACAATTTTCCGAAAAGCACACAAAGCAATCATTTCACACATAAATCAACATAAAATGTCTATTGTTGTGTGCTGTGGTCGCCAATTCACAGGAATGCACAGCAGGCTGTTTTCACGTGGTGGGATGTGGAGACAGCAGCGGTAGTCACAGTCACAGTATATTGCGATCTGGTTTGTACCTGTTGTCACCGTAAGTGGGGGCGTTGCCATAGGCATGTCAGCTGCACAAACCTGATGAGGACAGATCAGCTGATGCTGGTACCTCACGTTCGTGTCGATCACTTGTATGAAAATCGCAGTCTGACAAGTCAGAGTTCAATTCAGCGATACTATGCACAACATCATCCATGGAGTAGTTTGCTTTACGCATTCGCGCTGATCTCTCGCCAGACGTTGATGCCATTTTTGCCGTTGTTTGCTCCTCACTACTCACATGACCGCAGGGAACCACGGTCAAACCAACGAAGCTAGCTTTCCTTCTAGCAAAAAGAGTCCAATGAAAAAGTTTTGTCACCGTTTACAGTTGATTACCACCGTTTTGACAAAAGTCGACATCTGCTCTGAAAGAGTTAATTAGCTTGTTGATTACCAGCCCAGCACACCACAACATAGAAAACCAACACTGGCCATCAGAGAGTTGTAGAAGATGAGGAGGACATAATTTCCCACATTAAAGGAGTGTGGCCTCCTAAGGGAAAGGAGTTGGCTCTGCTCTTTCTTCTGTAGTTCCTCTGTTTTCTGAGACCAATCCGACCTGTCACTGGAATGGACCACTTCAACATCCACTTCTTGAATGGTGACCGAGTGTAGAGGCTTGTTGGTGCGGCTATATAATAACTAGATCCTTGGCTTTGCTGATGTTGAGTTGCAGACAGTTCTCAAAGTTCGTCACCTGCCTCCTCTCCTCTGTCTTATCTCCCTTATCAGTACAACCCATAAGTGTAAAACCACCTGAGAATTTCTGCAAGTGACCTGACCTGCTCTTCTATTTATAGTCGGAGGTGTAGCGAGTGAAGTGAAGAGCAGACAGGCCTGTTCCTCGTGGTATTCCAGTGTTGCTCACACAGTCTTTGCGCCTTACAAATTACGGTCTGCCTAACAGACGTTCCATCATCCAGGATACCAAAACACTTTTTGTGGCTGAGACTTCTCTAAAAGTGCATGCTTCTCCCCTCACGGTTTATTTGGCCCTCCGAGTCAGATCATGAACCATTGGCCGGCATTACAAATCCAGCCATTCCACCCTTATCAGGACCAGGGGCAGGTACCAACTGCTAATGACACCACACACGTACAAATGACCACCGCTCCAGTCAGCTGGAACTGGGGTCATTTATTTAATGACGAATGAAGTCTGAAGAAGCCGTGAGTAACTCATCAATTGGAATTAACACAGAATTATCTAGAAGGTGTCCGAGACCCCTGGTTGTAGTTTTACTGCGCCGAGGCGAATCAGTGTACACTTGGGGGCTTTTTTTGTTCTAAAAACTCTTTCAGCCAACTCCCTATCCCTACTCGGTATATTCACAGATTTGAGGGCTGTTTTCTTTTACTTTTAATCTTTCCCGGAGAATTTTTCAGTTAGGAAGTGCCAGACGAGAAGGATGACTGGCACAAAGCAAGTCCCAATATCCCGAAAATCGATAAATTGTCAAATTTTAAAATGTGGTCTAAAGGCGCTTTGTGTTGAAAGTGACCACGGATCAAAAGATGATTCTTCAGTTGTCATCTCTAAATAAATCCCCCCCAAAATATTGTAGTGGTTTACTACATGCCACTGTCGGGATCTTTTAACCTTTTTTTTATCTGATTTTTATTTTTATTTTTTTGCTCTATTTATATTTTTTTCACAGTTGCCAGATTCTATTTTGTTTAACGCTTTTTGACATCCTTCCTGGAACATTTCCCAGTTTTATTTCTTTTTTTTTGTCACTTACTTATATTTTTCAGTCGTTTTGTCACTTTTCGTGGACGTCACCCTCCCTTTGCACACCGTGCCATGCTTGCTGGAGACGCTCTGCCACTGTCTGACTGCAGTGGGTTTCCAATCCGAAAGGCTACCATCGCCACCTAAGGAAATAAACAAAAATGTTGAAGTAGAAGTTTCACAACTGGAAATTGAGCTTTGGTTTGAATATATTCTGAACAGTTTATCGGAGGGCAACAGTGGTAATGCTGCTGCCTCGCAGTAAGGAGACCCGGGTTCGCTTCCCGGGTCCTCCCAGCATGGAGTTTGCATGTTCTCCCCGTGTATGCGTGGGTTTCCTCCCACAGTCCAAAGACATGCAGGTTAGATGCATTGGTGATTCTGAATTGTCCTGTGTGTGTGTGTGCTGGCACCCTGTGGTGGGCTGGTGCCCTGCCCAGAGCTTGTTTCCTGCCTTGCACCCTGTGCTGGCTGGGATTGGCTCCAGCAGACCCCCTTGACCCTGTGTTAGGATATAACGGGTTGGAAAATGACTGACTGACTGACAGTTTATTGGAGCATCTTGACCCTTTGCCTGTTTAGTATTTCTGGCTCCTCACGTAGTGAGTGACCCCGACCTCCATTTGGTGCTGCAAGCATTTGACTTACGGATGAACACCACTTGTTTAAAGCTCTCTGTAATAATTAGCACCATGCATCACTTCTGAGAAATGCTGTTTTTTTATTTGAACACCTTATTCAGGGAGAGTCACTTGAAAGAGGCCCGGCATATTCTGTTGTAAGTCCCATTAGGATGAAGCAATCTGAACTAAAAAAATCTGCTCTATGCCTTGACGTTCGTGTAACCGATTGCATTACATGCGATGCTGGAAGTGGTTTCCGTTTTCTGCCAGATGCATTTCGACGCGCCGCTCCATGTTCCTGAATGTATCGGCAAGTGTTTTGGTGGGGGAAAGCAGCAATTTCACGTTGGATGTTTTCCTTCAAATTATCCATGGTGCGAGACTTGATCCGATAGACTTTTCCTTTGAAGAAGAAGGAAGTCTGGTGGTGTCAGATCTGACAACCGTGTTGGCCAAATCCCCTTTGAAATGACCCTGTTGCCGAAGAAGGACTCAATTTCTGCCATGCTCCTTGCCGATGTGTGACACGTTGCTCTATCTTGTTTGAAGTGACCTTCCGTTAACTCGCGATCATCCCGTTGATTCTGACGACAAATCGGTGACCCAATAGGTTTGCACCATGAAGACGCGCTGCTCAATACTGTACACCACCATCCTGATGAGAAGTCGAGTGACTGAGTGACGGGGTATGCTGCTGATATGCACCCAGAAGTTGCAGATGGAGTTTAAACATTGTGACGCCCACCTCATTGCTCCTACGCAAGGGGATCCCGGCTCGTTCGAAGCTCCATATACTGAGGAGCACATTGCACGTTGTTTCATTCATATTGATTTTTCCTAGTGAGAGTTATTACAGGATATTCAGGGCCTCTTTTGAGTGAATCTCCCTGTAGATACACACACACACGCATGTGCACACCACCCCGTGATGTCACGGACCCCATATTCTTCACGTTAAATGAAAGGAAGGCAACATGGTGTACATAACCCAATTTACACTCAAAGTCTAAAATAAACTGACAACTCGTCCACCTCTGTAATGGCATGGATGTTTTGTGATTAGAGTTATTTTATTAATTTTGCGGGGTGGGGGGTGTCACTTCATGTATTTAAATGTCTGGTTAGGGTTTCTTTGGGGTCATAGAATCCAATTATATTATTTAACAGCAACATTAAAGAGTTTAGCTTTGTCTTCAATTTGTTATGGGCGCTGCCATTTTGGAGGGAATACATCACCGGTGTATCCTTGACGATCCTTCCCAGAAGCATGCGGGAAGCATGATGTGCATGATGTCTTTAGTGGACCCTATTTAGATTGGTACAAGATTTGCCTCCGTATCCACAACTGACAGATAATCAAACACTTTGAATTCTTGTCTCTCGATATTTCATTTGCTTTACAGATCGGGTACGCCGTTTCAGTTTTGACAATCTGATCATTTGCACTTTTGGTTTTGACCTTGGTTTGTTTTGACTGTGTCTTTCTCCTGGTTCTTACAGTGCCATCCATAATGTTTGGGACAAAAGCCCATTTTTCCGTGATTTCACCTCCGACTCTGCTGCAAAGTTTAAAACGACAAATCAAACAATTCTGATGTGATTAAAGTGCACATTGCAGACTTTTAATTAAGGAGATTTGCAGACATTTTGGTCACACAACACTTTTTCTACACAGGGCACCAAAATTTTGGGTACAATTGGCGTCACAGGTGTTTGTGATTCCTCAGGTGGGTATCATGGCTTCATAAGAGACCTCAGCCTGCTTCGACCCTTTGGAGTCTGTAGCTGCCAACGTGAGGACAAGGGCTGTGCCAATGAAAGTCAAAGAAGCCATTAGGAGACTGAAACACAAGAATAAAACCATTGGAGACATCAATAAAACGTTAGGATAACCAAAATCAACTGTCTGGAATATCATGAAGAAGAAGGAACACACTGGTGGGCTCAGGAATCACAAAGGGACTGGTAGGCCAAGGAAGACCTCCACTGCTGATGACAGAATAATCCTCACTCTGGTCAAGAAAAGCCCCCAGACACAGTCTTCAGGGGGCTGATGTGGACGTGTCAGAGATGACTATCAGCAGAAGACTTCATGAAAAGGAGGCCACACTGCAAGATGAACACCACAAAAGCAGGATGGCCAGATTACAGTTTGAGAAATAGGACTTCAAAGAGCCTGCTGGATTCTGGGAGAAGGTCTTGTGGATAATCGAGACAAAGATGAACCTCATCAAAGAGTTACAGCGAGAGAAAAGCGTGGAGATGACCAGGATGCTTGAGATCCAATGCAGACCACCTCATCTGTTACACATGGAGGTTCTTGGGGTGTTATGGCTTGGGCATGTAAGGCTGGCACAGGTCCTGGCACACTTCCCTTAATTGATGATGGAACTGCAATGAATTCTGGGGTGTGTAGAAACATCTGATCTGCTTGAGTTCCAATAAATGCCTCAAAACTCACTGGACGGCATTTCATCCTCCAACAAGATAACGAACCAAACAGATTGCTGAGGTGACACAGCATCTTTATCAGAGCTGAAAAATGGAAAATTCATGAATGGCTAAGCAAGTCATCTGATTTAAATGCAACTAAGCATGAAGAGCAAACTTAAAGGGGGCAAGCCCCCCGAAACAAGCAGGAACTGATGATGGATGCATGAGAGTCTTAGCAGAGCTTCACCAGAGAAGACCCTCAGCACCTGCTGATGTCTATGAATGGCAGACATCAAGCAGTCATTGCATGCTGGGATAGGTGACAAAGTCCTCAACATGACAACGGCTTTAATAGACCTGCCAGTGCTGCGTGCCAAACATGATGGTGCCCTAAAATGGGGGGACCCTGTAGACAGATGTCTGCAAATCCCCTTCAATGAAAGTCTGCAGTGTGAGCTCTGAATTGTTTGATTTGTAATTTTAAACTGTAGAGCAGAGGCTTATGGAGGTCGTTAAGGAGGGCACTGTGTAACGCTCAGGAGGAGTGTTAACTTCCCTTTAGGTCATCGGTGAGAACGTTGACCCTTAATGTACGGAACTCCAACTGTAAACTCCAATGATTCTGACCAGAGTTTACATAACTGCATTAATTCCATAATTGTGGGTCTAGCCACCTTAATAATAAAGTCGTTTCAGATATTCTTCTCGTAGAGTTTGCTCCGCACTCATTAGAGCAAATAAAAAGCAAAAGCCGCATGCATATTTTGCATCATTAGCATGTAGATAAGTCTGAGGCACTGAGCTGCTAAACCTTTCAAAAAGCAGAATGGCTGCGGCTGAACCTGCTTATGCTGTCAGAGCGCACGGCCGCCATGCAGGAGATACGACTTCACAGGTACACAAAATTGAGAATGGCAGCCCTGATTGCCGTGTGTAAATCTGGCAGGCCGAAATGATTCATTTGCTAAGTCAATCTGCAGTATGAATTGGATTTTAGAGAAATATGCATCACAGAATACGCACCATTTACCAGGGCCGGCGTGTATAGCCGATAACAGCTTATTAGTGGAATGAGATCAGAAAATGTGGACAACTCTTCGTCCTCAGACAAATGGCTTCATATTTGTACCCGTCACGTTCTGCATTCGTGACTAGTGCTGCTGCCCCACCGCTCCAGGCACCTGACTTTAAATCCTGACCTAAGTCGATGTCTGTATAGAGTTGGCACATTGTATTACACACAAACTATGGCCAACAGTATGTGGACCCCCCACCTATGAATTATCGAGTATAGGTTGTGATAGACAGGTGGGGACCTGGAGAAGCAGGGGACCGGGAGAGGGGCAATTCCTTCCCCAGGATACAAGAGGGCAGCCATCCTGGATTGTGTGGGAGCCACGGAACCTGAAGGCTCAACCCTGTGGGGATCCGTGGTCACTGCCAGGGGGTGCCCGAAGGACTAAGGAGCCTTGGGCCGCTGCACTTCCGCCACACCAGGAAGTGCTGTCGAACCAGGAAGCAGGTACACCCGGAGTGCTTCCGGGTGCCCATGCAGCACTTCTGCCACACCATAATTACAGATGATCAAGGAGCACCTGGAGCACATCATCCGGGGGCTGCCTCACTCCATTCGAGGAGCCAGAGTCGGAAGAGGACAGAGTTGCAAGGAGTGGAGTAGAGGTGGCAGAAGAAGGAAAGAAAAGGACTGTGAGTCTTTGGGATCTGTCTTTGCACTGTGGTGTGTATAAGAAAAGAGAAATAAACCATGTGTGTTGTGCACATCTGGTGTCGTGTCTGTCTGTGTCTGGGCTATCTTTTACAAGGTGTTATCATTGGTGCATAGCCACTCAGTCCCCATTGTCACACAGTATGGACCACACTTAAGAGCTTGGTGACTTCATAAATGGCGCTCTCATAGGATGCCACCCTTGCTACAAGTCAGTATGTGAAAGTTCTGCCATGCTAGATCTTTCCAGGTCAGTGCTGTTATTGTGAAGTTGAAGTGTGGCGGAGCGACAACACCTCTGCCGTGAAGCGGTAGACCACTCAGACTCGGTGTAAGAAACTGCCTCAGGGATGTCACATCATCACCACCACGAACAGTGCTATTCAGGAGATGGCCGTCCATGGCCGTGCTGCTACTACCAAGCCAAAGCGCAGGTCTGGGCCTTGACTGAGCCACTCCAGGAACTTCAGAGCCACTCCAGCATTGTCTTGGCTGTGTGCTTCATGTGGTTGTCCCACGCTCTTTATATCTGCTAAAAGGTCATAATAACATGCATTGACCTGTCTTTTGGTCATAGCCTCTCATTTCACTTAAATTAGGCGCAATCCTTTCTTAAAGTAAGATGAAGTTCCATAGGTGAGAAGGTGATGCCCAGCCATACCTGTTGTCACTCACGGGCACCCAGGAGACAGCGGAAGGGCTCTAGTGACTGTAATTCTACCTCCACTCCAGGGGTTGGCGCTGTGTCCTAATGCCTGTTCCTCTTCCTCCCTCCCTCCCTCCATCTGCAAGACTTGAGGATTGACGGCTGTAACACCTCTGACGTCACTTCCGGAGGAGTGAAAACCAGACGCTCCTCCATCTTTGTCCGTTTCGTCTGTAAAGACGTCTCCTCGATCGTTGTGTTGATTTTTCTTTGTTTTCTACGGGGTTGCTACCCCTCCCCCCCCAACTCTTTATCGTTATTGTCTCATTCACTCTGGTTTTCGTGGGAACCTCTCTGTATTTGGCTGCATTCCTCCTCCTCATTTCAGACTCGCCAGGCCGGAGCCTGCAGGGACATTTCTGGGAAAGCTGGTCTGGAGTCTGAGTCTCTTCTGGACTGACCAGTTGACGATCTCGGCCTGCTTCATGGTTATTTTTGGAGACCTCATCTCCTTTTCATCACGTTTGTATAACCCCCCCCCCCCCCCCCTTCCCATTACTAGAGAGAGAGAGGTTAGGAGTAGGCGCTGATACAGCACATTGGCGCACCCACCACATGACGAACCAACTCAGGATCTCAGATTTAGGACCCGAGTGCAGCCATGCAATGGAAGACACCTCAGCACCACACCAGTTCAGATGGAATGGAACCATTGGGAGTTTTTTTATGGTGGCTGGAGTGCCAATTCTGCCACCAACCCCCAGGTTTTTCCTTGCAGGTTGGAGGGCTGAATGCAGATTAACGTCATACCCAGGACGGACGGAGCAATTGCAGGTTAAGGGCCTTGCTCAGGGGCCCAACAGAGTAGAGTCACTTCGGGCGTTTACGGGATTTGAACCGGCAACTTTCCGATTACAAGCATAGATAATTAAATATATCTTTTTGGTTGCTTGCTTCTTTAACTCATTTTTCATGTATTTTTTTGAGTGACATTGCATGCGGTGTGAATTACGCAAATAAAATGAAAACAGCCATTTTCTTTGGCTAAGACTTTAAAAGAGATTCTCATTTATATTTCACATAAGAATTGACTTTGTCCTGGCACCTTAATGATCGGGGGGGGGTAAAATACTTAAGATTGCATTAATGAAATGAAACTTATTAGGAGGGCTTACTTTGGGTTGAATGGTGTTTCCTTAAGAGGCATTAGCTCTCCGGAAATGTGTTCTTTTGAAATTGCGGCACATTAAGTAACTAAACAATATAGTAATATGACAGAAGGTGATATCCCTCCCATCGTGATTATGGTGGTACAAGAATCACATGAGAAAAATATACTTTAACTTACATTTACTGACGGTTTGACGCTTTTACAGACGGGAAGCATATGACAAAGACTTTTATCCAGGTGGGAATCTGGATCTACGCAGTCTGCCATTTTTTCGTCCCCACGCTGAGAGGGTTTTCGGACTTTGCCGACACTTGCTTCAGAGGGTCTGGCTGTTGTCCAAGCCTTTTAATACTGTCTGCTTCACTTGCTGGTCTTCTCTGGTCTCCAAACAAGGGCAGGTAGAGGCTGAACTCCTCCTCCACAAAATACAGAAATATCATAATGCTTACATGCCGGTTCTTATTCTCCCAACAAGGAAAGACAGAGGACAAAAATACTGTTCTGTGTTTAAGCTGACTATACAATCCTCCAGTTGTCTTTGGCTATCTAGTCTATGCTTGGTTGGCAATTCTAAATGCTGAGCCCCTGTGTGCCAAACTTAGCATGCACACGTGAATGGAGACTTTAACAGTGTTGTTCAGGACAGTGACATAAAATATTAAAGAAAAATGTATTATAACAAATGGCATGTGGTATAACGGGTGGGTCCACGGCTACAACAAGATATGGCCAGGTTTTAAATCCGTAAAGCCGTGTCACTCTCTGTGGGTGCGATGGCACGACCGCGGGGAGTTAATGAGGTAGTTGGGGCGAGTCGCAATTAAACTGCAACAAAACTGACCTCCTACTAATAAAGTTCAACTTAATAAAATGAGCTCCTTCTCGGTCCATCTTGGCAGTGATCTCATCAGACATGCCTCTACTGCAAAGAATCTTCGGTGTCATTTTTGATTCCTCCCTTTCTTATTCCGCCCACATAAATCACATTAAGAAACTTTCTTACTTTCACCTCCGTAACATATCCCGTGTTCGCTCCTTCCTCTCCTTTTCTAATGCGGAGAAACTTGTCCCTGCTTTTCTCTCATCCCGCATCGATTATTGTAATCCCCTACTGGCAGGTGCCCCTTCTAATCTTATATCCCAGCTCCAGCTTATTCAAAACTCTGCTGCAAGAGTCCTGACACGGACCAGCAGCAGCGAGCACATCACACCCATCGTGCTCCGTCTTCACTGGCTCCCTGTGTCTTACAGAATTGAATATAAAATTCTACTAATAAACTACAAAGCCTTAAACAGCCTTCTCCATCACTATGTGCCCGTCCGCCCAGTAAGGTCCTCTGATCCTGGCAATCTTGTTGTGCCCCACACTAATCTACACTCCATGGGTGACAGCAGGGCCTTCAGCTGTGTATGTCAATGTGAATTTATTTATATAGCACATTTAAAACAACATAGGAATGCTGTGGCCAAAGTGCTTTACAATAATAGAATAAAAGAAAACCATACAATTAACATGAATAATAGAAATAAAGTAAATGAACATAAATAAAATAAAAAATAAATAGTAAAAATGTTACATAATCACAATGAGGAAACCATCAGTATTACTGAAGGTCACAGAATGCAAGTGAATAGAAATGAGTCTTTAATCTCGTTTTGAATTGTCGATGACTCCTTTATGTGATGAGGTAAAGAGTTCCAGAGGCGAGGAGCAGCAGCAGCACAAGTCCCGTCTGTCCCATTAGATTTACACTCGGTACGAGGGACAACAAGAGACAACTGACCAGCAGATCTAAGCACTCTAGATGGCTGGTGTAAAGACCACAATTCAGATAAATAGGCAGGAGCGAGCCCATGGAAAGATTTAAAAACTAGCAATAAGATTTTACAATCAATTTGAAAACTGACAGGCAGCCAGTGTAAAGAAGCTAATATTGGAGAAACAGAATCAGACTTTTTTTCTTTTATTCTTTTATTGTAAAGCACTTTGGCCACAGCATTCCTATGTTGTTTTAAATGTGCTATATAAATAAAGTTGACATTGACCCAAAATGGATCCCTGAGGAACACCACATTTAAGAGGAGCAGTAGACGAAAAAGAGGAATTTAAAGTCACTGTTAGATATGACCTGAACCAGTTAAGAGCAGCCCCTTTAAGCCCAACAAGATGTTCAAGCCGCAACAGCAACATCTCATGGTCAATAGTATCGCGCCCAGACTCTGGAATGACCTACCGAAATTAATCAGGTCGGCTGACTCCATGAATTCTTTTAAAAAAACAATTTAAAACTCATCTGTTCAGGAAGGCTTTTAGCTCTACTTGACTTTATTACCCTATTTTCAGTTTACCTCTCTGTCAAGATGTTCGTGCAACCTGTGTGTGTGTGTGTGTGTGTGTTTAGACCAGGGGTCCCCAACCGTCTGACAGCCGGGCCGCAAGAGAACTGCCGACAACGGAGACTCACTCAGTGAGGGGCTACAGCAATAAGGCTGCCCCCTTCACTGAGGACACTTTTCAGAACGCTAGGCGGGCGCGGAGAGAGGAGAAAGACCGAGGCGAGAGAGTATTACAACAAAGTGTTTTTATGTTTGTTTTATCTTGGTAGAGTAATATATATATTGCTCTACTTTCCCCTATTGTATTATTAATATGTAGCCTTAGAATGTCTAATCTCACAGACTTACCACTGTTTATAAGGTATTATTGTATATAACTTAACCCCACCTTCCCTTCTATATCTATAACCGCAAGCATATAGATGTAGTAAAAAGACAAGCAGGAGTTAAGTTCCACATAAAATAATGTATTACTGATAATATTCATAAATAATAACAAAATACAAAGTACATTTGAATATTGGCAACCATACAACCTGATTAAATGGTGATGTGTAATTCAGGTGGCACACAGACTTGTAGTTACTTCAAATGTCTTTAGTTAAGGCATCGTTGGTGCTCAGCTTTCAGCCACATGTATGTTCAATATGGCTGCTGAGCTGTGCTCTTCATTGTGTTGTCTTCATCATCACAGGTTAGCATGAGAGATGCTTCTTCATCATATGTTAGTTAGAGAGATGCTTCTTTCAGATGTTAGTAAGAGAGATGCTTCTTCATCATATGTTGGGTAGAGAGATGCTTCTTTCAGATGTTAGTAAGAGAGATGCTTCTTCATCATATGTTGGGTAGAGAGATGCTTCTTTCAGATGTTAGTAAGAGAGATGCTTCTTCATCATATGTTGGGTAGTGAGATGCTTCTTTCAGATGTTAGTAAGAGAGATGCTTCTTCATCATATGTTGGTTAGAGAGATGCTTCTTTCAGATGTTAGTAAGAGAGATGCTTCTTCATCATATGTTGGGTAGAGAGATGCTTCTTTCAGATGTTAGTAAGAGAGAGAAAATGTGGTTGAGCAAGTACATTTATAGATGCTCTCTCCAATTCCTAGAACCAATAGGACATCATGGTATTTAAAGGCCTCTGAGACAAGCCAATTCCAAACAGCCATATCTCAGACCAATGGGAGAAGTAGTACATTTTAACACCTGCAACCCCCCAAGACCATATGTTAAGCTAACCTGGCTTTGTGTGGGGGATGAGACAAAGACTTTAGCAAAGAAATACTCATCAAACTGGTTTAAGACACAGCCCCCAAATCCTGTCGTAAAATTACAAAGAGACAGTTGTAAAAAGGGGGGAGGGGTGCAAACACGAATACCTCCCACTACTTGGTTTGCCTAAATTATAAATAAAGACATACAAAACATTTATCAAGTTATATGCAAAATCCCACATCACAACAATGTTTCTGACAGCTTCGCCATATGACACGAATCTATAGAAATCTCGTTCCTATGAAGTGCATTCAGCGGATACTTTCATTACAACGAAGTAACCTTGAAATGCTTGAATGAATCATCCGCAGAGCAGTTAGTTCTGTGGTCACAGCTCAGTTGTGCTCAACGATCCCCAAACAGAAACATTGTAAAAAAAATGTTCTTTCTTTGAACTTTCTTCGTACAGTGGTACCTCTGGTCACGACCGTAATTCGTTCCAAAACTCTGGACGCAACCCAAACGTAATAACCTGTCACAAAAACGAGACCTAGACAGATAAAGGTTTGGGGCAGCCACCTGTGTAATCTGGTATCCTGGCTGCAAAAGTCGTTTTTTGTCACAATAACCAGCACTGAAGTGCATACAACAGAGTCCAAAACAAGACTGAGGAAAAAGGGAAAAGGGGCAGGTTTTTAAAGGGGAAGACAGGAAGTGAGGTCATAAGGATCGGGCACGTGGTCTTCAATCATTGGATCACACCAAGACGTGACATCAGAGGGGCCGGAGCTGGTGTGGTCGACTTCCATTGGCTCGTTCCCGGAAGTGATGTCAGGAGAGCCAGGTGGAATCCCCCGGGAATGGTCTACAGGCAAGGGAGAAAAAGAGTCAGTGCACTCCGAACTGCCTTCACTCAAGCCCTTTAGCTGCCTCCAATGCGCATGTGTGTGACAATCCCCATAAGACTGTATGTAAATACAATTAATCCGTTCCAGACCGTACGAACTGTATGTAAACATATATATATTTTTAAGCACAAAAATAGTTAATTATACCATAAAATGCACAGTTTAATAGTAAACTAAATTTAAAAACATTGCATAACACTGAGAAACCCTTGAAGAACACAGAAAGCTAACATTGTAAGAGTTTGTGCGAGACCCTTACAAACCAGTCACTGTAAACACTTTTTTATGAGTTTTAAGCACAGGGAAAGAAAATGAAATGCCACTGCTCTTGTGAAACTTTTCAAACCATCCTCTACTGGCTTTAAATGCCTCACCTTCGCCACTCGAAGAAGGATTTTATTCAGCAAATCTCCATGAATCTTCCTTGCTTTCTTGCATATGAACGCCTCACTTAAGCTATCCCCTGCAAGGTGCTTCTCGTTCAGCCACACTAGCAACAGTTTTTCCACCTCTTCCAGCACTTGAGGCCTCTGCTTGGGTTAACACTGTAACTCCTTTTGCAACATCAGCTGCTTTGTTAGGCCCTGTATACGAAAACAAAAGAAAACGGGAAACGGAGAATGGGAAATAATTGGCGCTTACGAACACGCGTAGGGAAACTGGCAGCCAGTGGTTTTGTTCGCCACCTGAGTGTGCGATCGCGAACAGATGCAAAATTTTGGCAAACGTTTTGATCGTAACCCGATTTGTACATGTTCGGAAACGTTCGTGACCAGAGGTTCTACGGTACTGTTTTTTTGCTGTTTTTGTTTCTTGCGGTTTTCAGCGATACCTTTTGCTTATTGCTAGTCAAAATTTGAAGAACATCCATTGGAATTTAACTCATTGTCACCATCCTATAGAAACGGAAGACACGAAAAAACGATAACAGTGTTAATGTAATGTGCAATCCGTTTGAATGACGAATGCAATGCATATGTCTTTGTTATATGCAAAAAAAGAAGAAAAATCTCGGGCTGCAAACGTATGCGAACTGTCTGCATTTGAAGACGCCAAAAAAGCCGTTTTTATGTGGTTCAGTGACACTCGTTCATGAGACATTCCTATTAATGCGGCACTCATTCAAGAAAATGTGAGGTTTTTAAACTCTCTTGGGACTTCTGTCAACGGAACAACACGCTGTAAGCCTGCTGTTTCCCTTCCCTGGCAACGGACAATCTTCCACAGACGTGGCAATCGCACTTTGGGACGGACTTCAGCGTGACGTTCCCGTTTGGAGGTCCCAAAAGAGTTCAGAAACGTCACAATATGAAGAAGCAGAAAAGGATGATTCGGCTTCTGATTAATAACTGTGCTGCCCACAACATGCTTCTGCCTTTAGATAATGTTCGCATTGAATTCCTCCAACCCAATTTCACAGCAGTGCTTCAGCCATTGGCTTTGGGCATCATTTGCACCCTGAAAGTGTATTATGGCAAGGAAATGCTGAAAAAAATTCTCGTCAGCATAACTTGTAGACGGAGAGAAAGGTGTCGCAGTGGATAGCGCTGCTGCCTCGCTGTTAGGAGACCCAGGTTCGCTTCCTGGGTCCGCCCCGCGTGGAGTTTGCATGTTCTCCCCGTGTGTGTTTGTGGGTTTCCTCAGGGTGCTCCGGTTTCCTCCCACAGTCCAAAGACCTGCAGGTTAGGTGCATTGGTGATTCTAAATTGTCCCCAGTGTGTGCTTGCTGTGTGGGTGTGTGTGCCCTGCAGTAGGCTGGCACCCTGCCCGGGTTTGTTTCCTGCCTTGTGCCCTATGCTGGTGGGATTGGCTCCAGCAGACCCCTGTGACCCTGTAGTTAGGATATAGTGGGTTGGATAATGGATGGATGGATAACTTGTAGACAGGAGAAGATTAAAATAACACGAAAGAAGCAATTGAAGCTGCTTCCATTCCCAACATCCTATCTTTGTGAGGCAGCATTTTCTGCAGTGACAGCATCCAAAATGAGATTACAGAGTAGACTGAACATAAGCAACACGCTTTGTGTATCACTGACTTCCATCGTCCCCAGATGGGATCGTCTGGCTGCTGTAAAACCCACTGATTCTGGACCTCTCTAGCACCTTCAACACCATCCAACCTCTGCTCCTTAGGGACAAGCTGACAGAGATGGGAATAGATTCACACCTGGTGGCATGGATCGTGGACTATCTTACAGACAGACCTCAGTATGTGCGTCTTGAGTATTGCAGGTCTGACATTGCGGTCAGCAACACAGGAGCGCCGCAGGGGACTGTACTTTCTCCGGTCCTGTTCAGCCAACATACATCAGACTTCCAATACAACTCGGAGTCCTGCCACGTGCAAAAGTTCACTGATGACACTGCTATTGTGGGCTGCATCAGGAGTGGGCAGGAGGAGGAGATTAGGAACCTAATCAAGGACTTTGTTAAATGGTGCGACTCAAACGATCTACAACTGAACACCAGCAAAACCAAGGAGCTGGTGGTGGATTTTAGGAGGACCAGGCCCCTCATGGACCTCGTGATCATCAGAGGTGACTGTGCAGAGGGTGCAGACCTATAAACACCTGGGAGTGCAGCTGGATGATAAATTGGACTGGACTGCCAATACTGATGCTCTGTGCAAGAGAGGACAGCGATGACTATACTTCCTTAGAAGGCTGGCGTCCTTCAACATCTGCAATAAGATGCTGCAGATGTTCTATCAGATGGTTGTGGCGAGCGCCCTCTTCTATGTGGTGGTGGGCTGGGGAGGCAGCATAAAGAAGAGGGACACCTCACGCCTGGACAAACTGGTGAGGAAGGCAGGCTCTATTGTAGGCACGGAACTGAACAGTTTGACATCCGTGGCAGAGTGACGGGCGCTGAGCAGGGTCCTGTCAATCATGGAGAATCCACTGCATCCACTGAACAGGATCATCTCCAGACAGAGGAGCAGCTTCAGTGACAGACTGCTGTCACCGTCCTGCTCCACTGACAGACTGAGGAGACCCCACACTATGCGACTCTTCAATTCCACCCTGGGGGGTAAACGTTAACATTATACAAAGTTATTGTCTGTTATACCTGCATTGTTATCACTCTTTAATTTAATATTGTTTTTTATCAGTAGGGAATTTCCCTCTGGGGACAAATAAAGATCTATCTATCTATCTATCTAGTAAGCTGTATAATTTCTATTATGATATTATAACTTAATAATAATAGAAATGTAATGTAAATTGTGTATAAAACTGCCCCATGAACCCGCCCCCTAATTGGATTGTTTTTTATAATAAAAGCGTCAGAGCATTTTACACCTTCCCCTGGCGTCAATGAGATTTGTCCTCATTTGTCAGCTCATCTCAGCCATGACTATCGACAATGTTGGCTCTGCAGACTCCCATGTGGGAAGAGGGAGTCTGCAGGGGACTGGCATCATCACATGCCAACTTGTATGTCAGGCTGTACCATGTCACGTAGTGTTATGCAGGATTTTAGGCCCTCCGTACGTTATGCTGCCCTTGTTTAGTTGCTGCCGCTGTAAAAGAGTGACTGTAAAAGCTCAGTCCACAGATTTGATAAAAAGAAATACTTAAGTCTTAACCGGGTAACATTGCCAAATGGTTGCCAGAGTTTCATTAAAGTTAAAAAAACCAATGCATCTTTTTTGCATTTAATCCCACGGTTCCAACCCTAACAGTCCACGAACCTTCAATTTGCCATCACTGAGTAAGGAAATGCCAACGAGGATAAAAAGGTGAGGGATCAATAATGATGGGAAATAAAATAAATTAAAGACGGCACTAAAAATATTTGAAAAAGTCTGGCCATCGACCCCCAACCCCTATCATTTTTGATTTGCGTTCATCACAAATTATGCATTGGCGATCCTAAAATTGTCGCTATTGTGTGCTCTGTGTGTGTGTGTGTGCACCCTGCCCGGGATTTGTTCCTGCCTTGTGCCCTGTGTTGGCTGGGATTGGCTCCAGCAGACCCCTGTGACCCTGTTGTTAGGTTATAGCGGGTTGGGAAATGACTGACTGACTGACAAATTAATTGCGGCCTACAGAGTTACCACCCGAATGTTATTAAACGCACTTTCCTGCTCCTAGCGCAGTGAATTCGTGATGCAGCATCCCATTTCATTTCTCTTCCTTTCCCGATCCAAAACCTAAAATTATATTTCTCGGCCCGCGTCTCCGTTTGACATTTTGATGTGTATTTAAATGAAACAATTGTGTTATTTGCATGGCAGTGTATTGTTCAGTTCAAGATCATTAGCATAAGAACACTCCAAATAAGTAAGCGGGGTAATGATGTGTTAATCCGAGGCCCCTCACATTTACCAATTAAGGTTTTTAGCAGCTACACCCAAGCTTGCCAGCGACGGCACCTAGAAACGCACCAAATTCATAAATATGTAGGCCACCCGCTGTTGGTGAAATGTTACAAACTCTAGAAACAAATAATAGAGCTGGGTTGCTGTTTTAACAGATGGTTCAGATCGTCAACGATAAGCAAGCGGCATTATTAAATGAGAACAAAAGCCATGTTATTATTAATATTTATAAAAATGATAATATCTTACTGGTCTATTTAACTCCGGCACTTGTCTAATGGAATCATCAGAGGAATATTCTCTGTTATAAATTATTCAGAGTATAGAAATGTCGCAGGGTGTGTGGCGCTGCCACTTTGGATGCCAGTTTGTATTGCAGTTTGCTTTCGCTCTGCACACTGTGGACTCTAGGGGGCGGCAGTGGAGAGCCCCTTGACCTCCAGACACGACTGCCACAGACGGCGTTCCCAGGTTTAAATAAAGTTGTTTGATTTAATATCAGTACCTTGATGGGTTTTCTCGTGACTCCTGATGATTGATTACAATACTGAGCTTCATTTCGGTCTCCTTCCACGCCTCAGTGAGCTTCGTCCCCTGCCTCCTGACTTGACTCCATCATGCAGGTCAAATGACCTCTTTTAGGCCGGAACTGTCCGGTGCATGTCGGAAACACTTCCGGGTAAGGTGGAAGCCCTCCAAAGAAGGTTCAGTGCCCCCCTCATACCTCCCCCTGGTGGCACCCATGTACCCCAACAGGGCAGCCCATCAGGACTACAAGTCCCATTATGCCCTGTAGGTGTACATATGGGAGCTCCACCAGTGGGATGCCGCCATCATAGGAAGCAGACACACTCTGTTCTTCAAACAAGGTCTCCCTTCCAAGAAAGGCACTAATAAACATCCTGGACAGGAAGCTAGTCCTTCCACATACTTCCACTAAGTCCTCTCCTTCTTGGCGAAGAACCACACTGCTTCCTTGTTGGGACACCAGTCCATTCATGTCCTTCAATTAAGGCCTCCCTTCCTGGCGATGAATCTCCCTTCTTCCTGGTCGGGATGCCAGTCCATCCAGTATGGCACTCACAATACTCACATAAGATGTCTCCAGAGTTTTTTCTTTCTCAGCCAGAATGTAGAATACAATGCTGTTTGCTTTTTCTTTTACTATGAGCGTGTTTACACGCACACACATATCCCATACCAAAATGGCACATGCATTGCACTTATCATTCCAACAGATGGGGCATCACAAACATTGATACTTCCTCAGATCCAGTATCAAATGCTATATAACAGGGACATGCATTGGATTCGTCACTCCAACAGATGGCGCATCAGAAGAATTAACACTTCCACAAACCCCATATCAAATGGCATATAATAGAGACATGCATTGCATTTGTCACTCCAACAGATGGTGTGTCACAAACATTAACATTTCCTCAAATCCCATATCAAATGGCATATAACAGAGACATATGTATTGCATTTTCAATTCCAACAGATGGCGCATCACAAGAATTAACACTTCCACAAACCCCATATCAAATGGCATATAACAAAGACACTCATTGCATTTGTCATTTCAACAGATGGCGTGTCAGAAACATTAACACTTCCACAAATCCCATATCAAACGGCATACAATATAGACATGCATTGCATTTGTCACTCCAACAGACGGTGTGTCACAAACATTAACATTTCCTCAAATCCCATATCAAATGGCATATAACAGAGACATATGTATTGCATTTTCAATTCCAACAGATGGCGCTTCAGAAACATTAACACTTCCACAAATCCCATAACAAATGACATAAAACAAAGACGTGCATTTCATTTGTCATTCCAACACATTCTGCATCACAAATGTTTGTAGTAATGCATTTTATTACTACAAATATTTGTGTTGTGCCATCTGTTGGAATGACAAATGTAATGCACTTTTATTAGTACATGCATCACAAACTACATTCCAATGGATGGTGCACTGCAAACAATAATGCTGAGGTCTGCTTTGAATTATTAGATTTCAACCTGTCTTAGATTTGGCAGAACACCTAGTGTCCAAATAAATCCACACATATAGACACATGGAATCCATTCTGCATAACACAGTTCACCTCAGTCCCAGTCACTCAGATCAAGCACAACACCTGACTCTTCTGCTCTTTCTATTGCAAATGGATAGTAATTGACCGCATTGCTTGGGATCAGATGGAGAAAGTGGTGAGAAACGTTCACAAATCCCATACCAAATGGCAAATAACATTGCATTGCATTTGTCTTTCCAACAGATGGCACATCATAAACATTTGTAATAAAATGCATTGCATTTTCATGGCGGCAGCAGCATCGGGCCATGGGAGTGCTTCTAAGGGAGACTGATCAGAATTGAGCGAAGAACAAATGCAGAAAAATAAGGAGAGGTCCTGGAAGAATATCTGCTGCAGAGTGCACACCACCTCACACTGGGGCAACAGTTCAACTTTGAACACGATAATAACCCGAAGCATACAGCCAAGACAATGCTGGAATGACTTCGGCACAAGTCTTCTAGTATCCTTGCGTGGCTCAGCTAAAACCTACACTTAAACCCCTTAGAAAATATATGAAGAGTCCTGAAGGTGGCAGTTAGCAGACATTTCCCATCCAATTTAATGGCGGCTTGAGAGGGTCTGCCAGGACGAATGAGGTAAACTGCCCAAAGCCAGGAGTGCAAAGCTTGTGGAGACTTGAAGCTGGAATTACTGCCAATGGGGCTTCTACAAAATACTGAATTAAATAAAGGTCTAGATACTTATATTGTAAAGTATTGAGGGGATCTGCCAGGAAGAATGAGATAAACTGCCCAAACTCAGGCATGTAAAACTTATAGAGACGTACCTGAGGAGACTTGAAGCTGGAATTGCTGCCAAGGGGGCTTTTACAAAGGACTGAATTAAGGGTCTGGATGGCCTTGGAATAAGAGAATACATTTTTGAATAAATTGACATGGGCGGCACGGTGGCGCAGTGGGTAGCGCTGCTGCCTCGCAGTTAGGAGACTCGGGTTCGCTTCCCGTGTCTGCGTGGGTTTCCTCCGGGTACTCCGGTTTCCTCCCACAGTCCAAAGACCTGCAGGTTAGGTGCATTGGCGATGTGTGTGTGTGTGTGCCCTGCGGTGGGCTGGCACCCTGCCCGGGGTTTGTTTCCTGTGTTGGCTGGGATTGGCTCCAGCAGACCCCCTTGACCCTGTAGTTAGGATACAGCGGGTTGGATAATGGACAGATGGATAAATTGACATCAAACTGAGAAGCTGCTTTCGTTTTCATTATGGGTCGATGAACAAAAATGGCAAATTTCTGCTTTTGAAGTTAAACCTACAACACAATCAACTGTGCACAAAGCGAAGGGGTCCGAAGACATTTCTGAAGTTTTTTTCAAACCCAGAACTAGAAGTACAATGAGATTACCTCCATGCTGCCTCTGTCTACAGCAGTTTGGGTCTCCCAAGTGTTATAACTCGGACGTAGCGACTGAGAGCGGCACATACTGAAGGCGCACACATGTGGCTGAAACTCCAGCTTATTTATTTACTTTTTTTCTCCCAACACTTTGGACCCTCAGCAATGAACGCCAAGCTTACGCCGACTTGATCTCCAGCCTTCTTTTTGGGTTTCCTCCTACCTCTTCTCTGCAGGCCTCAGGTAACTGTGATGATACGGAGAAGTGCGCACAAGACACGATAGATTGTGTAGGCAGCACTAGCGGAATTAATAAAAGTGTGTAAGGTTCACAAAATCTTAAAAGCTTTAAGGTCCTCTAGTTCAAAATGTAAAATATCTCTGGGTCATTAATAATGTAATGTGAGAAATTAAAAATAAATCCCAGAGTGTTATTAGATGCAATGTATTGCCAGAAGCATTTTGCGTCCTTGTTGAGTCTCATATCTGCTGTATTTTTACATCAGTCTAACACGCATAACATTTCTTCTGATATTAATATTTTCAAGTCATTATGCATATGACAGAATGCACGAACGTCACACTCAATTCACACTTCTGAACATCACAAATAATAATTTAAGAAATACACCAAGTGGAAGAACTCGCTTAAAGTTTCCTCTTTAGTTGCTACGCGGTCTTATAAAGAGAACTGTTAATTCCCACAATAGGGTTTCCCTTTAATTTCTTCCATCCATCCATCCATCTATCCATTATCCAACCCACTATATCCTAACTACAGGGTCACGGGGTCTGCTGGAGCCAATCCCAGCCAGCACAGGGTGCAAGGCAGGAAACAAACCCCAGACAGGGTGCCAGCCCACCGTAGGGCGCACACACATCCACACACCAAGCACACACTAGGGACAATTTAGAATTGCCAATGCACCTAACCTGCATGTCTTTGGACTGTGGGAGGAAACCCACGCAAAAAATGGGGAGAACATGCAAACTCCACGCAGGGAGGACCCGGGAAGTGAACCCTGGTCTCCTAACTGCGAGGCAGCAGCACTACCCACTGTGCCACCGTGCTGCCTCTTAATTTCTTCCTTTTTAAAATAATTCCTCATATAAATTCAATCTGTAAACCTGTGTTAACACAACATTTTGGAAAATTCAGAACAAGCAGGTACATAAGGAGTTGTAGTTTCGGTCAGGAAGACCACGTTTAATGTGGGAAAAGAAAAACAAAATGTCCAAATTTGAAAAGAAAATAAGAAAGAACAGATGACACTGGAGCACCGCTGGGAACAGGCCTGTCTGCTTCCCTCTACACTCTGCACACCTTTGAGTA
Source organism: Polypterus bichir lapradei (assembly GCA_026402145.1). NCBI lineage: Eukaryota > Metazoa > Chordata > Cladistia > Polypteriformes > Polypteridae > Polypterus > Polypterus bichir. The sequence goes on from JANRMT010061414.1 coordinate 10,653,001, forward strand.
CAAGTAGAAGAGCAGACCTGTAGAACTTCTCAGATGATTCTGCACTTATGGGATCCACTGATAAGGGGGATGAGACAGAGGAGAGGAGTCAGGGGGAGAAGTTTGAGAATTGTCTGCAACTTAACATCAGCAAAACCAAGGAAATGCTTATTTATGGATTTTCACTAAACCAAAGAACCTCAATGTCCAGTCACTAGTCAGGGAGTGGATATGGAGGTGGTCCACTCCTACAAGTACTTGGGGGTTCACATTAATGACAGGTTGGACTGGTCTTGGAACACAGAGGAACTAGAAAAGAAAGAACAGAGCAGGGTCTTCTTCCTTAGGAGACGGTGTTCCTTTAATGTGTCAAGTGACGTCCTTCACATCTTCTACAGCTCTGTGCGATTTTCTACACTCTGGTGTGCTGGGCTGATAACATCACTTCATGAGGGGCTCACCAAATCAACAGGCTAAATAAACAGGCAGGCTCAGTTATAGGCTGCACTCTGGACCACCGGGAGGTCTTAGTAAAGGAGAGAATGAAAACAAAACTGTGCGACATTATGAACAAAGATGGACATCCTCTCTGTGACACCAAAACTGAGGACTGTCAAATAATGAATTATAAAGCCGACGTGTGTCAGGAAATACAGTGGGGGCTCCTTAATACCAACAGGAACACATCTGTATAGCGCCCCACTGGGGCTGTGACTGCCAAGTCGGAAGTTTCCTTTCTTTATAATTGTCTTGCTTTAGTCTTGCATAGTGTGTGTGTGTATATATATATATATATATATAT
>JANRMT010061414.1:10654181-10665551 GCA_026402145.1 Polypterus bichir lapradei
AGTTACATGTTTGTCTCATCAGACCAGAGATACTTTTCCTCGTAGTCTCATAGTCCAGGTGGAAGTCACAGCCCTTTACTCAAGAGTGGTGTCCATCTTGCTTCTCTCCCATAAACACCTAAATTGAAGGAGTGCTGCTGAGATGCTCGTCCTTCAGCCATATCTATCAGCTGCCCTTCTGAGTAGTTAGTGCTTGTATGTCACCATTGCGTGGATGACCTCTTTCTTTAATAATAATAATAATAATAATACTATTTTTTACAGGTGTATAGTGCTTTTCTCAAACTTATTTTCTTCCCGCACTCTTCATATTCACTAAAATGTCATAGTAAGGTTGGCGCCATGACATCCATTGACCTGTCCTTTGGTCATTGCCTCTCATTTCAGATGTTTCCATTCGGCCAGATCCTTTCTCAAAGTAAGATGAAGCACTCACAGGTGAGCAGATGACACTAAGCCCTGCCTTTTGTCCCGCGTCTGAGCACAGGGCACAGCTTCAAGGCTCTAATCATGGTAATTCTCCACCAGTCCAGGGGATGGCGCTGTGTGCTATCGCCTTCTCTCCTCCTCCATCGGCAGACCAGTAGACTGACGGCCGTAACACCGCTGACATCATTTCCATTTTTTCTACTCACCTGGACTTACCTCTTTCTGCCAGAAGGACTGAAGACTGTGGTAAAACTTGTATTTCTAATGACATGATTTTGTAATCAAGGGAAACTCATATTAAAACACATGTACAGCACGCAGTATAGATACATTTTCATTTGTTAAACAAAAACAAAACAGGATGGGCTACTAAACAAAGTGGGCCTTGGCCTACCTGGGCCCAATACCAGTGCCACGCCAAGCTGAACGCAGCAGGAAGTCTCCATTCATGTTTTGTTCGGGTGCCTGCTAGAGAGAAGACAAGCCATCGTCATTGGAGCAACTGTCATTGGCTTCCGAACTCCACGCTGTGGTGAGCGCTCCTGCAAATCTCATAATTCGGTAATCGTCGACAAAAGTGTCATCCCGCTGGTTCTGTGACCAACACGTCCAAAACTGAGAATTCCTTTTGTCCGTACCCCAGAGGTTGTAGGACAAGAAGCCCCCCTAAGCTGACACGGCAGTTATTACAGAAGACGCGTGTGTCACAAAGGTCACGTCAGCTCGTCTCCCACAATTTCTGAGCTACTTTTTAGTTTGTCACCTGGTGTATTAAACGGTGACAAGATGATATCACCAGAATAACAATAAAAACTGAAACAATCGTAAATAAAACTGAGTAACGTGGTATTGACTGTAAACAAATGTTAGAAATGAATGATAATGCCTTCCTGACAGCTGCATTATTTGTTTCGGCTGAAATTGACAGGTTGCTTTTTGCTGCTAATCAGTGCTGTCAGTCACCCGTTTTCTTGTTAATAGACATTAAGTAAGAATCCATCCTAATTAATCCAAATTCTTTAAGCTTCACTGAAGCGGAAGGACAGCTCGCTATAATTTAATCTTCAGGTATGTTAACAGAGTGAAACGTTACTCACATTTAATCTGCTCTGCCTGCAAGAACATCTCCAGCTTCCTCGACGCCCTCTTATGCTGAGGTGGCGGCGGGTGTCACGTCAAGGCTGGGGGTCCGTCGAAATGAACTCTTTTCAGGTTGATGTTGGACTTTTGTCAAAATTCAGGAGTAGAAGACGGTAATCAGCTGTAAACTGCAACAAAACTCGCCCTTAAGTTTCAGTTCGACTCTCTTTGCTAGAAGGAAAGTTACACACAGTCATATGGATATGGATTTTTGTTTCTCATTGGCTGAGCTTTCAAAGTAGCAACTTCCTTTTAATATCTGACATGCCTTATGGAAACAGGAGTATTTCAGCAGTGACATTAAGTTTATCAGATTAACAGAAAATATGCAATATGCATCATAACAAAATTAGACAGGTGCATAAATGTGGGCACCGCGACAGAGACATGACATCGATACTTAGTTGAGCCTCTAGACGCTGTCCTCCTATAGCCTCTGATGAGTGTCTGGATTCTGGATGGAGGTATTTCTGACCATTCTTCCATACAAAATTTCTCCAGTTCAGTTACATTTTTTCGATGATATTCAAGTCAGGGGACTGTGATGGCCATTCCAGAACATTGTACTTCTTGTCCTGCTCTCACAGGAAGTTGTTAATTGTGTCAGAAGAAAACATTTTGTGGAGCCCGAAAAAGCCAACACGCAGAGCTAGCCAAGAGTTACAAGTCCCAAAAGGCACGGTTAGCAAGAGCTTACACAATCGCCTGCACTTTCACCCTTATAAGCTGCAATTGGTGCAGAAGTTACAACCTTCAGACAATGCAACGCGACTTCAATTCTGCACGGATCTCCAGGCATTCATTGAAAAATGATGAAAACCTGCTGTCAAAGGTCATTTTTAGTGATGAGGCAACCTTCCACTTAAATGGAAATTATATGAAACTATATTATATGAAACTTTATGAGCTGATGAAACTGTAGCCTCAAAGGTGAAAGAATATTCCAATAAATTTTGATTTTATAACCATTTAAAATCAAGGGGTGTTTTTGTGGACACACTATATATACAAGCCAAATACCACTGACACACTCATCACAAAACCTCCCGAACCACGAGGACTTGGGACTTGAAATTTGGAATGTAGGTTACCCTTGGCCCATAGGTGCTCGCTAAGAAACGGTTTTAAAAACTGTCATGGTCCAAGCGCAAAATATCTTTCAGTTTTTTAGACCCGTTTGTATGTCTGTCCGCTTTTCGTGAGAGAACTACTATTTTTTCGATAATTTGTTTGAACATTCCGTTGATTTTGCAACTTCTCTCATCACACTAAGCATCATAGTTCACCTGCGGTACCGATATGTTAACGCGAATCCGAGAGAATGGGCAGCGGGATCCGCTTAGTTAGCGAACGAGAGAACTACTTAATGGATTTAGATCGTTTTTTTTCTAGAATTTGCTTGAACATTTTTAGTTGATTCTCATCACGCTAAGAAATCATAGTTCGCTTGCAGGAGTGATATAATCCGAGACAGAGACTGCGGGCTGAGGCGAGGGGGAAGAGTGACGTCAGGAGTAGAGAGCTGGGCTGGGGCCCTCCTCACTGTCCTGTTTTACTAATATAATATATTATATTAATACTATTAATAATACCAATTTAAACAATTACAATTAATTAATTGAACTAATTAATTAATTTAAATTTAATTAATTAATTTAATTTAACTAATTCATTACAATTAATACTATTAATACTAATATAATTTTACTAATATAATGATATATTCACTAATATTTATACTGTGACACACGTGCGCATGGGAGGCAGCTAAAGGGCTTGAATGAGGGTAATTCTGAGCCAGACCAGGATATGGCAGAGTGCGCTGACTCTTTTTCTCGCTTTTCCACAGACCATTCACGAGAAATTCCAGGTGGCCCTGATGACATCAAGGCTGCTTCCTTCCCCTTTGACGTCACTTCCGGGTCCAACCCTATGGATGAAGACCCTTCTGGGTCCGGCCCCTCTGATGTCATTTTCAGGCTCTAGCCTATGGATGAAGACCCTTCCAGGAGGCTCGTTAGTCAGATCCGGTGGTACTCCCAGGATATGGCAGAAGCCTGAAAAAGAAGGGGTTCTGTATCTCCCCCTGGCGGCACACACGGAACCCAACAGGCCTGTCCCAATCTCCAAGTCCCATATTGCCCTGTAGGAATCCTAGGCACCTCTGCAACCTCTACTAAGTAAGCAACATGAAGACCTAGGAGCACTCCAAACAGGTTAGAGACAAAGCTGTGGGAAAGCAGAGATCAGGGATTGGGTTATTAAAAATCCCAAACTTGGAATATCCCACCATTAAATCTACTTTGACAAGATAGAAAGAATATGGCACCACTACAAACCTGACAAGAGAAGGCTGTCCACCAAAACTAAACAGACATGGAGGACGTTCTTCAGAGATGCATGAAGGAGAACACTGGAGGAGCTGCAAAGTCCCACAGTCTGAGGTGGGGGTATCTGTCCATAGGACCACTTTAAGCCGTACACTCCACAGAGCTGGGCCTAATGGAAGAGTGGGCAGAGAAAAGCCACTGCTTAAAGAAATGAATGTAAGAAAACACGGTTGGAGTTTGCCCAACAGCAAAAACTTGTCTGGTTAGATGAAACTAAAACGTTTTGGCCATTGTGGAAAACGCTTTGTGTGGCGCAAACCCAACACTTTCCATCTTCCTCTCCAGTCTTTGTCTGATAGGCAAACTGCAGTGGATCCAGATGGTCTACCACAAGAGGACTCATATAGTCCACAATCAGACTCTGAAAGGACCTCATGATGTGAGACAGAGTGCCACTGGTCTGTAGTATTAGGTGAAGAGGTGCCCACCTAACAATGTACGATGTTTTCCACAGCAGTGGCACTTTCTGGTGAACAGGTGACAGTGGACACCACCAGGTTGGTCAGCACAGGCCTTAAGGTCTGACTCCATCCTGTGTGTGTGTAGGCTCCTCATTTGGTCTTCAGTTACAGTTGCCCATACTGGTAGTCAGAGGTGGACACTGAAGGGACAGGAGTTGTTGGTGTAGTAGGAATGGTGTGCGGGGACTGGCCATTGGAAGAAGGGGGTGTTGGGTGTAGATGAAGGGAAAATACATTTTAAAAAATCAGGGTGTTAGCTTTGATAACCCAGCCACAGGGGATGAACAAACCAGTGCGTTTTTTCATTCCAGTCCTAAGCCCGGATAAATGGGGAGGGTTACGTCAGGAAGGGCATCCGGTGTAAAATTTTGCCAAATCAATATGCGGACAACAATTTTGGATGATCCGCTGTGGCAACCACTAACAGGAGCAGCCGAAAGAAGAAGAAGAAGGGCCTTAGCCTTGATAGCGCAACCATTTCACATCCAAGTCCGGCTGTGTCTTTACACGGCCTGAGAACTCAACATGTTGCGGTTCAGATACTCTTTTCACTGAAAAACTAAAAAAACAAAAAAGTTTTCGTCTTATATGAGCTGCTTGGCAGAATGAAGGCAGGTCACACTGAACGCTTCAGCTCTTGACAGCTTATTGACTTTTCAGTGTTTTCCCACCTTTGATTTTTATTTGGACTTTTACAGTTTGCTTTTATCACCTCTGCAGGTCTCAAACAATGAAGGTCCCGCCATATTTACACAGTTATGATCACACCTCACTTTTGTCTCTAAGCTAAAGTGGAATCATTTAAGCAAATTAGAAAAGGGAAAAAAAAAAAAAAAAACATTTTCGGGACTTGCCGTTTGGGTGAATTGCATTGTGTTTTGATTTCTTTCGTCTGAAAACTTCAGATTCTTGACGACTGCAGACATCCAGCGGCTGTCCCTGTTAAATGACTCTTTAAGTGAAACTTTTTGTTTGTACTCTCATTATGAAAGCTAATCAACTTTCTGGATTTTCACCATCGGTGGACTTTTGCAGGCTCAGGAGTGGGCACTTTGCAGAGCAGGATTGAAAACATCATTTAGAGCAGGGGTGTCCGACTCCAGTCATGGTGGGCCGCAGTGGCTGCAGGTTTGCATTCTAACCAGGCCCGGTTCTACCGGTTTGTGCAAAGCGTGCATGCACGAAGGCGGCCGAACAAAATGGCGCAGGGCTCGTCTTTTCTCGTCGAATGTCGGTAACTTGCTTCAAAGAAAAACGGACAAATCACAACACGTGAATAGTGGCAGCTCAAGTACGCAGCACATCGATCAAAAGTTTTTGTGGTGTTAATCAGAATTTTACTGATGAATTAATTAAACTTGACGCCGATTCGTTAAATGCATACGTCAAGTTTTCTTCTACTTACGAAGAAATTTTCTTAAATTTTTTTTGACATTAAGGAAATTGCAAAATTTTTAATTTTAAATACACTGGTTTAGAAAATGAGTGAAGGTATTATAGGGTGAGGGGGCGGCTGAAATTAAATGGCACGATGGCGGCTTCGCCTCTAGAACCGGGCCTGATTCTAACCATCGTCTTAATTAGTGAGCCGTTTTTGCTGCTGATTCACTTGTTTTGCCTTAGTTTTAATTGAAGTGACTCAGATCCCTTAGTTGTTTCTTTTTCCTTAATAAGCAGATCAGGTCAGGTCAGGTTGGGGAGCATGCACTGGTACAGCATGTCACCCACCACATGACGAAACAGCTCGGGATCCTGGTTGACAACCCCCAGGCAGACATGTGCTCCAATCCCACCCTCTGCAATTGACTATCTAACTGCCGAGACAGATGTTTAATGGGTGTCCCTTTGGCCTGGTCCAGCCACTCGGGTCCCCAACAATGAGTCGGATCACCCTCGGGGAATTGCGCCACATGGCCGTAGTGGCATAACTGATGCTCCCTCCCAATGCAGGTCATGTGCCTCATTCGGGACTCTGTGAGCAACACAAAGTCAAAACAGTGGTACCCGAGGATTTTCCAGAGAGACACAGTACCAAAGGAGTCCAGTCTTTATCCCAAGTTACTGGATAGCATCCATGTCTCACAACCATATAGCAAGACAGGAAGCACCAGGACTCTAAAGACTTGGACCTTCGTCCTTTTGCTGAGATATCAGGAGCGCCACACACCCCTTTCCAGTGACCTCTTGACCCCCCTCCCATGCTCTCCCAATCCGTCTATTGACTTCATAGGAAGAGTCACCAGAGACATGAATGTCACTGCCGAGGTAAGTAAACCTCTCAATGACGAGGTCGATACTCTCTCCGCAGACAGACACACTGCTGATGGCCGTGCCCAGAAGGTCATTAAAGGCCCAGATGTTGTTTTTTATCAGGACCCTTGCAAGTTCAGACACTCAAATACCTCATTCAGTATCTCTAGAGCCTCCATTGACTCTGCAAAGATCACAGCATTGTCAACAAAGTCAAGATTAGTAAATCTCTCTTTGCCAACAGATGACCCACAGTCACTGGATCCCCCCCGACCCTGCCCAACACCCAGTCCATGCAAGCACTGAACAGAGTAGGAGCAGAACACACCCCTGGCGAACTCCAGAATCAACTGGGAAAAGCACAGAGGTTCTGCCCCCACTCTGCACAGCACTCACAGTACCAGTGTACATGGCCATGACATCCAGCAACCTAACCCTAACCCTGTGGGACATCCTGAGACTTGCTGGGATCCCCTCAAGGTTGCCTTCCATATGCCAAAGAGAAAACTTAAGGGGACAAGCCCCCCGAAACAAGCAGGAGATGAAGACAGCTGCATGAGAGGCATGGCAGAGAATCACCAGGGAAGACCCTCAGCACCTGCTGATGTCTATGAATGGCAGACTACAAGCAGTCAGTGCATGTGAGGGGACAAAGAATTAAATATGACAATAGACCTGCCAGTGCTGAGTGTCGCAAACATTATGGTGCCCCGAAATGAAGGGACTCTGTAGAACAAGTGTCTTGTGACCAGAATGTCTGCAAATCCCCTTCAATGAAAGTCTGTAGTGTGCACTTCAATCTCGAGGTTTGAATTATTTGATTTGTAATTTTAAACGGTGGAGTAGACGGGGAAATCAAGGAAAAATGTGTCTTTGTCCACAACGTTATAGGGGGTGCTGTAGATGTTGGAGGACTTTTCTCCTTCATTGAATCATAAAGATCACTTACAAGCTGTGTATTGTGTCAACTCAGGTTGTCTTTTGTATTATACTAAATTTGATTAGCAATCAGGAACAATTAAGTGTTATGAATAAGCAAAAGTAGAGGAAATCAGGTAGGGGGCAAATACTTTTTCACAGCACTGAATTGAATGTTGTCTCCTCTGGTCTCTGTCAAGTTTGCCTACTGGATGGTGGAGTTTATTTTCTTACTGTTTGGAACAAACTTGTTGGAAAAAATCACGAATACAAAACAATTTGCCAACAGACGTGACTGGAACCGTCTCTCCTACTTTTGCCATGGTATTTAGTAATCTAGTAGGTGACTGATACAACAGTAGAGTTCTGCAGGTCGATAACAGAACGTGTGTGACAGTCCATTTAGAAATTAACTGACAAGACTCAGCTCAGTGCTGTGATAGTCCCAACTATGCCTTCCGGCTTTTTAATTACATGAAATGTGTTCTGAAATGTCATTGTTGTCCGTGTTTTCATCTAATCTTCCATTTCCCGGTCCTTCTTATTGTACGGCATGGCAGGGTCACGGCACACATATTGACGATAGTATAAGAAACAAGGGGCACAAGTTTATCGCTGGGCACACTTAGTCATGTCCATAATGAGGCACACCAGGCCATTTCACAACTGCCCAAGACTGCACGTCTTTGTCTTTTTTTAACGAAATCTGAAGGGTACAGAAAGTATTCAGACTCCTTCACCAATTTGTAGCCTTTTCTCTCGTCAAGCAATACCCAAGACCCCAGAATAACAAAGTGGAAACAGGATTTTAGAACTCTTTTTCAAATTTAGTAAAAGGTCCTTTGTCTTATCATGATTGCTTCTATCAGGCATAGTTAGATCCTCGGACATTCCAGGTAGAAATATTCTCAGCCTCTCCTTTACACTTCCAGGGAATTTTCACAACTAAAACCTCCTTTTTGCTGCTCCCAATTCTTTCAATAACAGCTCACGCTGTGACACCAGTCACATGCCACACCCCCTCTCCTAGCACCTCATTTGTAAAGCTTGTGTACGCACAAAAAGAGGTACGAAATGTGCATATGCAACTCTGGCTCTCCGAATGAAGTAAGGCAGCTCCTTTCAAGCAAACCCTGGAATCACTCCCAGGTGTGGTGAAAGCCCAAAGTAGCGTTCCCTGTAACTCCTTCCTGGTGGCCCCCGCTGAACCCAACAGGGCTGTGCCAACACTCCAACTCCCAGCGTGCCCTGCGGGAATCAGCCGTCCAGGAGGGCTTCCCGTCTAGCACCCTGGGGGAGGTAGGGCCTTGCAGTTGCCCTCTCCCTTGGTCCTTCCACCCAGCTGGCATTCTGGCCCGGTAACGGCCGCCTGGCACTCACACAGTCTAAAATTGGAATACATGGCCTGCTAATAAGAATCTCTTGGCTGTCACAGACGAGCACCTTCATTCGATGTATTCGGGGTCTCTCGTTTTCCTGTTGCCAGCTACTATTGTCACAAATGCGCTGCAGGGAATCACCCTCCAGGTTTTTCCCAGGTATTTGATGCCACCCCGGACTGAGAGGGGGTACTGCTGCTAAATGTCTTATCTTTTTCTTCCTCCAAAGTGCAGAGAAACCATCCAATGAGGGCAATTGACTCTGCCCCTTCCTGTCCCTGGGCCACAAAACAGGGGCATCACTTCTTTCCCGAGCGACCAGCACAAAGGAGCTCCAGACAAAACAAGTCATTGTTATGCATGCTGGTGGTCACAGGTTTTTGTTTCCTTTTTATGCCATCGAGCATTGTTCTTATTCAGACTGTTAAGTAAATGAGGACGGCCAGGTGGGCCGAGTGTTTGAGCCTGTCAGATGACCACACTATACATGGAATTGAAATTAAAAAAAAGAATAATTCCAGATTACAAACTTCAGAAGTGATCATATTTCAGTGCCAAAGAATGTGGCTTTCTATTGATTTAAGGGTGAGGGGGTGATAATCATATGCCGTGATATTTTTATGGTCAATCGATATCTTAGAGAGCATGCAGAGTGGATGTCAGTCATTTTTGAATTAATGAATCATCGCCAGCATTTTTTGGTGTGAGTTACAAAATAATGCGGCCACAAAGGTTATTCAACATTTTCTTCTCCCTGAAATCTAAAAAGAAGACAAAAGAAATAGCCGTAAACACGTCCTGTAGCATCTCCTTACAGCTTCTGCTAAACGACTTGCCCAGATGTTAAATCATTCAGAGCCTTTCTTTGTGCTGCTAATATTCGTTCTCCAACAAATTAATTTCATTATACCAGCATTTGATTCCACCCTGAGAGAAGAGCGCCAGTCACTTGTGCCCGCAAAAAAAAGAACTCAAGGTCAGCGGCAGGGATATTAACAGGCTCGGCCGCGGATTAACCGGGATCAGATGATCCATTTAAAACAAATCTGTGCCACTTGTGGACATAACGAGACGCACCTCATAACAAACCTCACCTGCATTTCCTCGGACTTCCTCCAAAAGAGTAAAACGTGATGGCCATTGGTGACGTTAAAGTAAATCTCAACACACCTCCGAGACCTCAGCTGTTTTCAATATTCCCCACAGAGCACTTTTAGCAGTTCTGCCAAATGATTATGATCCGCATTGGTTCAGATTGCAACGGGGGTCTATCAGATTTCAATAAGTATTCCTGCGGCACTTATTATGGTCTTTATCTGCGGCAAAATCACTGCCTCCCTGATTTATATTCAAAGTGTTACAGAATATCTATTTACTGTGCCTATTACCCACATGTTCATTCATTTGAACAGAAACCAAGCTAGCGGGTTTACATGGCGGTCCAACGTTACATAAATATTTAACAATACTTGATGTGCTGGAAGACCACTTTTAATTGCATTGTTATGTATATCTTCAAAATAAGACCCAAAATGGAGCCTCCACTCAGTGAACAAACAAGCCGCGTATGATGCAGCTCATTGTGAACTTCAACACAGAGCCTTCCAAATTCACTTGGGTTATTTATTTACACAAAACAACAAAGAGACGCAAGAGGCCCCCGCTCGTTATGTTGCCACGTGGCACAGATTTGTTTTAAATGAAAAAATGCATTCTGGTTAATCAGTGGCTGAGCCTTCTACACTTTACAGTAAGAATTAAAAGTTAATAAAATATAGATATAAAAAAGTTATACATACATTAACAGACAAACATAATAACTAATACATACATGCAAAAGAATAAAAAAACACAGTATAAACAATATGAATACAATGATTTAAACACTCAGACTCATAAGCTAAAAAGCAAGTGAAGAAAAGTGTTTTTTTTAGTAAAAACTTAAAATTATAAATTGTGGGAAACGACCTCACTGAGGGGGGCAAACCGTCCCACAGTTTAGGACCAGCCACTGCAAAAGACACGACTGCCACACAGCTTCAACTGTTATGGATACTCAGTGGCTTTATACGTTTAATTTAAAAACTATCTATCTATCTATCTATCTATCTATCTATCTATCTATCTATCTATCTATCTATCTATCTGTCTGTTTAATCCTGCCAACTACGCTATCTATCTATCTATCTTGGCTTGACTAGCTTGTTAGAGACAACCATAGGAATCCAATTTCTTTCTTGTTGTATTGTGCCTTTCACGATTTGTGTATTAAGTTTATTAACTGAAACTCAGGCAGGTTAAATTATCTATCCAGGGTTACATAATAAGCCTATTTATTTATGTTATGTAGCACCTTTCACTTTGTTCACTATCTGTTTGGCTTTTAATTTCTAATTAAATTGA
>JANRMT010061414.1:10665561-10699010 GCA_026402145.1 Polypterus bichir lapradei
CATATCTACCTATCTATCTATCTATTATATAGTGCCTTTCATATCTATCTATCCTATGGTATCTTATCTTACCTTCACTGGCTGGTTACAGACCACTCAAAGAATTGAAAATATATCCAAATAAATCCAATAATATTCGCACTACTGCGGTGAGTTGGCACCCTCCCCGGGATTGGTTCCTGCCTTGTGCCCTGTGTTGGCTGGGATTGGCTCCAGCAGACCCCCGTGACCCTGTGTTCGGATTCAAATGAAAATGGATGGATGGATGGATATTCACACTACATGTTGCCTTTCTACAGTCACCACCTTGCCAGGGCACTTGATACTTTAGATCTAAGGTAGCACTGTTTATGTATTTATTGTGACCCCTGAAAGCCATGAAACAGGACTCTGGCGTAGGTTTTGAATTCCAGTCATGCTGGTAACCTTTATTATCAGCTTTTCGGAGATTTTATTCAGCAGCATCTGTAAAGACAGGGGGCACAGCAGGCATTTTAATTTCCTGTAAGGGTGACAAGTGCAGCCTCCTGTTCTTTTGAAGAAGTGACGTGAACTTGGCTTCTCTTTGAGATATTTCCTCTTCTAAACCTTTTTGGCAAGTCACCCGCATTTAGGAGCTCCCATCATTGGGGCAAAGGGGTGTGCCCTCAGAAGCTGAGGCCAAGGGGCCGAGAGGTGCAGCGGATGCCACATTAAGTTGTCATCTCCCCTTATTGTTTGTGTTTTTATTTGACTTTACTGACTTGCCCCATAATGGAGGTAAGATCTGCACCTTTAAAGAAGACATATTGTGGGCTGGCGAATGGGAAGGGCAGGATGTTGGTTAAAAGAAACCAACATCCTGCCCTTACCAACAGGGAAACCAACAGGGAGCCCTTAGCAGAGGTGGGAGTAGCGCACCAACTGCAGGAGGAGAGGAGCTTAATGTCTGGAGGAAACACCAACTAACTGGACAAAGCCCGTTTTGCACCATCCCGAGGTTCAGACCTGTTGTGGAAAACTTAGGTGGAATAAAATGTACTGTATTCCTTATCTGGGAAGATTCTCCATTTTCAGTATGGCATTGAACTGAGCTTCATCTGTTTTTGGATTGAACTTGCTTATCATCATTATTAATATTTGTTAGACTGCTAACTGTTGTTTGTGTGTTTTTCATGCGTGTCTGGTGTTTGTGAATTGTGCACGTGTGTGTCGTTCTTGTATTATGTGACTTGGTTTAATTTTAATATATTCACAATGTTTAACTACAGGCTGTAAGTGTGGTGTCCTTTTATTGTCAGGGAATGGGGACACTGGAGTAGTGGTTTGTAAGGTCCCATTGAGAAATAGTCAGTAGAAATAAGCTGCCACCTTGATGGAGCTGATTGGACATAAAACCGCAGTGAAAAGGCACAAGGTGAGGCAGACAGTACCGCGTAGCCCTGAAGGGGGCGCATGTGAGCCAAACAGGCACTCGTTGCTGCTGTTCTTCTACACAGAGGCGCCAATAAGTTAGCGATATCAGAAAGTCAAGTGCACTGCAGCAGTCCGTTTATTTCTATGTTTTGTTCTGACTGGCTGCCAAAATGGAAGATTAAGATTTTTAAAACTAAAGGAAAAGAAGGAGGGACATTTACAAGAAAGTGACCGAGATTTTCTTGGAGAAGGATAGGCGCATGGACTTCATTTACAAATACAAGTAAGACTGTAAACAGTGCGGGATTGGTACAAAAATACTCCTGTAATTTGCTTCCATATCCAATTTACTAATTTAAAAACATTTTCTAATCTCACTTCAAAACTCTTTCTCTAATGAAATAATAGTTAAAACTTCTTTGTTCCTGTTGTTTATAAATTACACATTTTGTCTCTCATTTTGGTTTTGATGCTCATACTTTTGATCTCCTGGTGTTGGCCATTTTTCGACTTTTTGTCGGTTCTTCTGCTTCACTCCCAAGCCATTCTGCTTGCAGGCATAACACAAATCAGGCCAGGAAGAGGTTAACTCCAAGCCAGCCACTCCCTCAGACGTCAGGCTAAGCAGGCCTAAAAATATGGAACTGATATTAAAAGATCAAAATGAAAAGAAAGTCCCATAGAAATGGGAGAGCTGACCGTAAACCTCTGGCTTGCCAACGACCGGCAACGCTAAATCTTTATTAGATGAAGATTTAATCATGAAAATGGATAAATACAAGAAACGGTTTCAAAAGAGCAAAAAACGGATCTGCCACAAGTAAGCAAACCTAAAGCAGCAATCCAATAAACAGCAAAATAATCCAATAACCAGAGAACAGAGAACAAAAGCAGTCCTTGCTCGACTCCTTACAAGTCACAAGGATCTACTGCTGGGTTTGTTCCTGACCTTACCTCTTTTAGGGCTAATTATTTTTTCTTCCTTTTGTCCCAGGGCTGAATATTTTTCCAAAAAACACAGTTTTCTAAAAAGCACACAAAGCAATGGTTTCACGCATAAATCTACGTAAAATATATATGTTGTCACTCTGTTTTATGTTCCAGCATGCGTATTCACATACGTGTTTGTCCCATCACTCATAAGCTGAAAGGCACTTTCTGGGAAAATGATGGCTTGAAGCAGTCGAGTGGCTGCTAATCCGGAGTGTCCACCAACAGGCCGAATCGTTTGGTGAAGTCCACTTGCCAGCTCGTCTCACACAGATCGATGTCTGTTTAGTCCTCACAGGACGAACATTTTCATTGCCACGTCAGCTGCACGAGCGTATCCAGCACTATGATCAGTTGATGCAGGCACCTGACTTTCGTTTTCGATCTCCAGATCGCTTGTATCAAAATCAGAGTTCGAAAAGTCAGATTCAGCGATATTATTCCAAAAAAATAAAGTAAGAAATAATACGCACAGAGTATTTTGCTTTGTGCATTTGCTTCACTCTCTCGCCCGATGTCGATGCTATTCTAGCCGTTGCTTACTCTAAGCTACTCATGCAACAGCAAGTCAATGAGTCTAACGGTCCTCCAGTCAAAGAGGGCCTGCGTATAACGTAACAGTGAGTTTTATTAGCATTTATAGCTTTCTTTCGCCCTCTTCCCCTGATATTCATCCTCAACCCCTTGTGGCAACAAAAGTCGACATCCGCCCTAAAAGAGTTAATAAAGAGCCAAAGGGAAGACCCAGCAGTAGTGACATCAGGGTGGCCCCGCCTCCTCGTGTTCAAAACCACAAACTACAAGGAATGGACGCTACTGCCAAGAAAAATACGTAATTAAGAAATAATCGACAAAACTAACAGGAATAACATTACATACATGAAAAATAATCCTTCAAAATTAACCAACGCAAGAATAAAATAGAAACAGGAAGGGTTGCCAGCTTTCACCTACGTTCTTGTTAGGTATCTTTATGTCAGGGAATCAGGCAAATGACTAAGTCTGTTGGTCCCTTACTGTCCTGGTGAATATCCATCCATCCATATATATCCGTCCATTTTCCTAATCTACTTATGCAGTGAGGGGTCACAGGACAGCTGAAGTCTGTCCCAGCCGTGGTGAACATTACATACATTATGTCTACCCTGGACATGTTCTCTCTCTCCTCCCAATTAGATTAGCGTCTTTTATGTAATCCCTCAAGTGTTTACTTCACCATATCACCATATTGAATGCAAACCAGCTATGTGGCATGACAAAGTATGTTGCTTATACCCATTTGTGCCATACCAAGGCCTTGTCCATGTCCTTTACCATCACGCCTCACTGTGACAGGGTCCCCCTTGTATGACATGTATAGTATTCATACAATCTATACAGAATATGATTTCCCTGCTGGAATTCGGCTGGATCTATTTTACCAATGCCATTGAGTAGGGATCGTCACTCACGATCCACTGGTTTTCATTCTGTACTCCTCTAATTGGCTCTTCATACTGGTGCAAGAATGGCTGCCGTAACATCATCCAGGTGGATGCTACACGCTGATGTTGGTGAAATGGCTCCTCACTGTCTGTGTAAAACAATTTGAGAAGGTTGGAAAAGCTCTATATAATGTAATTAATTATGAATTATTTTAACAAGCACTGAGGTGGAAAGACCGAGACACACACCGATCAACGGGGCCGTAACAACAAATGATTTATAGTCGCGCGTCTGGCAGAATCACCTTCTCGCCGTTCAAGCCGCAGGAGACACCTCATAAAAAATAGCAATTACTTAAACTTGTTAGGCTATTCCACTCTTTCAGTGTCACCGTCCATCGTCGTGTGTCAAGTCGGCCCTGATCTCCCATTATTATCACGAGGCTGCCCTGGGAGTCTCCAACTGCCTTCTTGAGCCTTCCAGGGCTTGTAAGGTGCAACGAGAACATTCCAGGGGTTCCCAGAATGCAAAGCTCAGTACACCTGTGGACATCCTGCTGGCTGCTGTGTTATTATTATTGATGGTCAGGAAATGGGAGGATTGGGCCATAGCTATCAAATAATTTAATAATGAGCTATCCAGGTCAAACGTAATCTGACTAGGGCCTCCTTATGTCTTATTTGTGTATTAGAGAAAGACTGGAGAGATTTGCGATCTTTATTGTCACATACAATTCAAGAGTATAATGAAAATCGTGTGACATTGATGTAGTGATGTGTAAACAAATAGAGTAAGTAAATAAGAGTAGCAGAGGGTATATTTATTTATAACTTCATAAATACCTTATACCTTAATAAAGCACTAAGGTTTTGTGTCCAGTCCCTCAGAGCAATCTGATTGGTCAGATTGGCTTTGTTGTGATTGGTCAGTTTGGTTTTGGAGGAAAGAGGAAGCGTGAGACCTTGAGAGAGCTGCCTTCTAAGACAGAAATTATAAAACCGAACAGGAGGCGAGACAGTCTCAGAAAGGGGCTTTATGGGAATGTGCTCAAGAGGTGTTCACACACACAGATGAATGCAGAGGAAAGGCAATGAAGGTGCACATAGTGCAAGAGATAGCAAATATTTTTGAATTATTCTACTACCTGTCTTCGACAGATACGGAGACAGATACGGGGCATAGCGAATAAATAGATAAATATGATAAGATGAGAGTTAAATAAAAGTAATATACTGCACAATTACACACAAACCTAGAAGATAGTCAAGAGGAACGAACAAGACATCAGAAGCCAGAAACACAGTGCGGCCGAAAAGAAAATGGGAAATCAAGAGCTGTAATTTCTAAAACAAAAAGGAGTGTGAAGAAACCAAAAGAACCGATCGCCGAAGGATGTCACACGTTGCTGGCGTGGCCTTGTTTAACACTGAGGTTCTTGGGTTGACCCGTGGTCATACGCAAGAAATCAGAAGCCAGAAAGACAGTGGAATACCAAGTGACTGAAGGAAAGAGGGGAAGTCGAGATCCGTAAATTGGAGAACAAAATGAGAGACAAGAAACCACAAGAATTGATCAACTGCCCAATTTAAGAACCGAATTCGGTTACTAAAGAACAAAGGTTTGTTTCATCCACCGAGAGATCCTGCACGTTGCTGGCGTGGCCGTATTTAACCCTAAAGTAATTCGTCTGACTCCCGGATTGACCTGTGGTCATGTGAAAAAAATCAGAAGCCAGAAAGACATTGAAATACAAAGCGACTGAAATGAAAAGAGGAAATCGAGAGCCATGAATCAGAAACTAAATTTGAAAGAAACTAAAAGTACCGATCGCCACCTAACTAACTGCCTAATGTTTGAACCAAATTTGACACTTACTACAATACAATACAATTTATTTTTGTATAGCCCAAAATCACACAAGAAGTGCCGCAATGGGCTTTAACAGGCCCTGCATCTTGACAGCTCCCCCAGCCTTGTCTCTCTAATAAGACAAGAAAAACTCCCAAAAAAAACCCTTGTAGGGAAAAAATGGAAGAAACCTCTGGAAAGGCAATTCAAAGAGAGACCCCTTTCCAGGTAGGATGGGCGTGCAGTGGGTGCCAAAAGAAGGGGATCAACACAATACAATACACAGAACAGAACAAATCCTCAATACAGTATAAAAATAAAAATTTTAGAAGTACGGAGTAGAATTTAACAGTAGATGATATCCCATAATATGATTTGGATTTCTTGAGAGTCCTGGAGCCCTCATTCATCAAGCTGCCTCCCACACTGGGCCATTCCACAGCTGAAATAGCACTAATCCGATGAAAGGACCCCTGTTTCCCACGATTCCTGCGATCCTCCATCAGAAATGACTTTACCTTAGGCAGGCAAAACAACTTGTCAGGTGGGCCGTGGCACCAAGTGCTACATTTGAGTACCGAGAAGAGAAACAGAATAGGTGAGGGCTAGTAACAAATTATAACTATAATGTTACTTATGTTTTAGTACTAATGACTAGCAACAGAGATGCAGTCTGTACAGTTAATCAGCAGCTCTAGTCAGGGTGTTCTAAACTGAAGTAGTGAGTCTTCAGCCGGGATTTGAAAGCTGAGACCGAAGGGGCATCTCTTATAGTAGCAGACAGACCACTCCACAGTTTAGGGGGGCCCTGTAACTAAAAGCTCGACCTCCCACTGTTATTTTATTAATCCTTGTAATCATAAGCAGACCGGCATCTTGAGATCTTAATGTGCGCTCAAGTTTGTAACTCATAAGTTCAGACAGGTAAGCCAGACCTCGGCCATTTAATGCTTTATATGTTAAAAGGAGGATTTTGAAATCTGCCCTAAACTTACCCGGGAGCCAGTGTAAGGATTTAAGAACTGGAGTTATGTGTTTGTATTTTCTTGTTCTTGTAATAATTCTTGCAACAGCATTTTGGATTAACTGGATGCTGAATAAAGAACAGTTTGAACATCCAGTGAACACCACATTGCAGCAGTCAATCCTACTAGAAATAAATGCATGAATTAATTTCGCAGAATCCTGTTTATTTAGAAAGCGCCTTAATTTCCCAACATTTTTAAGATGGATACTAAAGAACAAAGGTTTGTTTCATCCACTGAGGGATACTGCATGTGGCTAGCTGGCATGGTTATATTTAACCCTGAAGTAACTGGTATTATGAGAAAGATTCCACCAATCGGGGAGTGGTAAGAATGTGATTATCACATGACGCACCAGTTACGGTTTTATGACATGTAAATGCCAAAAAACTAAACGTAAAAGACAAAAATGTAATTAAAAAGCCTCAAGAGTTACAACAAAAACCAGCAGGTGGGTGCAGTGCAGGTTAGGGTCATGCTATTGAGAGATCAGTGACCTTATGGTCTGGAAAAAGAAGCTGTTCCTGAAGAGGGTGGAACGAATGGTGAGGCTATGCTAGCACTTCCCAGAAGACAGAAGTGAAAACAGGAGGTGAGCTGGATGGCTGACGGATTCTGCTCTCCTCAGACTTCTGGTTGAGTAGATACCTGCTACTATAAAAGATGCCCCTTCGGTCTCAGCTTTCAGATCCTTCAGTTTAGCACACCCTGTCTAGAGCTGCTCAATAACTGTACAGACTGCATCTCTGTTGTTAGTCATTAGCACTAGAACAGAAGTAACATGATAGTTCTAATTTGTTACTAACCCTCATCTGTTCTGTTTCTTTTCTTGGTACTTATATATGGCACTTAATGCCACGGCCCACCTGCCAAGTTTTTCTAACTGCCTAAGGTAAAGTCATCTCTGATGGAAGATCACAGGAATCGTCAGGTAGAGGGATCCTTTCATCGGATTCTCTGGCCCAGCACTGACTCAGCTGTGGAATGGCCAATAGGGTGAGGCCAGGACTCTGAAGCAATCCAAATCCTATAATGTGATATAATCTACTGCTGAATTCTGCTCTGTACTCTATTGCACTATTATATTGTGTTGAGGATGACTTGTGTTCTGTTCTGTGCATTGTTTTGTATTTATTATTTTTGACACCCATTGCACGCCCAACCTACCTGGAAAGGGGTCTCTCTCTTTGAACTGCGTTTCCCAAGGTTTCTTCCATTTTATTTCCCTACAGGTCCTGTTAAAGCCCATTGTGGCACTCCTAGTGTGATTTTGGGCTATTCAAAAATAAACTGTTTTGTATTGTATTGCATTGTATGGTATGAAGGTCAGCCCCAATGATTTTAGAAGCTGCTGTGATAAGAGTTTGTGAATCTGGCAAGGCAGGCTACCAAACCACACCGCAATGCATCTGGTCGGGATATTTTCTAAGAGTCCACTAGCAATTTGGTTCCCACCCTAAAAGCTCTTTGGCTCTAATTTGTAACTGTATGGATGTAAATAACAAATACTTTTAATTATTTCAGCTGGAAACTTCTGCAAGTAAGCACTACTAGCCTGTACTCAGGGAATGGTGCTGTAAGAGGGAAAGAAAAAAAAAAGATAATTTGCGTTTTTGTTTCCCTACATGAATGCAAGCTCTAGCTATTTGTTAAATAATATTGATGTCTTAGTTCAAGCTAAGCTTAGTCTTTGCCCAGGGCAGGACCCCGTGACGTAATTAACTTGAAGAAGAATGTGCAAGGAGAAATGAACAGCAGGACTCCAAAGGCTGGAGGCGCGGGCCGGAGCTGAGGGGGCTCGTGTTTGCACACTGCCTGCCGAAATTACACAGAGAGGGAAGATGGCAGGGACCGAAAAGGCAGTCCTCGCAAGGCTTCTCCTGTGGTTTGCCTTAATACCGGAGAAGTGGAATCTCGGGGAGACTGTGCCAAACGTGCAGCGAAACTCCTCAGTGCTGTAGATTTGTAATGATTATGACATTCTTTAGCGATATTCAATGCAAACTGCTATGAGGTGAAGGCAAGGGGGTGATTTTCTCACAGGAATCTGAACTGCGTTGCAGACCTGTGCTATATTTGTAATGAGTTTTATTCTCCGAGGGGCTAATCTGGTAAACACTAGGATGATTGATATTTAGCCTGCCACTTTTAATGTCACAAATTTGGAGTAGAATAAATTAAAATCAATAAACTGACTTGCAGTTTGATTTAATATAGCTCAGTGACACAAGAATGTTGCAACCTAAGTGTTTTGGTTGGCTGCTGTGCGTATTTAGTCCTCTCCGGTCAAGGAATTTTTAGATTTTTTACATGGGATATTGCCTCACTTCTATTGTTTTTTTCCCTTTATTTGTGAACGACTGCTCCGTGTAAATGATCCTAAGCACTCCATTAATTAGGCCTTGCAGGCAGAAGTCACAAGTTTTGTAGGACTTGTCTGCCTAATCTTTTGTTTACTCTCCAGTTTCCCAGGATATGCTTATCCAGCTAATCCGCCGAGCCATAACAAGTGAAAAATTAATGTCTGCATCGCCTACTAACATATCTGAAGACAAGGTCGCGCTATAGCAATAATCTTCTTGCTCCAAGTGTTTATATTTTTGTGATATTACGCCAGAAACTCTAGAAAGGGAATAGAGTATGAAGCTGTGTTAAATGGGACATTTGTTTGTGATTATTACTGCAAACTGGCTTACTCAAATCAAGTTTTTAGTAGGGGCCAAGCAGGGAATACTCATGTGCAGTGCCAATAAAGAGTGGTCACCTGGGATATTTTCATATTTTACTGTTATACAACAGGGGTGGTCCAGCTCCGATCCTGGAGGGCTGCAATGGCTGAGGAGTTTCATTCTAACCCTCTTCTCAATTACAGCTCATTTTGCTGCTAATTAACTGTGTTGGCCTTCATTTTAATTGTCTCAGGCCACTTACTTGGTTCTTTTTCCCTTAATTAGATTAGAATAGATACATTGTATTAATCCTAGGGGGAAATTCAGATGCATACAGCACTGGAAACATATAAAACAAGAATGCAGACTTACAGGAAACAATAATGCAGGCAATCTATCAATCAATTGATAGATAGAAAGCATAGTTGGCAGGATTAGATAGATAGATAGATAGATAGACAGACAGATAGATAGATGTGAAAGACACTATATAATAGATAGATAGATCGATAGATGTTAAAGGCTCTATATGATATGACAGATAGATCGATAGATAGATAGAAACTAAACAAGTGCATTGGGTGGAAGCATTGATAGCAGTGGGCAGAAAGGACCCCCAGAGGTGCTTCTTAGCACACTGTAGTGGAATGAGCCGGTGACTAAAAGTGCTCCAAGACAGCGCCTACTAGATGGTATTTTCCATGATGGCATCTAATTTTGCTACCATTCGCTTTTCCACAACAACTTCTGGTGTATCCAGGGTTGGCCCGGTGATGATGCAGGCTTTCCAGATAAGTTTCTTCAGATATTGTGCTTCTTTTGAGCTTGGGTTGCTTTCCGAGGAGACCACCACAGTGGCTGCTATGGACTGGTAGAACATTTCCAGCAGCTCGCTGCAGACATCACATGTCCAGAGTCTCCTTAGCAAGTCCAGTCTGCTCTTACCCTACTTGTGTGCTCAGACCAGTCCAATTTGCTGGTACGTGCAACTCTGCACCACTTTCACTTCCTCCCCCTGAATGCCAACTGGTCTGAGGGGCTTCTTGGCCCATCTAAAGTCTACCGCCAACTCTTTTGTCTTGCTGATGCTGAGTTGCAGGTTGTTGTCTCTGCACCACAAAACTAAGTACTCCACAACTTTCCTGTACTCTGATTCATCTTCATTATTAATGCAAATAGTTGGTTTATGTGGCCATGTAAACCTTTATTCTGATTTGAGAAACTGGGTTATTGGCACCTGAAAAACCTAAATAAGAGAGGTACATTTCTATGTAAAATTATCCAATTATGTGCCAATGTAAACCTTTATTCTGATTCGACAAATCGGGTTATTGGCCTCAAGAAACCTGATTAGCTGATGCAGATTTCTCTGTCAATAATCTGATTATGTAGCCATGTTAACCTTTATTCTGATTAGAGAAATTAGATTGTGGGTCTCTGAGAAACCAAAATAACATTTGTAGATTTTTATGTAAATAGTCAAATTATGTGCCATGTAAACGTTTATTCCGATTCAAGAAATTGGGTTATTGGCTTCTGAGAAACCTGATTAACAGAGATTGATTTCTCTTTTAATAATGCGATTATGTGGCCATGTAAACCTTTATTCTGATTAGAGAAATTAGATTGTGGATCTCTGAGAAACCTAAATAACATTTGCAGATTTTTACTCAAATACTCTGATTATGTGGCCATGTAAACCTTTATTCCGATTTGAGAAATCGAGTTATTGGCCTCTGAGAAACCTGATTAACAGAGAATGATTTCTGTTTGAATAATGTGATTATATACCATGTGAACACTTATTCCAAATACATAGGGGTCAACTTAAGGGCTCTGGTGATTGTAACCCAGATAAACAAGACCTGAGCTGAGAGAACCTTTTGCTTTGCCCGAGTTGAGAAGCGGCGATGGGGGGAATGGGACAGCAGGCTGCTTGCTGCTTGTGCTGATCGACACATTTACAAAACAAAAGACACTGATGAGGCGGTGCGAAGGAATTTATGGTGGCCTAGGATTACGAGTTTTTTCGTAAGCTTCAGGGATTCTAGTGCTAAGAAAACACAGACTTAGTCTGTGTCAATGTATGCAACAACAGTCCATTTAAAACAATGCACCTTTGATACTTCACAAATCTGCAATCTATTCATCATTATTTATGAAGCCTGATATGGATATAAATAAATAAATAAATGGTTCTTTCTGGAACCTTCATATTTAATGGGTCTTTTGGGGAGCCAGACATGGTTCCCCTATGGCCTCGCTCTGAAGAATCACTGTGACACCTTTATTTTTAAGAGTGTAGAAGTGTCCACAAAATACATTTCCGGGAGCAAACATTCTGGCGATCGCATTATTCCTTCTCCTGGCTGAAATAATCTGTCCCAATGTTTCATAAATTGCTAACTTTATGCCGATGAACTGAACGCAGAGTGCTAACCTCAGCAGCACAATCTTGAGAGCAGTAGGGTAACACCTTAAAAGTAACGTAGTTCAATTAGGGTTAGGCTTAGGGTTAGTGACCTAGCACACACATCTTACTAAAGTAAAAATATAAGGCAAGATGCACACGTATCGTTATGCCGGTCCTTTGCAGATCTCAGTTGCACAGCCAAGAGTGTGCTGCATGCAATCTGGTAACAAAAGCCTATGAATATGGTGTCAGTTTTTATTCACTCATTCATTTTCCACCGCTTATTCGAAGCCGGGTCGCGGAGGCAACAGTCTCAGTCCTTTTCCCCATCCACACTTGCCAACTCATACTGTGGGATCCCAGTGAACCCCGGGTCTTCTCTGGGGTCTCCTTCTAACTGGAGGTGCCCATAACATCTCCACAGAGTGGCACTCATTTCAGAATCCCCGCATCACCTCAGTTGGCACTTCTTGATATGGAAGGGACAGCGGCTCTACTCCGGGCCGCTGCTGGATAGTCGTAGCTTCTCACCCCATCTCAAAGGGAGAGACCCAGCCACCCTGCAGAGAAAGCTCACTTCGGCCACTTGTAACCGTGATCTTAATTCCTTTGGTCATCACCCAAAGCTCACGACCATAGTTGAGGTTAGAGATGTAGATCGAGTGGTAAATTGAGAGCTTTGCTTTGTGATTCAGCTTGTTATTTCCCTCTACAGATCGAGATAGCGACCGCCTAATTGAGCTCGCCTCCCCAATCCGCCAATTTCACCAAATTTGACTAAACATATTTATAAAAGACCAGAAAAACGATCACAGGAGCAATGTTGGTTTTCGGATTCAAAGTGGCCGATGATGGCGTTTAAAGCTTTTGTTTAGCGCAGTCTGTACCATCAGAACTCCAGAAGAGAACTTGCACACGTAAACACGGGTTATTAAGAAACCAGGCCGGGTTATTCACATTAACCCGATTATGTGTGTGTGCGTGGAAACGCACTGAGTGACCCAATAGGACCAATAGCCAGAGGGGGTCATTCTTTCGGAAAAACAAAATTGGAGCTGGGACTCGGACAACAGTTTTCATGTATTTTTTTTTGGCAGGACACGGCTTCATTTAGCAGTTTCAAACGTCTTATTACGCAATGTGATCTCAATGACTACTTTATAAATATTTCCACCCTGTCTTCTACATCACATCATGTTGTTTTGAGTGTGCCACTTAAATCTACTCACTTTTATTGAATCCGTCTGCTCCAGTGTTTGAAATGAGCCCTCACCGTTGTTCTCTAATGATCTCATTATTATTATTATTTGCTGTAGTGTTCAAGTACAGCATGCCAGAGAAGCTTCACTAATCCAAGTACAGGGTGACATTTCAAACATAAGACGCAGCGCAATTTGATTTAAGTTTCCCCTTCATTATGCCAGCAAGGGTGTTTAATGTGACATTATTCTATTGACTTATTCTTTAATTGCATCTGCTGCTATAAATTATCAAATTAATATGTATTGCTAAATGATATAAAGACTAAACTACCATGCTTTGTGACTTCCAGACTGCCAGAGATTTTCTATCAATCAGAAATGTTCATGTTAAGTACCGCATTCCGAGACACTTATAAGGGGTATGTCTCTAGTCAGGACTTCCTGTGTTTGATTAAATTCTATTATCTAGCCATCCATCCATCTATTTTCTCAATCTTCTTAACCCAGTTTTTAAGGTCACGATGAAGGTTGGAGCAAATCGTGGTGCCTTTGGGCGAATGGAACAGAAATGCCCTGCATAGCTCATTTACAGCAGCAACAGCAATTTTTGTGTAGGCCAAAATCACACAAGAAGTGTCACGATGGGCTTTTAACAGGCCCTGGTTTTTGACAAGGCCTTGACTCCCTAAGAGGACAAGAAACAACTCCCCAAAAATGCCCTTGTAGGAAAAAAAATGGAAGAAATCTTGGGAAAGAGAGAGAGAGACCCCCTTTCCAAGACGATTGGGCGTGCAACAGGTGGCAAAAATGGGGTAAATATAAAACACACAAAACAGAACACGTGTTCCTGTTAGGGGGTGTTTCCTTTAGAAGCAAAAGCTCCCTAATTGGAATACGTTCTTTTAAATTGTGGCATTTTAAGTAACTGAAAATATAGAGATATGATATTAAAAGGCGATATCCCTCCCATAGTGATTACGGCGGTTACAAATCACATCAGAGATATATACTTAGCTTTCTTTAATGACGATTTACGCGGTATAACAGACAAAAGGAAGCCATAGCAAGACAATATCAAGGTAGGATCTTGATCTATAGATTCTGCCATTTCCGTCACTGCGCTGAAAGGATTTTACGGATGGATGACATCATCCATCCATAGGCTTCAAAGGGTTTGGCTGTGTCCAAGCCTTTTTATACTGGCTGCTCCATGTGCTGGTCCTCTCTGGTCTCCAAGGACAGTAAAGACTCAACCCCACCTCCAAAAAATACAAGAACAGCACAATGCCTACACTGCAGTTTGTTCATTCTTCAAACTGCTAAAGTGATGGTTTTCTAAATGCAGGCAGACTAGCCCCTGTGTGTCAAACTTAGCCTGCACATGTGAATAAATCCTTTAAAAGTGTTTTACAGAGACAGTGACATTAACCTTAATATTATAGCAAATGAATTATAATAGGGGGCGATGGCTCCCTAGTTGGAATAAGTTCTTTTGTAATTGCAGCGTTTTAAGTAACCGAAAACTATATAGATATGGTATTAAAAGGTGATATCCCTCCCATAGTGATATGGCGGTAAAAATCACATAAGAGAAAATAACTTAGCTTTCTTTACTGGCAATTTACGCTGCATTACAGACAGGAAGCCATAGCAAGACATTACCAAGGTGGGGTCTTGATCTATACAGTTTGCGATTTTTTGTCACTGCGTTGGAAGGCTTTCAAGGATGGATGACGATATCACCCATCCATCCGTCGGCTTCAAAATGTTTGGCTGCTGTCCGAGTCTTTTTATGCTGTCTTCTCCACGTGCAGGCCCTTACTTAGGCTCCAAACAAGGGAAGGAGAGGATTCCATTTCATCTCTAACAGAAATAGTACAATGCCAATTTTCGTAGTTGTACCTTCTCTCTTCAAATGCTTGCCTAGCAGTTCTAAATGCTAAGCCCCTCTGTGTTAACTTTGGCCTGGCCTGAACATGTGAGTGGATTTATACAATAATTATTGTACAGAGCATAGTGACATTAAACTTATATTCTTATTACAAGTTATCCTCTTCACAGAGCTTGATGGCCAATCTGTTATTGCCAATACAATAGTCTTTCTTCTTTGATCCCTAGTTGGTATTTGGTCTGGACTGGCTCCTAAGCCCATACGCTACTGTGGGTGCCAATGGTTGTCGGATTTTGTTCATTACGTGTTTCCATGCCTGGCGGTCCATGGCCTTGTTTCTGGCCTCCTTGATGTTAAGTCTACAATTTCTCAGTACAATAGTCTTTCTTCTTTGATCCCTAACTGGCATTTGGTCTGGACTGCCTCCTAAGCCTGTACGCTACTGTGGGTTCCAATAGTCGTCGGATTTCGTTCATAATGTGTTTCCATGCCCGTGTTTCTGGCCTCCCCGATGTTAAGTCTATGATTTCTCAGTACAATGGTCTTTCTTCGTTGATCCCTAGCTAGCATTTGGTCTGGATTGGCTACTAAGCCCTTATGCTGCTGTGTGTGCCAATGGTTGTCGGATTTTGTTCATAACGTGTTTCCATGCCCGGCGGTCCATGGCCTTGTTTCCTTCGACCTGCTTGATCCAAGTTTTCTTTGGCAATGATCTTTAGACTTTCTACTGGGTGGGTCGATTTCGCCAGAGGAGTTTTTGTACTAGTCCATTGTGGTTCATTCGGCACATGTGGCAAAACCAATGTAGTTGTTGCTTCTCGGACCTGCTCGTCAATGTCTGGCAATGTCTCGCACCGGTGTTAAATTTCTTCATTTCGGATATGATAGCACATAAAATCTGGTGTTGACAATGCATTTGGAAGACCTCGAGCTTCTCTAAATCTGATTCGAGTAGGATCCAGGTCTCTGATCTATACAGGAAGACTGGCAGAAACACAATCCAGAACAGGCAAACTTTGGTCTTGGTTGAGATGTTGGGTCACTTCCACAGACATCACTTCAGGGAAGCAAATGCTGCGGCTGGTTGACCAATTTGGCTGTGGATTTCTACCGTTGATGCAATTTGATTTCCATTTGGTTTCTTGCCTTGTTTCACCGGTTGCCTAGTTTTGGTCGCCTTGCTTCCTTTTGCAGATGGGCTTAGGCTCGTCTTTGGTGGAGTTACAGTACAATAGTAATAGTGCAAACTACAAAGCAAAATGCAAGAACAGATGATATCACTGACTAAATACACAACTATCACATACCACTTGTACAGATTTGCTCAGATTCCTGGAGTCCTCAGCCAACAAGCTGACCCCCAACTGACCATTCCTCAGCTGATTCAGTGCTGGGCCGGCCAATCAGATGAAAGGATCCTTCTACCCGATGATTACAGTGCTCCTTAATCTGAAATGATTTTTCGATAGGCATTCAAACAATATGGCAGTAAAGCAGTGCAACCAAGTGTCACGTGGAAGTACCAAGAAGAGAAACAGAATAGATGAGCATTAGTAATGGTTTATAAATATCAAATTACTTATGTTTTAGTATTAATAACCTGCAACAGAGTTTCAGAATGTATAGCTAATCCACAGCTCTAGTCAGGGTGTGCTAAACTGAAGTTGTGAGTCTCCAACTGGGATTTAAAAGCTGAGACTGAAGGGCCACTTCTTATAGTAGCAGGCAGATCATTCCACAGCTTTGGGGTCCTGTAACTTAAAGCTTGACCTCCCACTGCAAGTAGAAGCCAATCTCAAAAACAATCATTAAATGACAATTGACATGGGCAGAACATATGCTATGAACAGACCAAAGAACCCATTAGAAAATATGTGCTATATAACCCGTCAGAGACAGTCCAAGTGCCTAAACACGATCATCCATGCAACACATCGCTGACACCAGCAGCACTGCAATTTGACTGTCCGTGAAATCAAAAAGGGTCAAAACCTCGGTTTTACATGTCATACGAAGGATGGTGTCATTTTTGTAGCACAGTGTCCCTGTCACTGCACTGGAGCATTGGGATCCACAGTCACACCACAGGGTAAGCGCCCCCTGCTGGCCTCACCATCACCTCTTCCATCAGCAACCCAAGCTTTTCCAAGATGGTCTCCCATCCAAGTACTGGCCGGGCCTGACTATGCTTAGCTGCAGTTGGATGACCTCTTCTGAAGTGTATGAATTGTGACAATCGACCTGTATGTATGCCGCAATAAAAAATCCATGATCTTCTTCTTATTTTGTTTTTAACTGTTACTCACATGTCTCGATGCATGCTCAATAATCCAGGTAATGAAATTCTAGGAAGTTCTGTTTATAAGGTTGGAGAAACCTGCAGTCAACTGAGACTGAGGAAGTCACTTGGATAAAGGATGGAACGGATCGAGGAAAAAAAAATATATGTCCAGATGAACAGAATAAACTTTCTAGAATGTTACTCACATGTATTTCTCTCAGTCCTCACTGTCCCGTGCTGGCCTCACCAACACCTTCTTCCAGCAGCAACCCGAGCTTTTCTCCCATCCAAGTACTAGCCGGGTCTGAGCAGACTTAGCTGCAGGTGGATGAATCATCTGAAGTGCTTGTGGTACGGCTGCTGGCTGCTTATAAGTTGCTTTCGATAAAAGCATCTGCTAAATAAATAAATGTAAATATAATAATATTCATCCGATGATCTTTTATGTAAATTTGGTTAATTGGCACCGCTTAACTGGACTGGGGTGTGGGTTTCTGCGTAAAAGAGCCCTGTGATGGACTGGCATGTAATCCAATACTGTCAATAGATTCCAGTCCAGGATGACCTGAGTGGAGTGAATAATGGACGGAAGAAGTGAAATTTATTATCCATCACTCCGAAGCAGAATACACTAATAAGCCTGTCTGCTTATTTTTATTGATTTATTTACTTAGGCTACTTATTTATTTTCCAGTTAGCAGAAAGGTTTTTTTTGGGAATATGTCAATAAAAGTTACACAATGAAGAAATGAGCATCACTCGTCTCTACCGCAAAATGAGAGCTTTCTGAAATACCAGCTGTTTATTCTTCCCTGAATTTTTATGACTACACAACAATCAGTTCCCACAAACATGAATTCCATCAGAAATGAGACTGCCGAGCGTCTCGCCCCTCCTAGGCCCGGGATTAGAATTGGAATAACAAATGGCTCTTGAGGAATGTGTTTTTGTTGCAGTTGTGGTGCAACACGGTCAGGTGATCTCCTGCTGGGAGTCCCTCAGGGCCTCCTCGCTCCTTCTACTTTCTCGCAAAAATTTACTAGAGCAATAAATCTAATGCACTCATGGAGAAAAATTAAAGTTGAGAATCCCAGGAGGGGCTCAGAGAAGGGGAGCTTGAGGGGGTTTTTGTAAGGAAAAACCCCACAGAAGCAAAAAAAAAGGCCGAGGCATGTACTGCTAGCCGAGAATTCTACTGCTGCCTGATATTTTTCTATAAAACACACACACACACACACACACCGACACAAACTAAATAAAAATAACTTAGCATTGTCTAAGGGGATATGGCTTGAAAGGTAGTCCTATAAAATGGTGCTCTTTGTTTCTTTGCAGCTGCGTGGATACATTTAAGCGGAAGCATTAATCTGATTTCTAATCAACTATACCTGTTTGAAATGGGCTGTGATATTTGACATTAATTCAGATTTTTCTACTGCGATGATCGCCAGATGACGGTGAAGGTGCTTTAAACACGTGTCCATTTTAAAAAAGAAAAGATTGTTGAGAATGTTTCTTTTGAATGCTGAATATTCTAAAATCAAAAATTGCGAAAGATTTAATTCTCTTCATCTTTCAATATCTAAAATCCAACGTCCGTCTGTCTGTCTGTCTGTCCACTTGTCACAAGAGAACTACTTAACGGATTTAGATTTTTTTTTTTATATATATAATTTACTTGAACATTCCGGTTGATTTTGTGACTTCTCTCATCGTGCTAAGAATCTTAGTTCGGTTTATTCACGTGAATCCGAGAGAGAGGCTGCGGGCCAAAGGGAGAGGGAGGCATGACGTCAGGAGTAAGGAGCCAGGCCAGGAGCCTCATTCACTCGCCAGCCTCCGTTTGAGTCACTCCTCCTCTCGCCACGTGTTGGAGCGCACCTCGCCTCCGCTTAGCTAGCGATACCCGTTTGTTCGGCAGACATTATCATCTACAGATTGTTAAGGAGTAACGTTTGACGTTTTTGAGAGAGAGAGATCAGAGCTCCATGTGTTTTAGATGGTACCTGCTGATTGGCAGAGATATCACAGCCCCCATATGGGGGACGCTCTCCCGTCAGAGCTGAATACAATCAGATACAGTGGCAACGTTTGTCTTCAGAGTGTACCGACCTTCTGCTTGGCCTGAGATACCTTGGCAACATTTTTACATTTTTGGCAAAGAGATCACAGCTACATTCTTGCCCCGATAGCAAAACCAAAAATATTGTATATCAAGAGGCCCTCAGATACGAAAGCTATCAATATTAATTCTTCTCAATACAAATTATTACATTTTTTTTATTGATGTTTAAAGTTTGTCCTGTTTCGTTACTATGCAGGTGAAGCCACGGGGGACAGCTGGTCTGTTATAATATGGAAGGTCAAACACCGACTTCCCTCCACACCAAAATATCATGACAGCTAACAGTTTCTTAAATTGTGCTTTTTTTTTTAAGCCATTTTCACTAGTGGTGGATGATTCGGTTTTTTTGAACACCACTGTGTAGTGAATCATGGGAGTCGATTCACGAGCGTGAATAAAATCGATCCAGTAGATGCCCAATGGGAGAGATGAGTCACCCTCATGATGCCGTCAGCCTCTTTCGTTTAAATGTTCAAAGTGCAAGTGCAAGTAGCACCCGTCTGGCTCACGATTTTTTTGGAGGCAGAACTGAATCATCATTGGCGAAAGAGAACTCTGTCATTGATCATTCTCTCGTTCATCATGCAAGTACGATGCACTAAATATTGTAGAACTCTCACATGCAGTCAATGCAAAAACCTAGTAACGGCCCTTTCTTTTTAGTTTTTGGAGTTACTAGGTCTTTCCTGATGTTATAAGGTAGTGATGAAGGCCAAATACGTCTTCATTCTGGTCATAGCACGATGGAAGAAGCTGGTATGGACACTGTATTTTACATACTGCAAGACAAAAACTTAGCAACTCTATTGACCAATCAGGAAAGACTGTCTAGAAATGAAAACTTTATTACCTGCCCCTCATGATGATTTCAATTCCCTGTAGTTCCTGCACTCAAAAGTGTTTTCAGCAATTACCGTATATAATCGTGGATAAGTTTTCCCAGGGATAAGTTGGGACTTGATTTTATCGTATAATTTCTGGTATTTTATAATGTTGGTGGTATAAGTCGAATGCGGAAAACTCACACTATTGGTCCAAGAGATTACGATATGCTAACGCCCACCTGAGAGAGTAGCCAGTGAAGCACACAGCCTTTTTTTTCTATATGGGTGTGGCAATGCGCTGTATCAGCGTGTGCTCCTAACCTCTCTCTCTCACTCTCTCTATTGTGCCTACGTGCCACACGGTAATACCCAAACTATTCCAAAGCGACATTTGCACTGCTTTGTGTTTTTTGTATCTCACACCCTCATACACCTTTATCGTAAGAGCATCCCTTATCTACGATGGAACGCTTGATCAGAAGAAACTATGAAGCTGGTTTTAAATTAAACGTCGTTGAAGTGGTGAAAGAAATTGGTAACCGCGCTGCTGCAACAAAATTCGGTGCATCTGAGAAACTGGTGCGAGATTGGAGGAGGCAAGGAGATGTACTGTATAAATAAAAAAAATGTAAGTGACATATTTTTGAATGGCCGTATAAGTCAGGGTCTGATTTTAAGATCGATTTTTCAGGTTTCAAGACCTGACTTATACGTGAGTATATACGGTAATAAACTCCTAAAGTGTCGAGGTCTCTCAGTTCTGCATCCAAAGCAGTTGTTTTGGTTTTAAATTAGAAACTAATTGAACAAAAAATCTTAACATTTTGTATTTTATAGCATATGTTTAATATCTGCGTTTGCCATGTGTCATTCATGAGACTTCACTTTTTAATACATTAGTTATATGCTGCACTCAATGGAGTAGTGGCTCGGTGGCTAAGGATCTACACTGGTAATCAGAAGACTGACCCCAAATAAAAATGGGAAATGCTAAGGAAGAAGACGAAGAAGAATAAAAAATATGCGGCATTCCCCTACGATTAACACGACATAGTCTTATAGACTCTGAACCGAATAAATTGTATAATAGAAAAAATAGTCAAAATATGCAATGCTATGCGCTGGACATTTAAGAGCTCTTTAGAGTAATGTCTTTGTGGACACCTCTGTGTCATATCATTACTACTGTATTATTACTGGTGTACAAAATTTTAATATTTACATTAACGATGTATTAATTGTGGTAGAGTTTATGCTCCAGAGGAATGACGCGCTCACCCTCAGAAGCACGAAGAGGTATAAAGTAGTCCTTCTCTGTTAGCTGAGTGGCTTTACGTACCCATTGAGGATGACGACTTGCGACCTCGCAGCACGTACGACAGTTAATCCCAGTGAAGCTTTTTTTTAATTTATAATAAGATATTTTATTGCACACACATTCAGTTTGCCACCAATTACTATAACAGTACATTCAACACAAAAACGTGAGGGTGGGGGCGTGGAAAGTGGGTGGAGTCAAAAGAGATGCAGCTGACAGGGGCGTTATCTTACGAGCCTCAGAATGTCCCAGGTCGCTGAATCTGTCCGAGGCCTAAAACCGTCCTGACTGCAGCTGGACACTTCTCTCAGGTCAGGTCAGTAGTTGTAGTGGCTCCCCTCTTACTAAAGAGCTTTAAGTAATGAGAAAAGTGCTATCTAAATGTTATGAATTATTATTATTATTAAAGACCACCTAAAGAAAATGAGATCAATTAGAGGTAAAACAGCTGAGGTCAGGTCAGGTTCAGGTTGGGGTACTTGCATTGGTACAGCACATTGCCACACACACACCACACGACGAAACAGCTTGGGATCATGGTTGGCAGCCCCCTCAGGCAGACACGGGGTCCATTCCCACCCTCCAGGAAAAGACCCTCTATGTGCCGCAGACGGGTGTTACGTGGGCATCCCCTTGGCCTGGTCCAGCCTCTCAGGTCCTCAACAATGAGCCGGATCACCCTCAGGGAATCGTGCCACATGACCATAGTGGCGTAACTGACATTCCCTCACAATGCAGGTCATGTGCCTCATTTAGGACTACGCGAGCAACACAAAGTCAAACCAGTGGTACCCAAGGATTCTCTGAAGAGACACACATGAAGGAGTCCAGTCTTCGTCTCAGGTCACTGGATAGCGTCCATGTCTCGCAACCATATAACAAGACCGGAAGCACCAGGACTCTAAAGATTTGGACCTTCATCCTTTTGCAGAGATATCGGGATCATAGATCACATAAAAGTTCTACTTTGCTCTATTAATATTAAGGAATACACTATAAATTATAAATATAAAAATCACTTACGCTGTTAGGTTCTGTGTCCCAAAAGTCATGGAGCTCTCGAGTCTAACAAACCAATGAAAGATTTCCCGTGGGGTGGATTCCCATCTGTTATGGATGACAGGAGTACAATGTATACATTGCTTGCCTAAATATTTCTGTCTTCCAGCAAACCCCAGCCCTCTTGTATTTTTTATTAGATTTTCCTTTAAAGGGTAATTGGGGAGCTTAATGAGACCTTATCCAACAAGACAGGAAGGCATATAAAGGTGACATTTCAGTCTGCTTTGATGAGGATTTCACAGAAGAAGGGCCAACTACTCCTGTGAAATATTTTGTAGGTAACTGGTTCATCACACTTCGCCTAAGACAGCAAAGGAGTTATTACAAATGCTTATTATTCAGTCACCATTTTCTAAATTGTATCTATTTGTCAGTTGGTAACAGCGCATGATAATTTTTCACCAGGCACCAATAAAATTGAAATCAGTCCTAGTTTAGAGTAATTATATGCTCAGTTCATTGGCCAAGTGAAGATATACAATACAATACAATACAATTTATTTTTTGTATAGCCCAAAATCACACAAGAAATGCAGCAATGGGCTTTAACAGGCCCTGCCTCTTGACAGCCCCCCAGCCTTGACTCTCTAAGAAGACAAGGAAAAACTCCCAAAAAAAAACCGTTGTAAGGAAAAAATGGAAGAAAACGTGGGAAAGACAATTCAAAGAGAGACCCCTATTCCAGATAGGGTGGGCGTGCAGTGGGTGTCAAAAAGAAGGGGGACAATACAACACAATACACAGAACAGAACAATCCTCAATACCGTATAAAAAATTTTTACAAGTATGGAGCAGAATTTAACAGTAGATGACATCACATAATATGATTTGGTTGGATTTGTTCAGAGTCCAGGAGACCTCATGCATAACACCGTGCATAGAATTCACACCCTAACATGGTGTACAGACAAAAGCGGAAATGTGCTTACACACAAAAAAATCCAGATGCATAAATCTGTGCGAATGCCAACTTCCACGTTCTTCTGCTCCATAAATCTCGGTCAGCGTGAAAAGTAACACACGTGCTCGCACCTATTGTCTCGCCCCAACTCCTCCCAGATTTACGCCTCTTTGAATATGCAAATCAATATAAATAGCCCTTAAGCTCAGCATTCTGTGAAAAGGCAATGACAAAAGCATGGGGGAAAATAAAAGATTTCAGCGAATATCAAGTGGAGGCAAAGAAAAACTTACTGT
Source organism: Polypterus bichir lapradei (assembly GCA_026402145.1). Lineage (NCBI taxonomy): Eukaryota > Metazoa > Chordata > Cladistia > Polypteriformes > Polypteridae > Polypterus > Polypterus bichir. The sequence goes on from JANRMT010061414.1 coordinate 10,689,227, forward strand.
TTGTTGGTTTAAATAGTGGCATAAACAACAAAAGGAAGTTGATCGAGTGACATAGAGTGTTTGAGAAACTCGAAAGCTCACGTTCACAAAGTCGCACAGTGCCGGAAATAAAAAAGAAGTTGTCATATATAAAAGGCGAGTCGTAGCCCACCGTCTGAGTGTCATATGAAAGCTTATTAGGGTACAGAGAAAAAAAGGCACACAGTGGGGAAAAAAGCAGGAAATATCAACTTTAATCTCAAAATTTCCACTTTAATCAGGTAGTTTATTTTGTCATTAAAGTAGAACATCATAAACTTCATCTTAAAATCGTTTAATTTACTAGTTTCTCAAATCCCATCGTAACTAAAGTAGCACATTAAATGCTTTGTTTTGTATTTGATCTTCTATGTGCTCTATGTGTGTGAATCACTACGTGCTTCCGGGCTTTCTCTTCCTCCGACTGGACACAGAATCCATTACATTCGTGATATTACAGCTCTCTGAATAAATAAAATACTGAGATGTACACGGAGTTAAAGCATGTTATTAAACATGGGAACACGGTGGCACAGTGATTGTTCATGTCTCACGCAAGATGCTTGCTGCGCGACCTTCGATGAAATAATTTATTGCAGCAGTACTGTCTCTTTCAAACGTACTAACCCCCAATTCCTGTCCTTACTTTTCTTTCTCCAAATACCTAATCGCCACACAATCAGCTCTGTAATAGACATTAAGCCATCTGTAAGCTTAGAATGCAGATTCTTCAAAACATTTAAGGAACATTGAAATATCTTCGTAGTATGTGTTTAATTATTCTGTCCATCAATCCTTTCAGTGTTGCGCCAGCCCCAGCAAGAATACAGCGTGAGGAAGGAACAATTTGTGAACGGGGCGCCAGCTCCTTGCTAGCGCTGCAACAACGTGTCCTCACATGTTTATTTATTAACAATATAGATTATTTAAATTAAGTTAAAGTTTTATCTGTATAATATAATAAACATATTTTGCTGCATTTCATCTTAAAAATTACATTGTCATCATATATAAATACACGCTTTTTTAAAGTGGCTCAGGTTGTGCAATATTATAACTGTAGTGCAAGTTTACAGTGAAGTGATTGTACTTATAAGTACAAAGTGTTCTACCGGAGCACTTGATGGACTGATTGAGTGCGCTTAGAGTTCTTGGGATGAAACTGTTTGTGAACTGTGAGGTCCGTACAGGAAAGGCTCTGAAGTGTTTGTCATATGAGAGCAGTTCAATAGACAGCATGGCTGAGGCAGCGTGTGCTTGATGCTGTATACCGATAATTTTTTTTCTGATCAGCTGTGGTAGAGCTGTGATTCACACTCAGATACAGTGATATAAATACTCCGAGTGGTGCAGAGAGAGTAATATGGAAAAAGATGATCCGCTGTGGCAACCCCTAACAGGAGCAGCAGAAAGAAGAGGAAGAAGGTGCAGTGAGAATAACAACACTAAAGCAGTTATGGTATTTAGAATAGTTTGACCATTCTGTGGACCATTATATTGTTACTGGTTAATTACAATCAGATGCATTAAACTAATAAACAATATGCAGTTAATTTCAGTGCATTTATAAAGCCGCATCAGGGATGTGGATCTAAAAAAGAAAGGGAAACCACACAGGAAAAGTAGCACTGCTTTGATGCTGGGTGCCGCCAGTCTGCAAAACAGAGCGGAGAACTTGCGTACACCAGGGTATGAGGCACCGTGGAAATGTCGTTGCTTACACCAAAGTTTAGGTTTTATACATCGTGATTTGAACGTGGAAACGTTCGTACGCAACATTTTTCTGCATATGCACCGTTTATACATGAGGTCCCTGGAGACCTCAGCCATCAGGCTGCCTTCCCCATTTGGGCATTCCACTGCTGAGACAGCACTGGGCCAGCCAATCCGATGGAAGGACCCCTCTACACGACGATTCCTGCGATCCTCCATCAGAGATAACTTTACCATAGGCAGGCAAAACAACTTGGCAGATGGGCAGTGGCACCAAGTGCCACATTTGAGTACCGACAAGAGAAACAGAATAGGTGAAGGTTAGTAAAAAATTATAACTATCATGTTACTTATGTTTTAGTGCTAATGACTAACAACAGAGATGCAGTCTACACAGTTAATCAGCAGCTCTAGTCAGGGTGAGCTAAACTGAAGTCGTGAGTCTTCAGCTGGGATTTGAAAGCTGAGACCAAAGGGGCATCTCTTATAGAAGCAGGCAGACCACTCCACAGTTTAGGGGGGCCCTGTAACTAAAAGCTCAACCTCCCACTGTTATTTTATTAATTTTTGGAATCCTAAGCAGACTGGCATCTTGAGATCTTAATGTGCGCTCTGGTTTGTAAGTCATGATAAGTTCAGACAAGTAAGCCAGACCTTGGCCTTTTAATGCTTTATATGTTAAAAGGAGGATTTTGAAATCTGCCCTAAACTTAACTGGGAGCCAGTGTAAGGACTTGAGGACTGGAGTTCTGTGTTCGTATTTTCTTGTTCTTGTAGTAATTCTTGCAGCAGCATTTTGGATTAACTGGAGGCTGAATAGAGAACACTTTAAACACCGCACTGCAGTAGTCAATCCTACTAGAAATAAATGCATGAATTAATTTCTAATTATCCTGATAATTTCCCAACATTTTTAAGATGGAAGAAACCTGATTTGGACAACTTTGTAATGTGCGCTTTAAATGACATGCTAGAGTCAGAGATAACTCCGAGATTGCGGGCTGATTCAGTAAAATTAATGGGGATTCTGGACAATAGAAATGAAATCTCTTTTTAACGTTCTAAATATAAATTCCTGGCAATGTTTAAGGATTAAGAACAGAGAAAAAAAATACTGATGTAGAGCAAAAAAAACGCGTAGCAATGACTTGATTTTGGGGTGTTTCTACCTGAACTAATCTTCAGAACGAGAAAGATGGACATTGTCAGCTCAAAATATACTTCCAATAATATTCGAACCATGAAAACCACTTACGTCATTAAACAAACGTAACTTATCTTTTAAAAAATCACTGAACCTGATATCTCCCGTAAGAGGTTTGAGATAAAGAAATTCCAATTTTAGAAGCAGATTCAGCGCACCTAAAATCTACAAAGCAAGAAACACCCGGATTTTTTGCAAGAGAATTTTGCCATTATTAGCTATTATTACACGTGCATGCTTGGGAAGCAGTTTCAAGGCCTGTGAACTTGTAATTCCACCCCAAGCCAAGGGTTGGCACTGTCTTATAATGATTCTCCTTCTCTTTCCATCGGTATACTCAGAACCCAACATATCACTGGCTCATTACATCACTTTCGATACTGGGATTTTCCTGGACCCACCTATTCCACCTCACCAAACTTCAACACCATCTTTTTCCAGTCTGATCGGAGTCTTGCTATGTTTCTTACGTGACACATTTGTTAGTTTTTAACAGCATAATATGTGAGGTTTGTGTGAGGATGTCCCATCCCTTTATCTGCATCTCTGTGTTTCATTTACACTTTCTATGTTGTGATTCAGGCTGGCTATTGATGTTTTGTAGCCTTTGCCTTTAAGAGAGGCCATATTGTGTACCGTTGTCAGGGGCACGGCCCGTGTTTCTGGGGGCGTGGTCGCCAGGGTCGTGACCTTGTCTTAATCAGCAAGGTCAGCTTTTTGCTCTGATCCTTATCCGATATTTGGATAAAATTCTTATTTTCACTTTGACTTCTCGTGCGATGAATTTTTGTGTTATTTGATTTTAAATTTTGCCTCTTGTCTGGGTTTCGGTTGCTTTGGTTTATTTTTGTTTGTTTGCTTTTTGCTCGCATCTCATTGTTTCCTCAAGAAATGAGTGATCTGGTTTCCTGCCGAGTCGAGACAATCTAATTGTCATGATTTTAAAGGAAGTGTCAGTCCGGCCATGTGGCGCGATCCTCACCATTGAGGACCCGAGCGGCTGCACCAGGCCAAGGGGGTGCCCACGTAACACCTGGCTACGGCAGATAGAGGGTCATTTCTGGAGGCTGGGACTGGACTGGTGGGGTTGCCAACCAAGATCCCGAGGTGTTTTGTCATGTGGTGGGTGTGGCAAAGAGCTGTACCAGTGTGTGTTCCCCAACCAGACCTAACCTGACCTCAGTTGCTTTGTCTCTAATTGATATCAGTTTCTTTAGATGATCTTTAATAATAATAATAATTCATAACATTTAAAGAGCACTTTTCAGGGGAACCACTACAACTACCACCACAGTTTAGCATCTACCTAGAGGATTTGATTACAGCCATTTTTTCACCAGTACGCTCACCACACATTAGCTCTTAGGTGGTGAAGTGGCGAGAGACATAGCCAATTAGAGACAGAAGATGTTTAAGGGGGCCAGAATGGCTAGGCTGTGGTGGTCACCTTAGCCTGGACATCGGGATACACCTTACTCTTTATGAAAGACGCCCAGAGATCTATTATGAGGGTCAGACCTCAGTTTTACATCTCATCTGAAGCAGGGCATCTCTTATAGTAGCAGGCAGATCATTCCACAGCTTTGGGGTCTTGTAGCTACAAGCTTGACCTCCCACTGCAAGTAGGAACCAGTCTCAAAAATAATCATCAAAACAAAGTTGAAATGGGTAGGACACATGTTACGAACAGACCCAAAAGAACCCATTAGAAAATATGCGCCATATGTCCTGTCAGAGAGGCTCCAAGTGCCTAAATAAGGTCATCCAGGCAACACACCGCCGACACCACCAGCACCGCAATTCAACTGTCCCCAAGTGAAATCGGAAAGTGTTCGAACCTCAGTGTCATCTGTAGGATAGTGTGTCATTTTTGCAGCACAGTGTCCCCGTCACTGCTCTGGTGCATTAGTGTCCACATTCAGACCACAGGGCAAGCGCCCCCTGCTGGTCTCACCAACACCTCTTCCAGCAGCAGCCCAAGCTTTTCTTAGATGGATTCAGTACTGGCTGGGCCTGAACGTGCTTAGCTGCAGTTGGATGACCTCTTCTGAAGTGCATGAATTATGACAATCGACCTGTATGCATGCCACTATAATAAATACTTGTTTGTTCTTCTTCGTTTTGTTTTGTTTTTAACCGTTACTCACATGTATTTCTCTAAGTCCTCACCATTTTTTTTTTTTTTTCCAAGTATGTGAAGTCTTTTTTTCGAAAAGCCCTGCTTTTCAGTTCTTTAATGAAGCAGAGGAGGAAAAGGAGATGACAGGTGCCAGTGGATCAAAGAAACAAGGATACACCATTCTTCACGTGCAAGTTTTGTTACGGGTTTTCCATTTTGATTTTGACGCAGCTTTTCTATAATCTCTTTCCCCCTTTTATTCGCCTGCTAGCCACTTTAAAACCGTTTTCCTTCCTTTCTTTAACAGAAAAAAAAAAAAGCCCACTGACACCAAAATAGCGGCTTCAGCTGTCGTAACAAGGAGTTGTTCGTGAGTGGAACTGTTGTAAGTCGCGGCATAATGGTCTAATCAGTGATTTCAGTGAGGCAATTCTAGCTGATGTTCTTGACGATTCTTCTTTTTTACTCTCACATGAAAGACATTTGCAATTTCTGCCGCTTGAAAAGCACTTTTGTTCCCGGGGACTTCCAACCTGTCTTATCAAATGCGTTAACGTCTCTACTCAAAGGCGCTGCAAGAAAGCCAAAAACATACAAATCAGTGTATTTATTAGATTACCTAAATATAGGAGAGGGAATAAGCAAAGGAAAAAGCAGCAAATAAATGGGAAATAGCAAATTCTCTCTGAGCCTTAACTTGATGATTTCGCGACTGCTGACTGTCAGGTACTTTATGTCAACCCCTTGAACGTTTCAAAGTTTTATGCTTGTGTGTTCTCCTATTGTTTTATTCTGGCGCACCATTTCCAATGGATTTCTGGGTTTCCATACGACTGAAAGACGGTGAATTACATTGTGATGAATGGTAATACGCATTAGCATGAGGCTCTGCTCTTCCTAGGACAGGAGGTTTTGGAACCATTGTAAGATGGGGGCTCTTCAAATCCTTTTAATAAATGCTTATTTTCATATCATTTTGTCATTTTCAACGCACTTTATCTGTTTATGTCAGCCACTTTTGCACATTTGCTTTCTTTCAGCACTGCAGTCATTTAAAGCCTTTAGGAGCTAGTTAATAGAGGCAGGTGCTCATGCTAACTGTGGAGGGTCAGAAATGGAAGCTATTTATGTGTTATCTTATTGACCTCCAGGTACTTACTGTTACTTTTCAGCCTGTGTCCCATCTCTACCTCAAGTATGGCTTCCTTTTTGGTTGTTTTTTTTAACTTTAATCATACCACATGCACTTCTGCACAAGTCATCCACCTGGAGCTAAGCAAGTTTGGGTCCGGCCAGTACTGGGATGGGAGACCATCTAAGAAAAACTTGGGTTGGTGCTGGAAGAGGAATTGGTGTTGGTGAGGCAAGCCGGGGGGGCGCATACCCCGTGGTCTGAATTGTGGCTCCCAATGTCCCAGTGTTGTAAAAATGGCGCCATCCTTTGGATGAGACGTAGGAATCGAGGTCCTGACTCTGGTTATTAAAAATCCTTGATCATTCTTCAAAAAGAATAAGATGTCCATGGCCTAGTCATTTTGGCCCTGTAATCGTCCCCTGTCTCTCACCACTTCACCACCTGGCAGCTCATGTGTGGTGAGCATACTGGCACAAAAAATGGCTGCCGTTACATCATCCAGGTGGGTGTTACATACTGGTTGAGTGGGAAATTGCCGGTCACTCACTGCTGAGCTGTATAAATGTAAAGAATTACTACTAATATGTATATTTCTGGGCGGCATGGTGGGTTGCTTCCCGGGTCCTCCCTGCGTGGAGTTTACATGTTCTCCCCGTGTCTGTGTGGGTTTCCTCCGGGTGCTTCGGTTTCTTCCCATAGTCCAGAGACATGCAGGTTAGGTGGATTGGCGATTCTAAATTGTCCCTAGTGTGTGTGTGTGTGCGCGCCCTGTGGAGGGCTCGCACCCTGCCCGGGGTTTGTTTCCTGCCTTGTGTCTTGTGTTGGCTGGGATTGGCTCCAGCAGACCCCCATGACCCTGTAGTTAGGATATAGCAGGTTGGATAATGGATGGCTGGATGGATGTATATTTCTTTATCATTTTGTTGTCTTTGTTCTTTCTATGTTTGGTTTATCTGATCTTAAATTGTTTAGTGATATTGTGCTTTATTTGCATTTTGCTAATATATATTGACACACATGCATGTCAGAGGGTTACCGTCAGGGCTCCTCAGATGTAAGCACTACCACCCTGGGACAAAAGTTGGCCCAATTGCTGTCTCTTCTGTATCTTTTTCCTCCCATGGCTTAGAGAAGATGCCCATTAAGGGCAACTGACTCCACCCCTTCTGGCTCACGAGCTTTAAAAGCAGGGCGCCTCCAGAAGGAGACGTCTCATTTGGGAGGTGAGCCAGCTGCCTGATAGAGCTCTGATCTTAAAGCTTGACCCGGAGCCAATGGTGGAACATTGCTTTGTTTCTTATTGCACCACGTTTTTGACTCGCCTTATTATTTCGAGTAAATGGGGTGGTCTGGCTGGTACCCCAACATTTCAGCTAGCCTCTTTTATTACTCACGGTTGCTGACAATGTATTGTGTTCTCTGCCCTGTTCCCTTTATGTGGAGTCTCAGACGGTGGGATACCTAATATTGCAGTTAGGGGCCACCCCAGCAGAACCTAAGAAGAAACCATTGATAATATGGCTGTTTTGGCACTAGGATTGTTCCTGTTTTTTGGTTTTTGCTTTTTCTCTGGGTTAAGATTCTCTGTTTTTGACCCTTTACCCTCAACCTCAGGTACTGACTCTGGTTTATGAAGATTGGGCTTGTTTGCTTTAAGGTCAACCGATTTTATTTTGCCATTCTCACATCAAGAATTGAGTTTCTGTTTTAGCTTTTCCTAAACACTTGGAAATTTCATCTTGCTGTCACTTTTGGGACTTAATTTATCTACCCAAATTTTGTTTAGAGCTGTGGTTTAGAAATTCAGTTTTTTAACAACCTTTTCTAATGCCATTTTGTTTTTGCATCTTTCGTTACCATAAGGAGTCTCCCATATGCGTCAGGGTTGCGCCACTCGTGACATCATCGGTATAAACTTCATCCTGAAATAGTCATGAGTGTCCCAGATTGGACCAAAGTTTGTGTACTTCTCTTTGTGAACTTTTGATTACTGGTACTTTGAAAGTAAGCTCTTTATTTGATCTCTGATTTTCGGTTTCAATCACATCTCTCTCTCTCTGTTTGACTTTTTGTTTTGACCCTTGCTTTGCTTTTTGACTCAGTTCTTCCTCTAGTCCTTCATGTTTAATTTTTGAATTGACTTCCCACTTTCCAGTTAGTCTGTTTCGCTCCTCACTCTGTTTTTAGTTGCCATCTTTTCGAATTCTCTAAGTAAAACTAATTAAGTTTTGTTTAAGGATGTGAAAAGTAACAGACACGACATACGTAAAAAGGTTTGGGGCAGCCACCCGTATAATATTCCTGGCTGCAAATGGTTTTTTGAATAATACAGAGCTGTTGAGTCCAAGCTAGAACTCATGAGGGTTGGGAAAGATGGCGGCTTTAAGGGATTAGACCGGAAGTGATGTAGGGTAACTGGAAGTGATGTCCTTCTGACATCACTCTGTGCGCCGGAACCGGAAGTGACGTTCTTCTGGGCACCAAGGCCGAAAGTGACGTTCTTCTGGGCGCCAAGACCAGAAGTGACGTTCTTCTGGGAGCCGGAACCAGAAGTGTCATCACTGACTCAGATAGGTTTTTACGTGGCTGGTCTGTAGAGATAACAGGAGAAGGTTTAGTGCACCCCGCACTCCCCTGGCCTGCCGTGGAATTACCTTTACTTGCTCCACACAATGTCCCCCTACTCGCACGTGTGTGACAAGGGTCAGAGATTTTTCATGGTTTTCCCTGGAAGTGATTGCTGACCTTCACCTATCTCTTTAGTCCGGTCTTCATTTAGCTAGCATTCCCGTCTTTTTCCTCCAATTGCTCTCCTCCTCCTTTCAACAAATGGCGTGATTTATGCAAATGACTTCTACAACCGGATATCGAACTTTCAGGGGTGCTGCTGTCAATCAGGCTGTCTATTCCCAGAACAGCAAGTGTGGGTGCACAATCAGACCAGACAGATGAGCGGCAAACACATCACATTTTCTATGTGGCCGTGCTACAAGGGCTCATAGAAGGACAACAGGCAGGAATCATAGATGATGCTTGTCCTCATTTCTCTTATTTTATATTTTGATTACTCTCTTTGATGATTCTGCTCTATTACTATTATTATTCGGCACTATATCAATCATGGAGAATCCACTGCATCCACTAAACAGGATCATCTCCAGACAGAGGAGCAGCTTCAACAACAGACTGCTGTCACCATCCTGCTCCACTGACAGACTGAGGAGATCATTCACCACCCGGGGTAAACATTAACATTATACAAAGTTACTGTCTGTTATAGCTGCATTTTTATCACTCTTTAATTTAATATTGTTTTTTTATCAGTATGCTGCTGCTGGAGTATTTGAATTTCCCCTTGGGATTAATAAAGTATCTATCTATCTATTATATAGTGCCTTTCATATCTATCTATCTATCTATTTATCTATTATATAGTGCATTTCATATCTATTTATCTATTATATAGTGCCTTTCATATCTATCTATCTATCTAATATATAGTGCCTTTCATATCTATTTATCTATTATATAGTGCCTTTCATAACTATCTATCTATCTATCTATCTATCTATCTATCTATCTATCTATCTATCTA
>JANRMT010061414.1:10699020-10717473 GCA_026402145.1 Polypterus bichir lapradei
CTATCTATCTATCTATCTATCTATCTATCTATCTATCTATCTATCTAGTGCCTTTCATATCTATCTATCTTTTTATCTATTATATAGTGCTTTTCACATCTATCTATCTATTATATAGTGCCTTTCATATCTATCTATCTTTTTATCTATTATATAGTGCCTTTCATATCTATCTATCTAGCTATCTATCTATCTCATATATAGTGCCTTTCATATCTATCTGTCTTTTTATCTATTATATAGTGCCTTTCATATCTATCTATCTATCTATCTATCTCATATATAGTGCCTTTCATATCTATCTATCTTTTATCTATTATATAGTGCCTTTCATATCTATCTATCTTTTTATCTATTATATAATGCCTTTCATATCTATCTATCTAGCTATCTATCTATCTCATATATAGTGCCTTTCATATCTATCTATCTTTTATCTATTATATAGTGCCTTTCATATCTATCTATCTTTTATCTATTATATAGTGCCTTTCATATCTATCTATATAAACAAAATATATTATTATTATTTATACATATAAAAGGCAAAGCCCTCACTATCTCATCACTAATCCTCCCACTTTCCATAAAGGTGAGATGCTGCAATTTTGTGTGTTCATTCCTTGCAGTGTACCTACAAAAGTTAGGTATGTTTCATGTCCTACTACAACACCCAAGGGGGGGAAATGGGTGTACCCCCTAAACTGTATATATAGATAGGGGAAACCCCTTCTCACTATTTCTGCAACATCTAATATACGTAGGAAGCCCAAATTTCCCAAACTCATCCTTTACATCGTACTTACAAACGTTAATTATGTTTCATTTTGCGCCGTGACCCGTAACGAACTTTTGAAAATAATGTCTTCTTTTTGGCGGTTCTCACCATTATGCCGTAAGGAATTTTCAGAACTGACCTCTCCATATTTCCGTTAACAGAGGATTTCTTTCACGGCAGAGATGCACAAGGGCCGCCGCTAGTCCCCCTTCCTTTTTCCGCGCACTTACCAAGTGGTTGGCTCCCTGCCTATATACATTAACGACATCTCGTGCTCGTGTGCCTCCTCACTCACTTCCTTGCTTTCCTCAGCTGCTCATCGTGCTCACTGCTCCCTTCTTCTTTACTCCACCACTTCAAGCCTGTTATTGTTCGCCTGGCTTCACGTCTTCCTGCTGGTGACTCCTGCCTCATTGACAATCATGTTACGTTATTTTTAAAACGTTTCCTTTTCTTTTTCATAACTTCTTTAACACACTACTTCACCGCTGCAATGCGCGGGTATTTTGCTAGTTATTAATACTGAGCAAGGCCCTTAGCCTGAACATTATTCCAGGTGTGCTGTACAATGGCTGCCCCTGAGCTCTGACCCTCAGAGATCGTGCACAAAGTCAATTTCCCCTCAAGAGTTAATAAATTCTGTCATGTCAATAGAATCTGAACCTTTATTCCCTTACTTAGGCTTCTTTGGCCTTGTTCTGGGTTGAGGGGATGCTATGTAAGCACCAGCTATGTTTCATGGCATATGAATGCAATGTCCTGTATGTTGTAAGTGCGTGTTCTCTATGGAGTCTCTAGATCTAAACGCTATATACCTGCGCATGTATAGGGTATGACTTAGTATACATTTATCGTTTTGTATATCCAGCGTTACGTGTATCTATAAAATGTAAGCTTTTTTTTTTTCTTAAGTGCCAGATTTTGTATTCAGTAGAATATGCTGCAATTTGACAAACATCAGTGCAATGTAATTATGTTACTCTGGCAGGCAGCCAATCGTATTCATGCTGGATTGTTTTGCATTTCATTAGGGATTTAAATTATAACTGAGGAAAGTAGGTTAAGTAGACAAATGTTTCGGCTTGTGCCTTCACACTTTTCAGTTCCTCTGAAAGCATCTAGGCAGTGCTGTGTGTCGAACGTCTTTAGTTTAGTTTAGTTCTCCTGAATTACAGTCTTTAAGGTTGAGCTGTTGGAAATCTGTGTGGTTAGATTATACGTAATAGTTCAATAACATGATTGAGCGTATAGCACCAGATGCGTCACGGGCCCTTTCTCTTTTTGTCTCATTTTACCAAACTGTATATCTGAAATGCATTCTTAACTTAACTTGACCACTTTTTGCAGTTGTTTTGAGTTTATATTTTAAGTCATGTCACTATTGGAGGTCAAGTGTTTAGTATGATGAATAGCTGCAAAGCACAAACCTCAAAATCCAAGTAAATTCATTGAAAATCAATACAGACACACAAAAAAAGAAAAGGTTTCATTTCTGAATATCGGTATCTTCTACGGTTATACTTTATTATGCTATTTTGCTAAGTGTCTGGATCAGGGCTGTATTTTAGGGTCTTATGGCCCAACAAAGACATCAGTTGGCTGCAATTAGTACAAAATACAGCAGCAAGAGCCTTAACTAGAAAAAGAAAATCCGGGCACATCACACCAGTCTTGGCGTCATTACACTGGTTACCCGTGTCATTTAGAACTGACTGTAAAATACCATTAATTGTGCATAAAGCCTTAAATGATCTTGTCCCTTCCTATGCTTTGGAGTGATTGTCTTCCTACACTCCAAATCACAATCTTATGTATTCTAATGGTGGTCTGCTTATAATTCCAATAGCTAAGTTTAGAACAGTGATTTCCCAACATGGGGCACAATTCGAGAATTTAGGTATGTTAAACAATTTATCAAATGAAAAAACAGAAATTCACTGTTAAAAATGATAGAAAAATAAACAAATAATTTTTATTTTTTACAGAGACATTTATATACAGTAGAGTCTCGCTTATCCGACATAAACGGGCCGGCAGAATGTCAGATAAGCGAAAATGTCGGATAATGGGAGGTGTTAAGAAAAAGCCTATTAAACGTCAAACTATGTTATAATTTTACACATTACCTCGGAATCTCGGTTCATGAAAGTCTCTGAACACGTACAAATCGGGTTATGACCAAAAAGTTCGCCAAACTTTTGCATCTGTTCACGACCACACACTAGATATACGAACGAGCCAGTTTCCCTTTCGGTTTGTGCGCGCCGATGATTTCCGCACGTGTTCAGTCTCTCCCTGTGCATTCCCTGTGCAGCAAGAGAGAGACACAGACAGACAGACAGACACACACACATGCGCACGAGAGAGAGAAAGAGAGACGCATGCGTGCGAGATAGACACAGGCGCACGCACGCACGCACGAGACACAGACGCAAGCACACACACACACACACGAGAGAGAGACACAGGCAGGCGCACGCACGCACACGAGAGAAAGAGAGAAACAGCCGCATGCACACACGCGCACACACACACACACGCCAGAGAGGGCTGGCCACATAATCCACTGTAATCATGTTTTACAACAAAACAGAAAAATTTAACTGAAAAAATGAACTTAGCAACAAAAAATAGACTACGCTCACGCTCGCAGCTTGCAGTTCTTGTTGCCGATTGACGCGTTTTTTTTTTTTTTTTTTTTTTTTGTGGTGGGACGTCGGATAATACAGAATGTTGGATAAGCAAAGGTTGGATAAGCGAGACTCTACTGTATTTATATCAACATAGAAGGGATGGTGAAGAACCTTTTCATTTATGATTTTTTCTACTTAGAAATAGTTTTTTACCATTAAAATATTACATATTAAAATAATGTGAATTGTAACAGTGATTATAAAATTTTGCAATATAACAAAAATATAAAATGATCAAAATATTACAGAAAAAGCTGTCTTTAAAGTTATTTCATATTTATGAATATCACGTCTCTTATTATATGTTTTCAAAACTGTATTTGCTGTATTTTCATATTACTTCATATTATATTTATTCTTTTAACAATTTCTTAGTAATTTCTTTGTCAGTACTTCAATTGTTCTTTCCCTCCTTTGTTTCCATGTTCTTTGGAAGCTTTAATGACATTATGGGCTTCCTCCACATAAATAGGAGTTCACTTTTTGAATAGGTAATAGTAAGAATAAGGTATATGTTACAGTGGGGGACATCGTGATTTTAGAGAGGCCTAGGTGGGGCATGGCCAAAAAAAATGATTGGGAATCACTGGTTTAGAAGAAGTGGTGAGGTGGCCTTTTGCTATTATACACCTATAATACAGTACTAGGGTGTTGTACCATGTTAACCATTATGGATGGAATGAGAAGTCAAGCAAAATGACCCCTTTTATTGGCTAACTAAAAAGATTACAATATGCAAGCTTTCGAGGCAACTCAGGGGCCTTCTTCAGGTGAGATGTAATGTATTTACATCTAATATAATTTAATACATTAATCTTCTTCTTCTTCTTTTGGCTGCTCCCATTAGGGGTTGCCACAGTGGATCATCATCTTCCATATCTTTCTGTCTTCTGCATCTTGTTCTGTTATACCCACCACCTGCATGTCTTTTCTCACCACATCCATAAACCTTCTCTTAGGCCTTCCTCTGTTCCTCTTGCCTGGCAGCTCTATCCTTAGCACCCTTCTATCATTATACCCAGCATCTCTCCTCTGCACATGTCCAAACCAACGCAATCTCGCTTTCTTGACTTTGTCTCCCAACCGTCCAACTTGAGCTGACCCTCTAATGTCCTCATTTCTAATCCTGTCCATCCTCGTCACACCCAATGCAAATTTTAGCATCTTTAACTCTGCCACCTCCAGCTTTGTCTCCTGTGCCACCGTCTCCAGCCCATATAACACAGCTGGTCTCACTACCGTCCTGTAGACCTTCCCTGTCACTCTTGCTGATACCCGTCTGTCACAAATCACTCCTGACACTCTTCTCCACCCATTCCACCCTGCCTACGCTCTCTCTCTTCACGTCTCTTCCACAATCCCCATTACTCTGTACTGTTGATCCCAAGTATTTAAGCTCATCCACCTTCCCCAGCTCTACTCCCTGCATTCTCACCATTCCACTGACCTCCCTCTCTTTCATACACATGTATTCTGTCCTGGTGGTCCTACTGACCTTCATTCCTCTCCTCTCTAGAGGAGATCTCCAGCTTTCCAGGGTCTCCTCAGCCTGCTCCCTACTATCGCTTCAGATCACAATGTCATCAGTAAACATCACAGTCCATGGGGACTCCTGTCTAATCTCATCTGTCAACCTGTCCATCACCAAATAAGAAAGGGCTCAGAGCCGATCCCTGATCTAATCCCAGCTCCGTCACTCCTACTGCAACAACAACAACATTTATTTATATAGCACATTTTCCTACAAAAAGTAGCTCAAGTGCAGACCTCACCAATGTCATACTTCATACTCTTACATACTTCTCACAAACTCCTCTGCCATACATACATTAATATTATAGTAATTTTACATTTAATGTGATTACATTGTTGCGGGGATACATAATAATTAGTATTTGTGTGTTTTGTCTGTTCTGAGTGCGTTTTGTTTTTTATTGTCCCGTTCGCTATACTATATGTGTGTATCAGCAAATGTTGTCCCCATAATTTAAAAGGGGAAGGATGATGAAGGGAGACCGCAACCCCAAGATGGAAATTACCTGTTGAATCCACCAGTTACATCCGGCACATTCTGTATTTAAACAAGAGGGGCGAAAGGCAAAAGAGAGGAGAGAGAGAGAGAAGAAAAAGAATCATTTATGCATCCATATTTCAACTCATTTCCGGTTATCGTACAAGTCCATTACTTGCTTCTTAAGGATCTGGATTATTATCACGACTGCCAGCACCGAGTGACCCCGGGGTTTGGATACTTATTAACCATTGCTGAGGACACTTACGGTGAGGTTGTTTTTTTGTATTGTCAGGAGGAGGCAAAATATCATATCAGCCAATATCCAATATTACCAGACTTTATTAGCTTTTGGACTAATTTATCACTTTCATTATCATTCATCTGTGCTTGTGTTTCGTGTTTTGTAAATGTTGTATAATTAATAATTATTCACTGGTATTATTGGGCTAGTGGTGGTTTGTGTGCACATATGTATTATTGAATATCCGTCTGTCCTCGTGTGTATTTATATTTATCACTGTCAGTATATCCGTATTTGGTTTTACATATCTGTCTACTGTTTGCTTGTTATTTCGTCGTGTCAGGAAAAACAGGACAATCTGTAAGGAGTACGGCTTGTTATCGTCTGGAGAGTCTTCAGGCTGGTCCAAGGAAATAGTCTTGGTATTGTAGTGGCCGGTCTGGGTAAGCGGTCAGCCGTTACAACATATTGCCTGAAGAAGGGGCCTGAGTTGCCTCGAACGTTTGAGTATTGTCATTTTTTTAGGGAGCCAATGAAAGTCGTTGTTGTTTTGCTCGACTTCTCACTCCTATTATACACCTAAAATCTGAAATGCTTTACCAATAGAGAATCGCCCACCTGCTACATTTTAGATGTACTCTTAGACTATATGGGCATAGAATTGTCAAATTCTTCAGGGGTTTGCATACTTTGCTAATCTCTGCTTTTCTCTGATGTCGTTTCCGATTCTTCTGATTTAGTGTCTCATCCAAGTCCTGTGTAGCCACCTGTGATGCTGGAATGAAGGTGAGCGTCCAGAGCTGTCCAGCACACCAACTTTGTCCAATCCCTCTCCATCAAACAGTGAGGACTGACGTAAGCACATTTGAATGGCCAGTGAGGACCGGGGTGGTCTTTTGGCCTTGGAACCCCTGCAAATTTTGTTTTTGTTTTTTGGTTATCTGACCTCATCACCGGACACATGTTTGGAGACTTACATTATGATTATGTGTATAAGGACGCTACTGTTCTACTAGTTATATACTGTAGTTATAGTTTTATAAGATCGTATAGATTTATTTGTTATTTCTTTGTTACTTATTCATTAATATTTTATTCTTTCTTTCTTTCTTTCTTTCTTTCTTTCTTTCTTTCTTTCTTTCTTTCTTTCCCAGCAGTAATACCACATGCACTTCAGAAGTTAAGCCTGTTCAGGCCCAGCCAGTACTTGGATGGGAGACCATCTAGGAAAAGCTTAGGTTGCTGCTGGTAGAGGTGTTGGTCAGGCCAGCAGGAGGCGCATACCCTGTGGTCTGAATTAGGATCCCAATGCCTCAGTGCAGTTACAGGGGGACACTGTGCTGTAAAAACGGTGCCGTCCTTGGGATGAGATGTAAATCCAAGATCCTCACTCTCAGTGGTCACCCTTTGTAAAGAGTAGGGTGTATCCCGATGCCCTGACTAAATTGCCCACCCCGGCCTAGTTATACTGGCCCCGCCTAATCATTCCTTGTCTCTAATTGTGTCCCTCGTTCACCCCTTCACCACCTAATCGATCACGTGTACCGAGTGTACTGATGCAAAAATGACTGCCATCGCATCATCCAGGTGGGTGCTACACATTATGTGGTGGTTAAAATTGCTCCTCATGCACTGAAGTGCTTTAAGCGCTACATAAATGTAAAAAATTATTATTATTATTATTATTTATTAAATATTATTATTTTTATTTTTAATACAGGGTAAGTCAAAATTATGGTAACACTAATGGTACTGCTATATATATATATATATACTTATATAAAATTTTTGCAGACAATTTATGTGCCACATATGGTGCATGTGTTGAATGTGATGGCGAACAGGCTGAGACATTCCTGTAAATCTTCTTGCACATATGAAGTATGTTTTGTGAATAAATTGTTTCCGCCACAGAAATGTTAACATAATTTTGACTCACCCTGTATCATTAATCCGTGTTTTGACCTTGATTATGGTTTCGCTTTTCAGTTCACGGCAGCGGCCTGTCTGAATTTTAGACATTGACTCCTATTAAAGTTGCTCAAATGCAATGCTACAACATGGCAAAATGTGAAAAAAGTGAAGGGGTCTGAAGGCGCTTTATGTCAGTGGGAAACGCTTACCAAGTCATTCTCCACCAGTGCGAAAGCACAATAATAAAGCAGCACTCAGCCCTTTCTTCTCTGTCATTCTCTGTCTTTCTTCTTCTTCTTCCTCCTCCTCCTCCTAACTCTGGTTCTCAGGATCATGGCAGTGGGCTCCTTTTATGCTGCACCCGGGAATGCTTCCAGTGGTCCATTAGGAAACACTTCCACGTGAGGTGGAAGATCAACGTAATAGGGTTCTCTAGACCACGCAGCACCCCCTGTTGGCACCCACAGAACCCACCAGGGCTGAGACCTCAAACTCCAAGTCCCATGGTGCTCTGTGGATACTATAACAGTATCTACGTTGGAGGATAGTCAAGTCAAGTCAAGTTGGGGAGCATGCACTGGTACATCACGTTGCCGCACCCACTACACGTCAAAACAGCTCGGGATCCCGGTTGGCAACCCCCCAGGCAGACACACGGTCCAGTCCTACCCTCCGAAAATGACCCTCCATCTCCCGCAGCCAGGTGTTACGTGGGCGACCCCTTTGCCTGGTCCAGGCACTTGGGTCTCCAACAATGAGGATCTTACGAGCTGGATCACCCTCGGGGAAACGCGCCACATGGCCGTAGTGCCGTAACTGACAAATTGTGTTTCGTGTTTATAATTTTGTAAATGTTGTATAATTAATAATTATTCACTGGTGTTATTGGGCTAGTGGTGGTTTGTGTGCACATATGTATTATTGAATATCCGTCTGTCCTCGTGTGTATTTATATTCATCACTGTCAGTATATCCGTATTTGGTTTTACATATCTGTGTACTGTTTGCTTGTTATTTCGTC
This sequence comes from Polypterus bichir lapradei, assembly GCA_026402145.1. Lineage (NCBI taxonomy): Eukaryota > Metazoa > Chordata > Cladistia > Polypteriformes > Polypteridae > Polypterus > Polypterus bichir. Next base: position 10,707,682 of record JANRMT010061414.1, read on the forward strand.
GTGTCAGGAAAAACACAATGCAGGTCACGTGCCTCATTCGGGACTCCATGAGCAACACAAAGCCAAACCAACAGTATCCAAGGATTTTCCGGAGAGACACAGTACCAAAGGAGTCCAGTCTTCATCTCAGGTCACTGGATAGCGTCCATGTCTCGCAACCATATAGCAAGACAGGAAGCACCAGGATTCTAAAGACTTGGACCTTCTTCCATTTGCTGAGATATTGGGAGCGCCACACACCTCTTTCCAGCGACCTCATGACCACCCATGCTCTCCTAATCCGTCTACTGAGTTTACAGGAAGAGTCACCGGAGACATGAATATCATTGCCAAGGTAACTAAACCTCTCAATGACGAGGTCGACACTCTCTCCACTGACAGACACACTGCTGATGGCCGAGCCCATGAAGTCATTAAAGGCCTGGTTCTTGGTTTATTATCAGGACACTCGCAAGCCCAGACACTCAGACTCCTCACTCAGTCTCTCGAGCGCCCCAATCAGAGCCTCCATTGACTCCGCAAAGATCACAGCATCGTCAGCAAAGTCAAGATCCGTGAACCTTTTTGTTGGAGGATAGGATCACCCCAAAACTCCTCCACGATAAAACAGACATGAGCGTCTCGATTTTGTGGCTAAGCCCAGGAGCTTTGTGCCTTTCTAACACATGATGGACGACTGTTCATGCTTGGCTGTGCGTGAAGCGTCCTGCAAACTCCATTTTGATACAGAGATGACCCTGAAAAGGGGATTTCAATCTTCAGAAAACTTTGTGAGAAATCAAAGACAGATCTGTTCTAGTATTTAGTGGTTGCATTCTGTCACATCTGTCAAGTCTGTGGGACGCTGCTGTGATTTCTTTTCTGTATCAAAAGAGGGGAAAAAAAAGAGGACCAAAACAGTCACAAAAATTTCCGAGTGAAAGATGAAATGTCCCAGATCAGTCTGAGGGGAGGAAGTCTGGTCATTTGAGGTTAGATTTGAGAGAAAGAGACAGAAGGAAGGAAATTTGGAGAAACGGTGTTAAAGAAAAGGACTCGGAGGAGGCCATCGAGAAAGGAGCTGTGGGCAGGCAGAACTGCAGAAGACGAATGGCTGGCATGAAGATGAAAATACCAAAATACGCAGCAATTTATGAACTAAATTGCTCTCCAGTGTAATATCATAGCAAGCATGAACATGCATAGCATGTTTTTGTAAATAAGTACAATCCTGACATTTTTGTGTGTACCGAATACTTCTGTCTGCAATAATAGCCGGCAGAATATGTTTTAGTGGAATTAGTTTGTATGTTTGTGTTTTGCCCTGCGGTGGGCTGGCGCCCTGCCCGGGGTTTCTTTCCTGCCTTGCGCCCTGTGTTGGCTGGGATTGGCTCCAGCAGACCCCCATGACTCTGTATTTAGGATATAGCGGGTTGGATAATGGAAGGATGGATGGATGTTTGTGTTTTAATAAAAATGCAGAACTGCATAGTTAAGGAAGTTAGCCAAATGTCATCCATGCGTGTCGGAGGATCTCCTCACAGGGTCAATCGAGGTATCTAATAACCTGTGTGAACGGAACCCGGGCACAGACAGGCAGACATGTTGTTTTTCCACCACCACACGTTTATTTGCAATATATACAAGTTAATAGTGCACACAAAACCCCCAAAGTCCTGGCCACACAACGCCTTACTCTCTTCAGGCCGCCTCCTTGCCTCCTCCAGCAAGCTCAGTCCTTCCTTCTCTCCCGACTCCAGCCCCGAATGAAGGGAGGCGGCCCCTTTTATTCACACCCGGATGTGCTCCAGGTGCTTCCCGGCAATCTCCCACCAACACGCCCCCGTGTGGCGGAAGTGCCGACTGTACTCCCGGAAGCACTCCGGGTGTCCCTGCTTCTCTTCCCCCCCAGCACTTCCTGGTGTGGCGGAAGTACTGAGGTCCAGGGTTCCCAAGGCATCGGGGCGCCCCCTGGCGGTGACCACGGGCCCCTACAGGGTTGGGCTTCCAAGCCCTCTACCCGTGGCCCCCAAAGCAACCAGGGTGTCGGTCCCCACGTGGTCCAAGGTGGGCGCACGTCCTCTTCCGGTCCTCCAAGGCGTCCCGGCCGGGTCGTCACCCCTGGCATCCCTGACACCTGCTGGGATGAGAGGGGGTGCTGTCGCTGTCCCCGCAGAATTGAGAAACTGCCCATTGGTGGAACTTAGCCCCGCCCCTTCTATTCCCCAACTATAAGAACCCCCGGCTGCCTAGAAGGAGGTAAGAGTGCCCCGCCGAATGGAGAGCCTGAGCAAACAGACTCTGTTGCACTGTTTATTTGAATGCCCCAGAGCAAGGTGCCTAATGGCACATATGCATTGGTTTTTCTGGTTGAACTTTCTGTTGGATTTAACGGGACGACTGTGATGGTGCGGGTCACCCCCCACGTTACTGGGTCCTTCTGGGGAGATTCTTTATCCTGCTAACGTACACGAGGGACGACCCAGCGGATGAGGACACTCACACACAAAGCAAGGGGTAGTAGGTACATAAATGTGCCAAGTACTTTTATTACAAACAAGACAAAACCAAAATGTCAAAAAGTGCAGATCAAATCTTCCAAATTGATAAATACATAAATAAATAAATAATGGTGGAGGTTGAAAATCAATCAAAATGAGTTTAAAACACAGCAGGAAATTGTCCTTAAAAACATGAGCTCTGCCCTTTCTTATATGCCATATATACTCGCGTATAAGTCCGGTCTTGAAACCTGAAAAATCGATCATAAATCAATCAGACCCCGACTTATACGCCCGTTCAAAAATACGACACTTAAATTTTAAAATTTTTTTTGTATGTCTTCTTGCCTCCTCCAATCTCACATCAGTTTCTCAGACACATCGAATTTTGTTGCAGCAGCGCAGTTACCAATTTCCTTCGCCACTTCAACGACTTTTCATTTAAAAACAGCTTCATATTTTCTTCTGATCGAACGCTCCATCGTAGATAAGGGATGCTCTTATGATGAAGGTGTATGAGGGTGTGAGACACAAAAAACACAAATCAGTGCAAACGTCACTTCGGAATAGTTTGGGTATTACCGCATGTTCATGTAGGCCCGATACACAGAAGATTAAAAGGCCGTGTGCTCCGTGGTTGCTCTCTCAGGTGGGCATTAGCAGATCATAATCTCTTGGACCAATAGTGTGAGTTTTCCACATTCGACTAATATGACTGACATTATAAAATACCAGAAATTATACGGTAAAATCAAGCCCGACTTATCCGCGGGAGAACTTAAACGCGAGTATATATGGTATCTTTAACTTGAACTTTTTTTTTGCCATGGAACACATTCAGTTGGTTAAAAAGAGCCCTTGTTGTGTCTCATGGGACACGTCTGCTGAATGATTCATTGGTTGAAAGTCCTCAGTGTTGGTGTCAGCAAGGGGATCTGCAGCTTTGTTCATAATGTCCCAACTTATCCCTGGGAGAACTTATCCACGATCATATACGGTAATTGCTGAAAACACTTTTGAGTGCAGAAACTACAGGGAATTGAAATCATCATGAGGGGCAGGTAATAAAGTTTTCATTTGTAGACAGTCTTTCCTGATTGGTCAATAGAGTTGCTTGGTTTTTGTCTTGCAGTATGTAAAATACAGTGTCCATAAACTTAAGAGAGTTGGGAGAACTTAAACGCAAGTATATACGATAGCGTCTCTGGGTTCTAAGACCCCAAAGTTCTTGTAAGAGCAGACCACCCTGAATATTGACTGGACATAGAGGCTCGTTGGTGCGAAGAAAACCCATAAGCAGTTCAGTTCTTTGGTTTTGCTGATGTTAAGTTGCAGATAATTCTCGAAGTTCTCCTCTGTCTCACCCCCTTTATCAGTACGTCCCATAAGTACAGAATGGGACTTTTTAGATATTTCAGAAAAATTTCTTTTTTATCAGTGTTGCTGACACATACACAGAAATGCACCTATAGAAAAGCATTTTTTGGCAGAAATGTAACTGAATTTTGCAACATTCGCTGCTGCTGTAACATACTGTATGCCTGTAACGTTAACATTTGCAGTGGCAGAACATGAATATGGAATAAGGTACGACAAAGTTATAGCCATTTAAGTCAAAGTAGCAGAAAACAGCCAACAATGGGGCCGACTTTAAAGGATTGTTAATACAGGATGGTCAAGAAGAATGCTGATTCTGCTCCATCACTTCCCACCATTTCTAGAGGAATGTCTTCAGCACACACACTCTGCCAACTGGATGCAGTTATTACTATTATTATTATTTAATAAAAACGGCCGTCATCAGAACATTATTTATTCATTTTATCAAAGAGTTGTCGATTGATCAGTAATTGCTGCTAAAGTACGTTTGCATGTACTCTCCAAATGCAATTAGCAATCAGCTCGAGCTGAACAAGCGGACTAGGCCAGCTTATTCTGGTAGCTTCATTCAGTTAACCTTTCAAATGGATAGTCAATAAATCGAGCTAAAATTTAATCACGGGGCGGCACGGTGCCGCAGTGGGTAGTGCTGCTGCCTCGCAGTTAGGAGACCCGGGTTCACTTCCCAGGTCCTCCCTGTGTGGAGTTTGCATGTTCTCCCCGTGTCTGCATGGGTTTCCTCCCACAGTCCAAAGACATACAGGTTAGGTGCATTGGCGATTCTAAATTGTCCCTAGTGTGTGCTTGGTGTGTGGGTGTGTGTGTGCCCTGCAGTGGGAAGGTGCCCTGCCTGGGGTTTGTTTCCTGCCTTACGCCCTATGTTGGCTGGGATTGGCTCCAGGAGACCCCCGTGACCCTGTAGTTAGGATATAGCGGGTTGGATAATGGATGGATGAATGGATGGATAATTCAATCACTCTTTACTTTGCATTTCTCTTACCGATGTCAACCACCCAAAATGCACAGTTCTTGTACTTGCAAAGACACGAGACCGCGTCAGGGTTGTTGCTTCGACTTTCATGGAAAGAAAAAAGCCACTGTGGTGTCGTGATGTGCGGACCCTTGAAGTTTTCCGACTGTGTGCAAACCAACCTTGTAATATGCCGTAAATATTAATAGCGGAAACAAAGCGCAGATATAAATGTTTGACCTCCATGCAGAGGTACCGGTCACATTTGTGATGTAATTGCTTGGTTTGGTTGCTGTTGCTTGTGAAAATGGCCCAATTATAATTAGTGGGAACAACAGAAATGCAAAAGTATCTAAATAAATGAAAACGGGCCGTACAAGTTTCCTGGCTGAGGCGTGATCATCCTCATGGGAGACTGATTTAACTCTGTTGGAAAAGCCATTACGTCCCACTTTGAATTTCCATTCTCACAGAGAATTAGTCACCCCAGCTGGGCTCCTGCACTTTAGGACTTCTAAAATAGCCACCAGTCGGCAAACATTAACTCAAATTCTGTCTCTTTCCAGATTATTAATCAAATCTGTTATTGAGGCACTTTGTGTTGGACATATTTTGCAGGGTTGACGACAGTAGCCCTTACTTTCAGTTGAGCCTCGCTGATCTCACTGTCTGTCTATACACGCACATCATGAAGAAGGCCGGTGGAGGCTTATACATCACACGTGGTCAAAAATAACAAGAATTTTTTTTTTTACTCGCATATTTCTCTGAACATTTCTAAAACGTATTCACCCTCAAAATACGCTCCCTGAGACGTAATACACTTGTCCCACTGTTTTTTTCCATTGTTCAAAGCTGTTCTGCAAAGTGATAGCCTTCAGTGTCTCCGTCGTTTGCTTCTTGACCTCCTCTACATCCAGAAAACGCTTTCCTTTAAGGTCCCTCTTCATTCTCGGAAATAAGACAAAAATCACGGGGTGCAAGGTCCAGGGGGGGTTAACTGCGGCACACAATGCTCTCTACATCCTGAAAGCACTTTCATTTAACACTAGAAAATCTACGAAAAAACTTGTAGATCTGTCCCACCTTAAATCGCTTCGCACCTCTCCATCAGCGTCTTTTGTCCTGTAAATGTGTGGATAAGCAGCAAACAGCAAGCAGCCTGCTATCACATTCCCCACTGGCACACAGTTTTCTCAGCTCAAGTCTGTTTACCTGTGTGTCAGTTGCTTAGAGTTGTATAGAGTGAGAAGTCAAGCAAAATCACACCTTTTATAAATACTATATCATTATTTGGAACACATGCATTTCATGTGTGTTCCATGTCTACAACAATCTATGTACAGTATACACCGTTAAAACAGAAACGTTCTTCCTGTGTTTGTAATAATTGAGTGTATAATATGTTAAGCCTGATTTCCAAATATCAAATGAACACTTTCACAAAATGTACAAATATAACAGAACAAGTGCGCTTCTATTCAAGAATATAACTACAGAAAAAGAACCAGCGTTAGGGTGTGACATTGACACGCATTTACTACGACTGCTTTGGTGGTGCAACGGTATCAACTGTTGACTGGTAATCAAAACTTCATAGCTTCGAGACTGGACGAGTCTGTTTTGAAAAGTGAACTGCTCTTTTTCTTACTATTTTAGAATAAAAACATACATTTGATTTCAGTCTGTAACAGCCGGTGTAAATGTATGATACTTGTAAAGGTTAGCTTTGTTTTTTTTTTTTATTCAGTTTTATTCTCTCAGTCGCGTTCACGATCCTACCACCCCATCTGACATTCGATCTTTTTTTGGGGCACATGCACCGTCCAGATCTAAACACTAGAGTCTATAGCTTCTGGTGGAAGCTGCCATCGCTGTACTTTGTATATAAGAGCCAGATCGAATGTTATTTACTTATTTACCTTGGTTTATTTATTTACTTCCTACAGCGTAAAGTCACAAGTAGAGTGCAGAGCTATAGCGTGTCTTTAAGTGAAAACAGCAGTGTCAGATCGGTGTGGATCGTGAGAAAATAAAACTGAAATAAAAAAAAAAACAAAGCTAACCTTTACGAGTATCATACATTTACACCGGCTGTTACAAACTGAAATCAAATGTATGTTTTTATTCTAAAATAGTAAGAATATGTGCAGCTCACTTCTCAAAACGGACTCATCTGGGATCGAACCCGTGAAGTTTTGATTACCAGTCAACAGTTGATACCGCTATGCCTCGGAAGTGATCGTAGGAAATGGTGTCAATGTCGCACCCTAACGCGGGTTCTTTTTCTGCAGTTATATTCTTGAATAGAAGCGCACTTGTTCTGCTATATTTGTACTTTTTGTGAAAGTGTTTATTTGATATTTGGAAATCAAGCTTAACACATTATACACTTCATGTCTACAATTTGTCAATTATTACTAAAACAGAAAAAATGTTTCTGTTTTAACGATGTGTTTACTGTACATACAGTAGATTGTTGTAGACACGGAACACACATGAAATGCAAGTGTTCCAAATAACGATATAGTATTTATAAAAGGTGTCATTTTGCTTGACTTCTCACTCTATACAACTCCAAGCAACTGACACACAGGTAAACAGACTTGAGCTGAGAAAACTGTGTGCCGGTGGGGGATGTGATAGCAGACTGCTTGCTGTTTGCTGCTTATCCACACATTTAGAGGACAAAAGACACTGACGGAGAGGTGCGAAGCGATTTAAGGTGGGACGGATCTACGAGTTTTTTCGTAGGCTCTGGTAATTCTAGTGTTAAGGTCCCTCTTCATTCTCGGAAATAAGAAAAAAAATCAAGGGGTACAAGGTCCAGGGAATGGGTGGGAACTGATGCACACTCAATGCTGCATTGTTGAGATGCAGAAGCCACAATTCGGCTCGTTTTTTGTGCACAGCATCACAGATGCACTTCAAGGATGCCGCTTGGCCAAATGATGCAGACGGCAGTCTAGTACACGGACCTAGCGGCAAACATCGGAACTAACGCTCCTGCAGCCTCCAGAAAAAAATTCTCATTATTTTTGGGTCCCCCTTTCTAAATACTTTTCAGTTCCATCGATTTGAAGTTTTTTGAATGTTTCCTGGCCCACCATATCCGTGGACTCAGAAAGTATTCAGGTCCTTTTACTATCTGTACACTTTATTGTGTTATAGATTTCATTTTAAAGTGATACATTTGCTGCTTTTGCTCATCCGTTTACACTCAGTAACCCAAGATGACAAGATGAACACATGTTGTTGTCGGAAATGTTTGCCAATATATTAAAAATGAAAAACTGAAATCTCTCATTCCTAGGAGTATTCAGACCCTGTGCTGTGGTACTTCAAATTGTGGACAGATCCATCCTGTTTGATTTAATTCTCCTTGAGATGTGTCAAGAACGTGATTGGAGTCCGTTTGTGAAAAACTGAATTGACTGGATGCCGTTTAGAAAGGTATGTGTGCCTGTGTGTCAAAGGCCCCACAATTCACAATGCATGTCCAGACAGAAACCACGTCATGAAATCCACAATACTCTCTGTAGATCTCCAGGATCAAACTGTGGTGAGGCACAGAGTAGATCAAGGGGATAAAACCATTTATAAAGATTTGAGGTGCTCTGGGGGGCATGGTGATCTCAAGATGGGTGACATGGAAGGAGTTTGGAACCACCAGGACACTTTTTAGAGAATAAAATGAGTGACCAGGCCAAATGGGGCTTTATCAGGGAGGTGACCGAGAACCTAATGGTCATTCTAACAGAGCCTCACAAGTCCTCTGCCGAGATGGGAGAACCTGTCAGGAGGATGAGCATCTCAGCAGCACTCTTTCAATGTGGGTGTTTATGGGAGACAGGCAAGATGGACGCCATTCTTGAGTAAAGGCATGTGACGACCCACTTGGGCTGTGAGAGCATGAGGGGGAAAAGATTCTCTGGTCTGATGAGACAAAAATGGAACTCTTTGGACTTTTAGGGACACCTCTCAGATGTGCATTGGCTTTCTGTTCCTTCCAGCAGAGAGAGAGAGAGATTGGAAAGGCACTATATTAGATAGATAGATAGAAAAGGCACTATATTATATAGATAGATAGGAAAGGCACTATATTACATACATAGATAGATAGATAGATAGGAAAGGCACTATATTATATAGATAGACAGGTGGATAGATAGATAGGAAAGGCACTATATTATATAGATAGACAGGAAAGGCACTATATTACATAGATAGATAGATAGATAGATAGGAAAGGCACTATATTAGATAGATAGATAGATAGGAAAGGCACTATATTAGATAGATAGATAGGAAAGGCACTATATTAGATAGATAGATAGATAAGAAAGGCACTATATTATATAGATAGATAGAAGATAGATCGATAAGAAAGGCACTATATTATATAGATAGTTAGATAGGAAAGGCACTATATTATATAGATAGATAGGAAAGGCACTATATTATATAGATAGATAGATAGATAGATAGATAGATAGATAGATAGATAGGAAAGGCACTATATTATATAGATAGATAGGAAAGGCACTACATTACATAGATAGGAAAGGCACTATATTATATAGATAGACAGGTGGATAGATAGACAGGAAAGGCACTATATTATATAGATAGATAGATAGATAGAAGATAGATAGATAAGAAAGGCACTATATTATATAGATAGATAGATAGATAGATAGATAAGAAAGGCACTATATTATATAGATAGATAGGAAAGGCACTATATTATATAGATAGATAGATAGGAAAGGCACTGCATTACATAGATAGATAGATAGGAAAGGCACTATATTATATGGATAGACAGGTGGATAGATAGACAGGAAAGGCACTATATTATATAGATAGACAGGAAAGGCACTATATTAAAAAGATAGATAGATAAGAAAGGCAGTATATTATATAGATAGACAGGAAAGGCACTATATTACATAGATAGAT
>JANRMT010061414.1:10749579-10769237 GCA_026402145.1 Polypterus bichir lapradei
GATAGAAGAGGTCTAACTTTTGCTAAATTTCTTAAGTGAAAAAATGCTGTCCTAGTGACCTGATTAATATGTGATTTAAAATTCAGGTTACAGTCAACAGTTACCCCTAAATTCTTTACCTCCTTCTTGACATTTAATCCTAATGCATCAAGTTTATTTCTAATCACCTCATTATATCCATTATTGCCAATCACTAAAATTCCTGTTTTCTCCTTATTTATTTTGAAAAAATTACTACTCATCCACTCAGAAACACAAGTAAGACATTGTGTCAGTGAATCAAGAGAGTCGGGGTCATCAGGCGCTATTGATAAATACAGCTGTGTGTCGTCAGCATAAAGAAAAGGAAACAATTGAGGGGTCTGAGTCTTCAAGAGCAAATCAATTCAAAAGAAAGGAAAAGAAGTTAATTAGGAGCAAAAACAGGTCACCGATTAAGAAAAGGGTGAGAATGAAAACCTGCAGCCACCGCACCCCTTCCTTGACTGGAGTTTGAGACCCCTGTTCTAGACACATCAATGCATATGGAAAAGTCAACTGATGGACAGATTCTCTCATGAGGTTGGATGGCCAGCACAGATGTCATTATAGAGAACCCAGGAGCAGGTAAATGGCCAGTTGGCCAAGGTCTCCAAGACTGGGACTTTAGTTTGGACGTTCACCATTTTAATCTCCACACTGTTGTCAACTGGCCATAGTTCATCGATCAATTATGGGACAGACATTGTTGGTTTACATTTATAATTATGTTTATGTTCTTTGGGTGTTCTAAACAAATCTGCATTAATAAGCATGCCAGTTCTGTATTTAGTAATTAGTATAATCTGTGCTCGTATTTTAAGTGAAGAGCGCTATACACAAAAATATGCTGTATTGTATTGTATTGTATTGTATTGTATTGTACCTAAAGGAGAAATAAAGCAAACAGGATGGCGCTGACGCCAATACGGAGTGCCACAGAATATTTCTAAGAGAGATTTCATTTTTGTGGATTTTAAAATTTGACTTAAAACATGTTTTTACTTCATCATTATGGGTTATCCAGAGTAGATTGATGGGCAAAAATGTCCAACTTCTCCATTTAAAATTAAATCTACAACACAATAAAGTGTGCAGAAAGTGAAGGGGTCCGACTGCTTTCTGAATCCACTGTACACATACCAGTTGTGTATTGGTGAGAAAGTACAAAATGTAATTGCAAATTAAGTAAGAACTGCTAACGTGACAGCACCAGCTACTGAGTTAAGCCATTCTGAAAAACACAATACCACGTCCCGAGTTATTATTTTTTTCCCTTCAATAATATCTGCATTGTCGGTCTTGAGCGTCTTAAAGGCCTCTGTGAGTTTTTGCTAATCTGGCTGGTTGTTTGATCTGCTACAGGCAATAAATGTTCATTGATCGATTAATCATTAACCTAAGTCACTGCAGATCACTTCCTATTATAGCACGATGGAGTTCTGTGATTGCTCCATAGATCAGTAAATAACCGCATTCACTGACATTTGTCAGACGCCTTTGGTATATCTAAAATACAATATAATGGAGTTGTAAATGAGCTGCTTTATCAAGGCGACCGACTGTGTACACACTGTGCTGAACGTCACAAATACACACACTGTCTGGAGATACAAGAGGAGAGGACCACTCCGTCAGGCAGGACCCCTAAGAAGTTTCTGATTCTCTCGCTCTGTTTTAGGGATTCCAATTCTGGATTTCGTATTCACCCTTGTTGCCTCTTTTTCTGTTGTTTTTGTTTTTTTATTTTTGTTAGTAAATCTTCCTTCTTTCCTTTCAAAAAAATCAGTTTTATTATCGGCGTAGTCTTGTGTATTGTGATTTTTAGTTTGATTTTGGGGTTTCTGATTCTCTTGTTCCGTTGATTCTGGATATTGTTTTGAGACTTTGTCGCCTTTTTGCCATTTTTCGCTCTGAGGAGCCTTGCCTTGAATTTTTTCTGTTTTTTTTTTTGTTTGTTAATAAATCCTCCTTTTTATAAACATCATTTTGATGCCCTTTTGTTTGTGAGCCAAGCTTTAGGGTTACTTCTGGGATTTTTTTGATACGGCGCCCTCCATAATGCTTGGGACAAAGACACATTTTTCCTTGATTTACTCTTCTGCTCCAGAGCCATACCACTCCACGATGAGAGAAGATCGCAAAATCAACCGGAATGTTCAAGCAAAGTCTAGAAAAAAAAACAATCTAAATCGTTTAAGTAGTTCTCTCATTCGCTAGCTAGGCAGAGTTATAGAACGCCACGAGGCTGGCTGGAGAGTGAGGAGGGCCCTGTCTCTCTCTTGGATTTGCACAAATAAATTAGCACCACAGGCGAACTATGATACTTTGTGCGATGACAGAAGTCGCAAAAGCAATGCAATGCGTATGTCTGTTATATGCTATTTGCTATGGGATTCATAAAAGCAGTGTTAGTGTGTGTCATGTGCCATCTGTTGGAATGACAGAGACCTGGCAAACAGACAGACACATAAGAACAATTTATTTCTTATAAAGCCCAAATTCACTTAAAGAGTGTCTCGAATGGGCTTTAGCAGGCCCTGGTTTTTGACAGCCGCTATCCGTTAAGTAGTTCTCTTGTTAAGCTAAGGTTACGCCCTGAGGTAGACACGTGAGTGAGGAGGGTCCCGTCCCCCTCCCTGCAGCCCGATGAGTCTCTCTCGGATACGCGCAAATAAATCGGGACCGCAGGCGAACTGTGACACTTAGAACAATGAGAGAAGTCGCAAGGTCAACTGGAATGTTCAAGCAAATTCTAGAAAAAAAATCCGATCTAGATCCGTTAAGTAGTTCTCTCGTTTGCTAGCTAAGCAGATGTAAAGTATGCCCCAAGGGTGGCGCGTGATTGAGTAGGGCCCCGCCCCCTTCCCCTCAGCCCGCTGTGTCTCTCTCAGATATAAATAAATCTGTGCCGCAAGCAAACTACGATACTTAGCACGATGAGAGAAGCTGCAAAATCAACCGGAATGTTCAAGCAAATTCTAGAAAAAAACCCGATCTAAACCTGTTAAGTAGTTCTCTTGGTCGCTAGCTAAGCGGATGTAAAATACGCCCCGATGCTGGCATGTGATTGAGGAGGGCCCTGCTCCCTACCCTTGGCCTGCTGTGTCTCTCTCGGATATAAATAAATCGGTGCCGCAAGAGAACTACTAAACTTAGCGTGATGAGAGAAGTCACAAAATCAACCGGAATGTTCAAGCAAATTATGGAAAAATACCCAAACTCAATCCATTAAGTAATTCTCTCGTGAAAAGTGGACAGACATACATACAGACAGACAGACATTGGATTTTATATATATATATATATATATATACATACACACATACACTCACCATGCAATGCGCATGTCTGTTATATGCTATTTGCTATGGGATTCATAAAAGCAGTGTTAGTGTGTGTCGTGTGCCATCTGTTGGAATGACAGAGACCTGGCAAACAGACAGACACATGAGAACAATTTATTTCTTATTAAGCCCAAATTCACTTAAAGAGTGTCTCGAATGGGCTTTAGCAGGCCCTGGTTTTTGACAGCCGCTATCCGTTAAGTAGTTCTCTTGTTAAGTTAAGGTTATGCCCTGAGGTAGACACGTGAGTGAGGAGGGTCCCGTCCCCTCTCCCTGCAGCCCGATGAGTCTGTCTCGGATACGCGCAAATAAATCGGGACCGCAGGCGAACTGTGACACTTAGAACAATGAGAGAAGTCGCAAGATCAACTGGAATGTTCAAACAAATAATGGAAAAATACCCGATCTCAATCCTTTAAGTACTTCGCTTGTGAAAAGCGGACAGACAGACGTTGGATTTTCTATATATAGAGATGACAGGAACAGTCCATCCAGCCCCACAAGCTCGTCCATCTCATCCCCCTCGATTGTCCAGGGTCGCAGTTACACATGAGCAGCACATTTATTGATATCAGCCCAATTTGGAGAGGCCACTCAGTCTTAACAGCACATTTTGACCTTAAAGATGAAATAAAAGTCAACACAACAAGAATATCGCAAAGCAAAGCCCGCCATGTCAGGGTCCTAACACTCTAAAGCAGTAATACCATACAGCGGCTAATGGAATTACACCTTCATAAAGTGTTTCTATTTTCTAAAAGTGTTCAGTGGCACGCGGTTCAGCGTAGTGATATGCCGAGTACATTTTTAATTGCTCTTTAACCTCCAGTGTTAAAACGTTTCCTTTCTTTTGCTTTTTCTTCTTTGGCTTTAATGAGTACAGATGCCCTGCTCGACACTGCCTGACTCACTCAAGCTGTGCAACGGAGGCAGGGAGGGATATCTTGTGTTTAATGCGTTTCACGTTTCTCACGCCCCCCCCCCCCTCATCACTCGTGCGTCCCCTTGCTTTTTTTTTTTTTTTGCACCTTTTTTTAATGTAATTTTTTTTTTTTAAGTACAGTGTTCACTTGACTCTTTTCTTGCAGGTTAATTTGTAGTTTTTCGACGCAAAAAATAAAATTATATAGTTGTGGTTAAAAGGATATTAATGGCTCTTTAAAAAAAAAATATCTAGCAGCAGGGAGATTGAAAATGTGCATTTCAGCATTTTGTTTTTCACAGCTACAGGACAGCGAGTAACAGAGACTTCGCTAATCAGCAGTATCTACTCTATTAATATTAATAAGACGCGACAGTGAAGCTAGCACCCACATTGCATTGATAATCTTTGTAACTTTTACTATTTCTAGAAATGGAAGTTCACTCTTTATTTAAAATGAATGGAAATGTACAAAATTGCAACGCACGTAAGAGACATACAGCCAGTCGTCTGCCCCCTTCACCTTCTGCCCACTTTATTGTGTCGTAGATTTCATTTTACCCTTTTTGCCCATCAATCGATAACCCATAATGACAGTGAAAACTTGTTTTCTAGAAAGTGCAGGTGGCACATGGGATGGACGGGCATCCCGGCCAGGAACCAGGAAGATCCCTTACCCGGACATGAGGTCCCAAGGGGACATAAAGGCATCCCAGCCAAAACAGGAAGTGAGGTCGTACCTGGACTAGGATGGCCGGACATCCCAAGCAGAACTGATGGTTCCTCACCCGGTTGAAGATAACTGGACAGGCATCACAAACAGACATGGGTTTGATACCTTTCCTAGCCATGAGAAAGGAAGAGGAGAGGGAAGGATTGTCTGTCTCTGGGGGATGTTTAATTCCCCCCCACCCCCATGCTTTAGATGGAAGCAGCCCTCCATATCCGGTCGGTACTCAAATGTGGCGATTGGTGCCACAGCCCACCTGCCAAGTTGTTTGCCTACCTATGGTAAAGTCATCCCTGGTGGAGGATCACAGGAATCATGGGAAAGAGGGGCCCTTTCATCGGATTGGCTGGCCGAGCAACGTTTCAGCCGTGGAATGGCCAAATGGGGAGGCAGCTTGACGGATGAGGTCTCCAGCACTCTAAAAATATCAAAATCTTATTATATGATATCATCTACTGTTAAATTCTGCTCTGTACTTCTAAAATTTTTATTATTATGCTTCATTAAGGATTTGTTCTGTTCTGTGTATTGTATTGTATTGTATTGAACCCCTTCTTTTGACACCCACTGCACGCCCAACCTACCTGGAAAGGGGTCTCTCTTTGAACTGCCTTTCCCGAGGTTTCTTCCATTTTCCCTACAAGGTTTTTTTGGGAGTTTTTCCTTGTCTTCTTAGAGAGTCAAGGCTGGGGGGTTGTCAAGAGGCAGGGCCTGTTAAAGCCCATTGTGGCACTTCCTGTGTGATTTTGGGCTATACAAAAATAAACTGTATTGTATTGTATTGTATTGTATATCAGTGCCCATTCTGGAACCAACAGGGAATGCTAGGAGTTGTAGTTCGGCAGCACAATACTGCTGGAGTCTGTGGGTGCCACAAGGGTGCGCTACAGGGAGATGCACTCCCCTATTCCTGGGACTTCCATATGAGCCAGAAGTACTTCCACCGGGCAGTGGTCCATTACTCACAGGTCCTCAATAAAAGGGACCACGCTCCCTTGTGCAGGTTAGTTGGTGCTGGGAGAAAGGAAGGCAACACTCAACTGGAGGAGGGCAGCATGGTGATGAGAGGAATTGAGGAGAAGTGATTGTGGAAAAGAGGAACTCTGTGCTTGTGTTACTTTGTGGAGGTATTTTGGTGAAAAAAAGTCCTTTACTTGAACCTGGGACTCTCATTGTGTTCGTGTTGGGGTCTGGGGCACGATGGCGGCCCGGTTCCATCACAAAAGGTTTGCAAATTTATTAACAATCCAAAACTGTAATCTCTCATTCCGAGAACCCTTCGCAGTGGCACCTGCTTCTGTTTGCGTTACTCATCTTTGAGATGTGTCAAGGACTTAGAGCTCTTCGTGCTCCACAAACACCAGGGATGATGAGTTTGATTTAACTTTGAAGCCAGTTCATGCCTCCATTAAAGGGAACCTAAAGAAACTCGTCTGACTGCTTCATTGCACCAGCAGGAGGAGACGATGTAGGGCTGTGTGGCTTTAGCATAGTGAATGTTCTTTAAGTCACTTCACTTTCGATCCAACTCTTTCATATAGGATCCATGTTGAGCAGGACAGTTATGGTCACCCTTATATTCTGCAGCTCCTCCATTTCCTGGGTTCCTCAGCCAGAGACCCATGATAGTAAGGTGGCATTTTCACCCCTGTAAAACAGGAGACAAGACAAGAGAAAGATTTGTGGCACCTTGAGGGTGAACCTTGTTATAATACATTGGTGAGACGGGGGGATTATGGGGGGAAGTTGATAGTAACAACAAGGTCTTTCTCAGACGGCAGTCAAATCCCACCTGCCACAAAATGGTGGTGCTGCCCCTTAAGAGGAAGCCAGACAGTAAGGGGTGGGGCCAAGGGAAATGATGTCATCGGGAGTGCCGCTCATCTGATCTGTAGCGGAGAAAGGAGGATTTCATTAATACAATTTTAAAAATAGGCATTTACAGTATTTTTTAAAATTTTTGCTGTTGACTCTCCTCTCATTCTCTCAAGTGAAGGTGGAATTCTGTTTTCTTTCATTTTTAACTTTTTAATTTTTTTTCTTTTCTTTTTTTTTCTCTAGTTTGACTATGAAGTCAACCTTGATACTCATGTTAGGTCCTTATGTCGCTCTTGTTTTTATCCTCTGAGGATTATATCAAAGTTAAGAACAATAG
This sequence comes from Polypterus bichir lapradei, assembly GCA_026402145.1. Classification (NCBI taxonomy): domain Eukaryota; kingdom Metazoa; phylum Chordata; class Cladistia; order Polypteriformes; family Polypteridae; genus Polypterus; species Polypterus bichir. Next base: position 10,756,752 of record JANRMT010061414.1, read on the forward strand.
TGTCAAAGGCTCAAATGGCGATGTTAATGCATACTTTTATCTTTCCCCGTCTTGATTATTGTAATTCTTTATTTACAGGTTTAAACAAGACATCGCTGCTGTGTCTTCAATCTATTTAGAATGCTGCTGCTAGATTGTTAATCTGCTCCAGTAAGTGGCCTCACGTTTCTCCAAGTTTATCTTCACTGTATTGACTTCTGGTGGAATTCAGAATCCACGTTAAAATTTTAGTAATCACCTATAGAGCTCTACGTGGTCAAACTCCACATATGAGTCCTTCTTGTTGTTGCACGGACTCGGCTGAAGACTTGTGGGGATCAGGCTTTTCAGTCCATCGCACCGAAATGGCGGAATGGCCTTCCTTGTTCTTTACAGGCCGCTGATTCAATTGATATGTATTTAAAAAAATCAGCTGAAGTGGCACCATTTTAGGGTAGCATAGGGGTAGCCTTTTTTGGCTCTTCTGTTTTATGTTCATTTGTAGAAATGTTAGTTTAATTTTCATTTTTATTGTTTGTAACTGTGTGTTTTAATTGTTTTCTGTGGTGTACAGCACTTTGGGTCTCTGTCTGCAAAAGGTGCTTTATAAATAAATAAATAAATAAAAATCATTTATTGTATAAGTTTGACTTGATTGTATAGAATGTTATTTTGTTCAAATTAAAAAAAAAAATCGTGGGAATTACCGTGCTGCATTAAATCAATTGAAAGTCCCTAAAGTCCTCCAGTCCACCACACTACTTGCTCACTTACTCCAAGTGTCTGTGGTTCTCTGTGTGAAGAAAAACTTCCTAATGTTGGTGTGAAATTTACCCTTAACAAGTTACCAACTGTGTCCCCGTGTTCTGATGAACTCATTTTAAATTCACCGTCTCAATCCACTGGACTAATTCCCTTCATCATTTGAAACACCTCAGTCAGGTCTCCTCTTCATCTCCTTATGTTCTCCTTTGAGGCTCAGCTCTTTTAATCTTTCCTCATAACTCATCCCCTGTAGACCTGGAATCAGCCTAGTCGCTCTTTTCTGGTCCATTTCTTGTGCTGTTTTGTCCTTTTTGTAGCCTGGAGACCAAAACTGCACCCAGGACTCCAGATGAGTCCTCACCAGTGTGTTATAAAGCTTGAGCAGACCCTCCTGTGACTTGTACTGCACACATTAAGGCGCTATATAACCTGACATTCTGTTTGCCTTCTTAATGGCTTCTGGAAGTCGATAGCTTTGAGTCCACTACGACTCCTAAATCCTTCTCATAAGGTGGACTCTTGATTTTCCGACCGCCCATTGTGTATTCAAACCTGAAATTTTTACTTCCTATGTGTAATTCTTTACATTTACTGACATTAAATTTCATCGGTCATAGATCTGTTGACCACGCCCCTCTGTGATTTTTCCACACATCTGCCAATCCACCTATCTTGGCATCATCTGCAAATTTAACCCACTTGTTATTTATATTCCTATCTAAAGCATTTATAGATATTAAAAATAGCAGCAGCCCCAGCACTGCCCCCTGCTGGATACCCTTCTTAACATCGGCCAATTCTGATAAGGTTCCTCACCACATCACCCGCTGCTTCCTGTGTCTGAGCCAATTCTGCAGCCATCTACACTCCACCACCTGATCTGCCACTTCTTTTAGTTTGATGCCCAACCTCTCGTGTGGCACCTCATCAAATGCCTTATAAAAGTCCAGATAAATAATCTCATGTGGTCCGCTCTAATCGTATCCTGTTGTTGCTTCCTCATGGAATTCCAGCACGACCTCCCTCATCTGAACCCGTGCTGACGGTTCAATAAAACTCTTGCCGTATGTTGCTCAGTCTTATCCTTAATAATTATTTCCATTAACTTACCTGTGATGCACGTTTGGCTTACTGGCCTATCATTGCTTAGGTCTGGCCAGTCACCCTTTTTATATAATGGGATAAAATTTGTCATTTTCCAGTCCTTTGGAATTTCCCCAGTGTGCAGTGACTTCCTAAAAACGTGGAGCGTTAATTAATGTACAAGTTGTCATAAATATGTACGGCTCAGTTTCATTGTTTGTCGTGTTGAATCTCTTGCCGCCAGGCTGGGTTTTGGTTTCCTGAGATTTTGTAGGTTTCAGTTTTGAATTCTTTGTATAATGGATTGGCTTGACATGAGTGAGTGAGGACATGTGGCACCAGTGTCTCTTCAGTGGACTACAAATCCCATCCTGCTTTGCTCCATGCTGTGTGCCCACTGCGCTCTGGTGGTTGCCCTGTAATGGAAACTAGAAGATATGAATATGGATAGGTGTATATAATTCATTTATCATGGAATCTGCAGAGGTGGAAAAGTAGTCCATTGTTTCTCTACTGAAAAAAACTGAGATATGATTATCTTCCTAATTTCAAAATTTTACAATATCTCAATCATTCCTTTTCGTATTTCACTGACAAATGTCACTCCTCCAATTTTCTTTTTGAATTTCAGTGTTCAGAGTGATTAAGTTCTTTACTGAGCAAAAAAAACAACACACTCAGTACTAGGACTGGGAATTATTTGTGACGAGAGCCAAAGAAGGCTGTTAATCTTGCACAGTGACTCATAGGTTACGCTTGATTCTTGTGCCAGCAAATCCTAAGTTTGCCTCCTACGCTCAGTTGCACAGCAGCGATATGCCAGCAGCTGCTGTCTCTGTCTAATCATTAGCAGACCTAAACAGCAGACTAATGTCATCATAAACTTACACCTCAAGGTTATTTACATTTGCAAACATGGTAAATATGAAGTGCAATCCGAAGAGCAGGATCTATTAGAGATGGATACAGTCCTGGAAAGATGCAGCCGTGCTCCAAATTAAAGGGTGACTTGCACACTGAAAGGCTGCTGCTTTCAGAGGAACGTTCATCAAGATCCTCAAAGAGTGATTCACTGCTTAACTTGACTTGAATTTGAATGTTTATGTTCCATGAAGATGAATAGTTTTGTTTCAGTCATGCACAACTGTTTAATGATTAGCAGAAACAAAGCTTTTTGAAATTCTGGTAGACTTTAGAAAACGTGTTTTAGAGTACAACTGCTAGGCATTAAAGTGGCATGGCGGTGCAATGATTAACACTGCTATCTAATCGTTCTTCAGACTTGAATTAGATAGATATGAAAGGCACGATGTAATAGATACATAGATAGACAGACAGATAGATAGCGTAGTTGGCAGGATCAGATAGATAGATAGGAAAGGCACAATAAAATAGAAAGATACATGAATGAGGCACTATATGATTGATAGATAGATAGATAGATAGATAGCGTAGTTGGCAGGATCAGATAGATGGTGTAGTTGGCAGGATCAGATAGATAGATATATTTGAAAGGCATGATAGATTGATAGATAGATAGGTAGCGTAGTTGGCAGGATCAGATAGATAGATAGATATGAGAGACATGATAGATAGATAGATAGATAGATAGATAGATAGCATAGTGGGCGGGATCATATAGATGATGTAGTTGGCAGGATCAGATAGATAGATATATTTGAAAGGCATGATTGATTGATTGATTGATAGATAGATAGATAGCATAGTTGGCAGGATCAGATAGATAGATAGATATGAGAGGCGCGATAGATAGCATAGTGAACAGGATCAGATAGATGGTGTAGTTGGCAGGATCAGACAGATAGATAGATAGATAACATAGTTGGCAGGATCAGATAGACAGATAGATAGATAGATATGAGAGGCACGATAGATAGCATAGTGGGCAGGATCAGATAGATGGTGTAGTTGGCAGGATCAGATAGATAGATTTATTTGAAAGGCATGATAGATTGATAGATAGATAGGTAGCGTAGTTGGCAGGATCAGATAGATAGATAGATAGATATGAGAGACATGATAGATAGATAGCATAGTGGGCAGGATCATATAGATGATGTAGTTGGCAGGATCAGATAGATAGATATATTTGAAAGGCATGATTGATAGATAGATAGATAGATAGCATAGTTGGCAGGATCAGATAGATAGATACACTCACCTAAAGGATTATTAGGAACACCTGTTCAATTTCTCATTAATGCAATTATCTAATCAACCACCATGTACCCATCCTCTGATGGCTACTTCCAGCAGGATAATACACCATGTCACAAAGCTCGAATCATTTCAAATTGGTTTCTTGAACATGACAATGAGTTCACTGTACTAAAATGGCCCCCACAGACACCAGATCTCGACCCAATAGAGCATCTTTGGGATGTGGTGGAACGGGAGCTTCGTGCCCTGGATGTGCATCCCACAAATCTCCATCAACTGCAAGATGCTATCCTATCAATATGGGCCAACATTTCTAAAGAATGCTTTCAGCACCTTGTTGAATCAATGCCACGTAGAATTAAGGCAGTTCTGAAGGCGAAAGGGGTTCAAACACCGTATTAGTATGGTGTTCCTAATAATCCTTTAGGTGAGTGTAGATATGAGAGGCACGATAGATAGATAGCATAGTGGGCAGGATCAGATAGATGGTGTAGTTGGCAGGATCAGATAGATAGATTTGAAAGGCATGATAGATAGATAGATAGCATAGTTGGCAGGATCAGGTAGACAGATAGATATGAAAGGCACGATAGATAGATAGATAGCGTAGTTGGCAGGATCAGATAGATAGATTTGAAAGGCATGATAGATCGATAGATAGATAGATAGATAGATAGTGTAGATGGCAGGATCAGATAGATAGATTTGAAAGGCATGACAGATAGATAGATAGATAGCTAGATAGATAGCATAGTTTTAAAAAAACTAAATGCAGGCCCGTTGATGGCCCGATTTTTCCTGCAAAGAAATCTTCACCCTGTAAGCACATCTGGTGGCGTGTTGTGCAGGTTTAAACTCAACTGAGGGAGACCCAACTGCTGAATTGTCGTTAATGTTTAAACCGCCAACTACCAGGCATTTTTTTCCGACGCCTTTGTAAAGGTCATCTGAAGTAGCTGTCAGCAGCCGCTGTAATGAAAGCCTTGCCAGTGTCGCTGCTTAGATATGAGGTGTGTGGAAAAAGACACTTTATTGTACGAGAGAGCGTCATGGTATAAACAGTGGAAAGTTTTCATGTTCTGTAGAAAGTTCTAATAGGCACTTTATCTATACACGATAACTCGATTTTTTTTGTCTGGATGGCTTGGCCACCTTCCAGTGTTCTGCAACTCATTCAAAGCCTGGAAAAAATAAAATGTGGCAAGTCTGGTGAACAGATCTAAAACAAATAGACTGCATCCTTGTTTTTTTTCTTTAAATCCCAGGTTTTGTTGACTAAATTCCTTTACATATTGTATAATAATAATAGTAGTAATGATAGTAATGCATTTTATTTATATTTATATATAGCTCCATTATATAAGAACATATCTATCAAACATGGTTTATCTTCTAGGAATGTTACTACTTGATTTGTTCAAGGGTGTTTGTGTAGAAACTGCACCAGATCAACAAAATAATACTATGTGACGGATGGCCAGGACCATTACCCGGCCAGGTGGAAGGATTGAGGGAGAGAACATGTTTGGGAAATCGAGATGCTAGAGTGCAGCCCCCCTGGGATGCCACAGCACCACGGATTCTTGCAGGGTATGCCGGGACTTGTAGTTTGGAGCAGCTCTGTTGGGTTCCGTGGGCGCCACCAGGGGGCGCTGCAGGTGCTGCTGGGTCCTTGGAGGAACCACCTCTGCCACACCCAGAAATGCATCCGGAAGAAGGTGGAGAAACACCAGGAGTGCTCTAAATGGAGCCGCCTCAGCACCAATCAAGGAGCCAGAGTCGGGTGGTGGAGGACAAAGCTGGCGAGGAGGAGTGAAAGAGAGAGAAGAAGAAAGGACGGTCTTTGGTTATATTGGCGCTTTATACTGCGCTGTGTAGGGGCAAGCCAAAGAAAAGCACTTTCCCACTGAAGAATTAACGTGTGTGCCGTGTTGAACTTGTGTCTCAGCCTGTCTGTGTCGGGGTGTGGGGTGCACTGGTCCACAAATAATAATATTTAGCATTTTAAAGACTGACATTCACCAACTACACTCATACAGGGCCAGCACGTATGGCGAGGGTGGCGTTCTCATGCAACTGTAGATATTGTTTTTAACGTTGAAACATCATAATACACAAAATCAGCGTAAAGTATGAACCTTAAGAATTACACACACAACCAGTGCCTTATTTAAATAATAAAAATTGTGAAAAAAATTTCCAATTTAACAGGTTAGAATTTCACCGAGCAGTTTGCACCACCTTGCCACACCATAAATGTCTGGAGAATTAAAGTGGCACGTGTGCTTTTTGAAACCATGTGATACTATGCTGTTCATTTTCCTGATTTTCACACACTTACAGTATTGCGTTTTATTATTACTAAAAATTTTTTGTGGTGTGCCATCCCCCAAAGGTCAGGCAAAAAGACAATTTTCCCTTGGGGATTGATAACATACATCAAAATAAATAAATAAATACATTTGGAAGGACAGAACCATAGCAACTGGACAGACACACACTTGTCTTTTTGTTAAGGTTGTGTCGGATGACCGAGGCTCTTGCCCGGCCAGGATGCCCAAAGTGTGGAAAGAAAGGGGAAAGAGGATTGTGGAGACAGTTTCTTCCCCGGGCCGATAGAGGGCAGCCACCTTGGGTTCCACTGGGATCACGGGTTATGAGCATGGGGGCTCAACCCTGTTGCAACCCGTGGCCACCGCCAGGGGGCGCATGGACCTTTCCAGGGCCTTATTTGGTCACGTTTAAGCCACACCTGGAGAAGGACTGGCAGCAAGAAGGGACTGAATGGTGTTGGTGTGTTGCGTTGTGGTTACTGGCATTGAAAACTGTAAATAAATACGTGGAGTGCTGCCTGTCTGTGTCTGGGTTAGGGTGGCCGTTCGCCCCCTAGTGGCTGACAAAGTGTATATATATATTTATCTAACATAGTGGTCTAGCTGCCATGAGACTGGCTACACCAGCTCAAACAATGCTTCAAAATCAAAGATAAAAAAATAAATACTATAAAATGTCCTAAAAAACACTGAAAATTCCCCAGAAGGGAGAAGATAACTGTCAACCCCTGGCTTATACAGAGCAAGGTAATGAAGAATTTGACAAATGCAATACATAGGTAACTAAAAGAGAAAACAATTAACAGATAATAGTTAGACAAATAATTTATGAATAAAAGAATATTATAAAAATAATGTAAAACAATGAACAATAATTAAAAGTGAAGAAAGAAGACAAAAAGAAGCAATGGAACCCTGGCTTGATCATTTCAAAAGAAATGGCAGGATGCAGGGACACCTGATTTCCCTGGAACAAACGTTAATTTAATTTATTTTCTGCACTTACAGAATAAACAGTAATTAATTTAAGAACATCATATCATCACTATTTTGGACTTAATTCTCACAATAGCAGCATTTTGTCCTTAGTTATCGTGTTGTCGCTAAGCATGTGACCAGCGCTCTCACTAAGTGTGACATGATCACATCAGTTCTATTTAACATGGCAGCAAGCACTTCCATGTGTCCACACATTTAGATAAAATTCAAACCAAACTCTCTCTTGGTTTGAAGGAATCTGTTACCTTAATTCATTACATTTATATAATAATAATTCATTACATTTATATAGCGCTTTTCTCAACTTGGGAACACAATTGTTAGTAACAATTTAGGCCTCCTGCTTTGTAATATTTGACTTTGATTTCTTTGTTATGATGAGGAGACTCAAATATAACAAAAATGGGTTTGAGGCCTTCTGAAAGCTCCATGAATCGCAGCCTGACCAAGGAGACTCAGCTACTCCTCTTTGCTAACTGCTGGTTTTGGCCTAGCAGGCCCCATGCAAGGAGAGCCGGCAAGAATAACTAGACAAGTCTCACAATAAAGCACACGAGAGGAGGGATTACTCTAAACCCCTGGCTCAGGCAAAAAAGGGCAAACAAAGAATCTATGTAAATGAAGGATTAAATTAACAAAGATGGAAAATAAGGAAAAATATTCAGAGAAGCAAAAAGATGCAAAAAGGAGTTGCCTAAAAGGTGATCTTATAGCGAACAAGTCAAAAAAGTTGCTCCTTGAATAGAAAAAAGAAAGAAAAAAGAGAAAAATCGAAAGAAAAACAGCAAAATTCACAAAAAAACCCTCTAAATAAATACAATGTTGTCCTGATTTGAGCACACTTGACTCGAAGTGGGACTAAGAACTGGTGATGTTAGGGTGGTCCCGCCTCCTTGGGTTCCACCCACAAAACACACTGAATGGAGGGACATTTGACAAGACATTACACATGTCACAAAAATAAATGATAACTTATTTAAAGAATAATTCAAAGACAACAGTAATTTACATATATTTAAACTGATACGTAATGGCATTTCACTTTTGGTGCGCCATCGCTTCCTTTCTGACCTCTGCTCGTTTGGTTAGACGTTTCTCTTATGCTGCCCTTAAACAACTTTCATCTTCTGATTCTTACACTTTGACCTCTTTGGCCTTTTCATTGTTCTAACTGGCCAGTGAAAATTTGAGTCTAAAGTAGGTGGGAGAATTGGGGGAAGACTTCATTGTTGAGAGGAAAAGAAAAAGACAACCCCCCCCCAACCTAACACGGCTAGACAGAGACAAATGTAATTTTAAGTAAGGCTGAGGTCCCACAGGGTTGTTTTGTGTTCATCTCTCACAAATGCTTTACATTTAACAATGACAATACTGTAACAACCTGGACGGCGTTAGAGACACCAGAATGGAATTTGCCTCTTTACACTGATTACCGGTGAGTGGCCCTAACAATGACCATTGGCATCTTCAACAGCCCACCTCTGCCAGACAACTCCTTTGTTCTGCAGCTCCATGCGCTCACAGATGCTGCGTCTCCTTATATACATCACTCAGCTCCTCCCCTCTCCACCCATTCGGGGGGCAAAGGCAACCCATATGCCACTCTGCCCCAACAGAGTCCAGCTGCAGGCAAGGCAGTCTGAAGCCTTGGACAGATTCTGCAACTTGAAACATTCTGAGGCCCATAAGCTGACGCCCCGGTCAGTGGCATCGCTTTTGACTCCGCCCACTTGCCAGGAAGCACTCCCCCTTTTCACCGGTGTACTGACTCCTACGTTCCACGACCCCTCATGTCGATTTCAATCGCTTTTAAACCAGTGGATTCAGCATTTATTAAACTTCTAAACTATCGAGGTCTCTCAGAAACAAAACCACAGAGTGCACACGTCTTTTGTTATTGGTTTTATATATATATATATATATATATATATATATATATGTTTTCAGAAGTCAATGTGATGTTTTTGTGTGAAAAAAATAAAATGAATCAATTTTCTAGGGGTCAGCACGGTGGCGCAGATGGACTGACTGAAAGATGGATAAATATAGACAGATAGATAGATATGAAAGGAACTATATAACATACATAGATAGGTAGATAGATAGAAATGAAAGGCACTATATAACATAGATAGATATGAAAGTTACGATATAATAGACAGACAGATATGAAAGGCACTATATAATAGATAAATAAGTAACTTAATTAGTTGTCGGTGGCACGATGGCGCAGTTGGTAGCGCTGCTGTCTTGCAGTTAGGAGACCTGGGTTCGCTTCCCAGGTCCTCCCTGTGTGGAGTTTCTATGTTCTCCCTGTGTCTGCGTGGGTTTCCTCCCACAGTCCAAAGACATGCAGGTTAGGTGCATTGGCGATCCTAAATTGTCCCTAGTGTGGCTTGATATGTGGGGGTGTGTGCCATGCAGTGGACTGGTGCCCTGCCCGGAGGTTTGTTCCTGCCTTGCCCCCTATGCTGGCTGATACTCCAGCAGATCTTGTGTTAGGATATAGTGGGCTGGAAAATGACAGACTGACTAACTGAATTTTCTAGGGAAAGCAACACTTTCCCTAGAAATTAGTAAATTATTTCATTGTACAGTTTATACCACAGGTAAAAATAAACGGTGTTGTGTTTCTCACAAGAATGAATATAAACAGGTCCCAGGCCTCATAGTGTCTGTCAGAGGCTTAAAACTGTCCTGACTGCACCTGGATACTTCTCCACTACCTCAGGGTCCTTATCTAGGGCTTACCGGTGGCCACACATCCAAGCCAATGGGCTTCAGCAGGTGGCCCCCACCACTCCACCCACCCGCTGCTTTATAATCAGCTTCTTCAAATAATCCCACCCACCTTGGACAGTACATGGGCACCTGAGAAGCATGTTCCTCTAAGGGTCACATCTGAGGCTCACTGGTGGCCACACATCCAGGCCGATGGGCTTCAGCAGGTAGGTGGTACACTCAAAGGGCCCCCCATGCTCACTGTGATGCTTTATAGCCAGCTTCTTCAAATAATTACCATGGACAGTATGTGGCCACCTGAGAAGCATGTCCCTCTCAGGTCCACATGTGACCACACATCCAAGCCAATGGGCTTCAGCAGGTGAGTGGTGTGATCAAAGTGCTCCCTAAGTGCCCCCCCATCCACCCAACCCACCCACTACTCATGGTGATGCTTTATAGCTAGCTACTTCAAATAATCCCACTCCCCTTGGACAGTACGTGGCCACCTAAAAAGCATGTCCCTCTCAGGTCCACATCGGAGGCTCACTGGTGCCCATATATCCAGGCCGATGGGCTTCAGCAGCTGGGTGGTGCAATCAAAGTGCTGTCTAAGTGCCCCCCCACCTATCTCATGGGGCAAAGGGGGTTTATGGTCAGCTTCTTCACATATTCCCACCCAATTGGATAGTCCATGGCCACCATAGTAGCCCCCGTCACTCTCAGATCCGGACCCTGGGACATTACAATATTTTATTTGTGCTTTTTTGGGCTGCCCTGATTGTTAGTAAAGAGCTGCTGAGAGAGCCCCTCCTGTCACGATACCCCCAATGCGGCAGATTCATTTCACATTTTACATCAATTCTAGTCTATATAAAATTCTTTTAATGCAGCATAAAGGTTTAACATACCAGGCATAAATCATGATTTACAAGAATGCAGCAACCTCTAATTAGTTTTAATTCATTAGTTTATTAATCTTACAATGAATTTGATTATTATTGTTGTGAGTAAATGTGACCAATTAGCTTGAATATTTTGCAGAGACATATAATGACACATCACACAGCAAATACTGTAATTAATAACAATGACAAATTATGCACTGTCAATGAATCTAACCGATGGGGGCTTTCAGGAGGGAGCGAGCGAGCGTTTAAAGATCTCTCTGATCCATTTATGAACCGCAGTGAAAGGCGGATGAATCTGCCAATGGAGAGTCTTTGGAGTCTTTGATGAAAGCCCAGGATAAGACAAAACAGAAATGGGTCTTCTGCCATTCTGGTACACATTCAAATGCTGACTGCCCTGTGTTTCCTTTCAACAGGGTCCTTTCCAGCCAGAGGCTTTAACTGGGATTATCTGACAAACGCCTGATGGCATACTCTACACTTTTGTTATTGAGTACTCAAATGGACCCTCCATGAGTCAGCGCCTTAATGTGGTGGAGTGGCTTGTGTGATCAGTGATCCCCTGAGCGATCCCCTGCCATCGGGAATTGTGAAGTCCTGGTAGGGCCACCCATGACTGCAAGGGTCAGAGGTCAGACCGACGCAACCAACCCTTAGCCACCATGGGAATTAGTCCAGTGGATCAAGATGATGACTTTACAATGAGTTCATCAGGAACACGGGGACACAGTTGGAAACTTGTGAAGGGGAAATTTCATACAAACATTGGGAAGTTTTTCTTAATGCAGAGAACCACAGGCACCTGGACTAACTGACCAAGTAGTGTGGTGGACTTTAAGGACCCTCAAAACGCAACTTGATGTTATGTTGGAAGAATTCAGTGGACGGGACTGATGAGCTTATTTGGGCTGAATGGCCTGTTCTCATCCAGATTGTTCAAATCTTCTAAGATTCTAATGATGAATAATTCTGACACTAGAATGCTGGTGGCTTCAATCAGGGGAACAAACGTCTATCAGCACGTTCCATTTCCTCTTGCTCTATTTAAATGTGAATGGCTTAAACCGTAAACCTGTGGCACCCCTGGGAGGATCTGATCACATCTTATTAAGATTAAGATCCTTTTAGCAGAGGGCAGCCGCTCTCTTATTATCCATGCCAGAGGTTCCTGTTTGTGTTTGGTGGGCTGATTTTTATATACAGTATCTCTCTTGTGCTTCTGTAGAGTTTTAATTCCTCCCAGGGGATGAATAAAGTATAATCTATCTATCTATCTATCTATCTATCTATCTATCTATCTATCTATGTTATATAGTGCCTTTCATTTGTATCTATCTATCTATTATATAGTGCCTTTCACATCTATTTATCTTTTATATAGTGTCTTTCATATCTATCTATCTATTATATACTGCCTTTCATATCTATCTAAATATCTATTTATTATATAGTGCATTTAACATCTATCTATTATATAGTGCCTTTCATAACTATCTATTATATAGTGCCTTTCA
>JANRMT010061414.1:10769247-10786841 GCA_026402145.1 Polypterus bichir lapradei
CCTTTATGTATCTATCATATAGCACCTTTCATATCTATCTATCTATCTATCTATCGATCTGTTATATAGTGCTTTTTCTTTCGATCTAAGTCTCTCCTCAGTAAGCATTCCTAAAATCTGGCCCCCTAGTTGTGAGGCCTACACAGGACCACTGGAGTTGGTGTCTGCTAGGCATTGACAAGTCTGCCTAAACCACACAACACAAGCCGCACTAAATGGCTTGGCTCTTCTTCACTCGCTGCTTTGGCTACTGGGAAAGAAACATGTAGAAAACTCACAACAAGCCCATCCTATTTATGAGACTTCTCAAAGGTCTTCTGAGGCTACAGTTATGAATAGCGTGATCCCTAAAAGACCTCCATGAGAATTAGTGCAAAAAGTAATCCATACCACACAAGAAACCTAAGAAAAATGCTAGGATCTTTAAAACTAGGAAGACGTTCTCTTGGTCAATTTTCTACCCTCATATTTACCAGAAAAGCAGTTTTTTTTTTATTGTTACTTTTACTTATTATAGATTTTCCATTTATAAAATGACACATGCACAAATGAAACGATCAAACACTTCAGTAAAGTGCCATTTTACTTACCAGCAGCCTCAAAAAAAAAAAAAAAAACAAAACAGCATAACTTGTTATTTTAGGACAATTACGGGGTTAGACCAATATGTAAGGACAATGACGTTTAAAGATAGACTGCGACACTCATTCGGATTCAGAAGGCTGGCTGCTCGGTCGCTTTTTAGATGTGCTCAGCAGTAATAAGTATCAAAACACATCAATCCACCTAAATGATACCAGCATCTAAAATAACATGCCGGGGTGGTCTTTGAGTTTGCCCCCCCATAATATATGCATATCATACAAAAAATGAAAAGGATGGAGATTTGAAGTACATTTTTAGTTTAATTTACAGTTTAGTTTCAGTAACAGTCCTTTCTTCACCATTGAGATATTTCAGTAAGGCCTCTTCGTTTTTTTTTTCAATCCTTTGTCCCTCACCTTTTTCTTTTTTCTAAAAGCAGTGCCGCTCTCTGTTGCAAATAATAAAATATTAATAATGAGATAGAAGCATTCGTCCCTTTCAGGCCCTTTACTTCAGCAAACGGGTGAAGACTGGCATTTGTAAAATAATATGTTGCAATGCACGTATTTGTTAAACATTTTTTATAAAAAGTTTCTTTATCTATAAGAATGTCAGTTCAAATGAATGAATCGTTTATTTAGTCTCGTATAAATGCTCATCCGGCATAGTGGACCTCAGTTTAACGGAAATACTCCAATCGGTAAGAGAGTCAATATTTTATTCTCATTTCATTTTTACTCTGTTAAATAATAATTGATTTTTCTTTTAAATATTTTAGAATTTTGTGATTTTTGACTCCAATACATAATCATTTTTCTTTTGTACATTTACAGATTTTACTAATATTCTGGCCACAACTGGAGGTTGGGCCCCCTAGTATATACACACACACACACACACACACGCACAGACAGATACACACATATATCTCTCTATTATAAAAGAAAATCTTCAGATGAGACAAGACTATTGCCAAGTCCCGCCCTCCTCTTCCAGTTCATGGCCCATGCCCACGGTCCTCTCACCTCTCATTGGTGTTCCCACGCTCTCCACTCTTATAAATTTTTACGTTTTCCTCACTTTAAGTTCCCAATAAAAGAAGACATATTATGTCCAAATCTTATTGAAGAATTTCATCCCAAAGGGTTATCAACAGAAGAAATGAGTACACGGGCAATCCTAACACTGAAAAACGATGAAGTCAAACGAATTAATGCGAAAAATGTCGATCGATTACACGACAAATTGGCTAAATGTGTATCAATAGACTATGCTGAAGCAGTTGGTGGTGATGGTGCGGAAGATGAAGACATCAACTTACAATATCACGAAGAATATCAACAACCGTTAACACCGTCAGGTTTTACAACGCATGAATTACTGTAGAAAGAAGGATGTATCGTAATGTAATTGCGTAATTTATGTCTGAGTGATGCGCTATGCAATCGGACAAGATTAGTTGTATTGAAACTTAGTCGAACAATTCTGACATGTAAAATTTTAACAGGCAACAAGAGAGGTAATGTAGTACATCTTCAGGGGATAACATTAGACACCAAATGAGATCTCGATATGCCATTCGTATTAAAACATTTACAGTTTCCCGTAAGAATAGCTTTTGTCATGACAATTAACAAATCACAGGGACAAACATTCGAAAAAGTCGGTTTATTTATTACAGAGAAAGAAACAAAATTCACTCACAGACATTTATACATTGCATTGTCACGATGTAACTCCAAACACGAAATCAAAATTCAGTGCAATATTGGTGAAAAGTTCATTCAAAAAATAGTTTCTGAAGTTTTACAGTAAAAGTGTAAGTTTAAAAAGTATTTCTGTGTTAATTTAAAAGCCAAAGAGAAAAAAAAAACGTATAACGCAACAAATACCTCTAACACAACATGAAACATAATTTAGTTTCAATTTATTACATTTGACTATTTTTTACTATGGTTAATTACTCGCTGTAATGTAAAATAGTTAGGTCTATAATGCATACATGAAAATAGCAATCTGTTTAAATTGTACATCCACTTCTCCATATGTGAGAGGCAGAGCCGCAAAGTGGCAAGCGTGGAGCGCCCGCCTGGGGGTTGGCGAGTGAAGTGAGCAGAGGGCAGAGCACCCTAGTATATATACAGTCATATGAAAAGGTTTGGGAGCCCCTCTTAATTCTTTGGATTTTTGTTTCTCATTGGCTGAGCTTTCAAAATAGCAACTTCCTTATAATATCTGACATGCCTTATGGAAACAGTAGGATTTCAGCAGTGACATTAAGTTTATTGGATTAACAGAAAATATGCAATATGCATCATAACAAAATTAGACAGGTGCATAAATTTGGGCACCCCAACAGAGATATGACATCAATACTTAGTTGAGCCTCCTTTCGCTCCTTTGAGCCTCTCGACGCCTCCTGTAGCCTTTGAGTGTCTGGATTCTGGATGGAGGTATTTGTGACCAATTCTTCCATACAAAATCTCTCCAGTTCAGTTCAATTTGATGGCTGCCGAGCATGGACAGACTGCTTCAAATCATCCCATAGATTTTCGGGGATATTCAAGTCAGGGGACTGTGACGGCCATTCCAGAACATTGTACTTCTCCTTCTGCATGAATGCCTTTGTAGATTTCCAACTGTGTTTTGGGTTATTGTCTTGTTGGAATGTCCAACCCCTGCATAACTTCAACTTTGTGACTGATGCTTGAACATTATCCTGAAGAATTTGTTGATATTGGGTTGAATTCATGTGACCCTCGACTTTAACAAGGGCCCCTCTCCCTGAACTAGCCACACAGCCCCACAGCATGATGGAACCTCCACCAAATTCGACAGTAGATAGCAGGTGATTTTATTGGAATGCGGTGTTCTTCTTCCGCCATGCAAAGCGCTTTTTGTTCTGACCAAATAACTCAATTTTGTCTCATCAGTCCAAAGCACTTTGTTCTAAAATGAATCTGGCTTGTCTAAATGAGCATTGGCATACAACAAGCGACTCTGTTTGTAGCGTGAGTGCAGAAAGGGCTTCTTTCTCATCACCCTGCCATACAGATGTGCTGAATTGTAGAACGATGTACAGATACACCATCTGCAGCGAGATGTTCTTGCAGGTCTTTGGAGGTGATCTGTGGGTTGTCTGTAACCATTCTCACAATCCTGCTCATATGCCGCTCCTGGATTTTCTTGGCCTGCCAGACCTGCTGGGTTGGTTTAACAGCAACTATGCCTGTGGCCTTCCATTTCCTGATTCCATTCCTTACAGTTGACACTGACAGTTTAAACCTCTGAGGTAGCTTTTTGTTTTCAGATCTTTTGAGAGTTGCTTTGAGGATCCCATGCTGTCTGTCACTCTTCAGAGGAGAGTCAAAGGGAAGGAAGCACAACTTGCAATTGACCACCTTAAATACCTTTTACCACTCATGATTGGACACTCCTGTCTATGAAGTTCAAGGCTTAACGAGCTCATCCAACCAATGTGGTGTGTCAGTAATCAGCATTGAGCAGTGACAAGCATTCAAATCAGCAAAATGACAAAGAGACCCACATTTGTGCACAGCCAGTTTTTCACATTTGATTTAAATTCATACAACTAAATACTGCTTCACTAAAAATCTTTGTTCGGAAAACACCGCAGTGCTCAGATATTCCTAGGAAATGAAAGACATACCACTGTTATCTTTTTGGTTGAAAGGAGAGTCAATTATTATGCAGGCTGAGAGGGGTTCCCAAACTTTTTCATATGACTGTGTGTACATATGTAAAAGACATATAACAATTGTATAAAATGTATATAAATAAATGGAAGCATGGCATCATTTTCACCACGCTGCCAAAGCCCTTTGTCTTCTTGTCTCACCAAATAAAGTAAATTCCAGCGCCAGAAATGACAGGCAGAGCCCCCTAGAGTGCAGATTTCCCATCACCATCACAGCAACTAAGCACACATTCACCCTTACAACAAAGTCTCATTATTTCCCCCTCTTCCTTTTCCTTATGTTGTGAATTAAATGGCGCACTTACCTCGGCTATTCGCCAGATTACAGTAAACTAGGAAGTACAAATCTGTAGCGTTTGTGGTTCCAACTTACAACAATTTTGGAATCCCATTGTACACCAAAAGAACAAATTCTCGGCTCATGACGGCAGAGACTTTGAGAGATGAGTAGTGCGGATGACGGAGGGGACCCTTGCATTTCAGCCAGCAATGATTAAAGGGTCAATATTTGAAAACACAAAATAAATTTATCCCCTCATATGAATATGTCGAGGCAATGCCGGACACTTTGGCTGGTTAGTATAAAAGTCTTCAGAGATCAGTCCTGGGTAGCAACTAAACTACGGATGTTCATCCCCACCAGCTTTGTGTTCCAGTTAGATTCCAACTTTTCCTTAATCAAGCTGTTATTTCCCAGTTTCTTCCTTTTTTTTGTGCTAATCCAAAAATTTGTGAAATTTTTCTTGGAAGTCAGCAAGCATCTGTGTGCGTTACACTGACGTGAATTATTTCTCTTTTTCTTGTTTTTTTTTTTTTTTTTAAGACTTTGCACTTTTGAAAATTCTGGCTGTTTAAGCGTTTTCTCACTAATTAGCAGGGCCGATGAATTGTACACTGAAGCGGCTGTTCTGCTTTAGCATTCAGTGTCATTTGCACCTGCGTCTACATGGATCAACTCTAATTGTCAGCATTTGGATATAATCAAGGAAGCAAACACCGCTTGAAAAACGGCAAATTAAAAAGAATAGGGTAAAGAACAGGGAACATTTAAAGCTATGGCTACAAATAGAGGTTTCTGAATTTATTTGATGTGCAAATGCATAACTAAACAATTCAATTCATTAGAAGGAGGGCTGAGCCATTGATTTGGGATTCTGGTTGGAATGCAAACCTGCAGCTACACTGCTATCCTGGTCTCAACCTGAGAACCCCTGAAGAGTAATGCAAAAACAAGATTACTACTACTACTAATAATAATAATTCATTCATTCATCTTCCAACCTGCTATATCTTAACACAGGGTCACGGGGGTCTGCCCGGAGCCAATCCCAGACAGCACAGGGCACAACATAGGAACAAATCCCGGGCAGGGCCAATGCACCTAACCTGCATGTCTTTGGACTGTGGGAGGAAACCCACGCAGACACGGGGAGAACATGCAAACTCCACACAGGTAGGACCCAGGAAGTGAACCCGGGTCTCCTAACTGCGTGGCAGCAGCGCTACCACTGCGCCACCCTTGTCTTTGTTTAATGTAGTAATAATAATAATTAATAATACATTTTACTTATATAGCCCTCTTCCCACGATCAAATTGCTTATATGTAACTTCTTCCAGCCATCCACTATCCAACCCACTATTTCCTAACTACAGGGTCACGGGAGTCTGCTGATGCCAATCCCAGCCAACACAGGGCGAAGGCAGGAAACAAACCCTGGGCAGGGCGCCAGCTTACCGCAGGGCGCACACACCCACTAGGGACAATTTAGGATCGCCAATGCACCTAGCCTGCATGTCTTTTGGACTGTGGGAGGAAACCCACGCAGACACGGGGAGAACATGCAAACTCCACGAAGGGAGGACCTGGGAAGCTATTTTTTTCACACAAAAACATCACATTGACTTCTGGAAAAAAAAAATATATATATATATATATATATATATATATATATATATATAGTGGCGGACGGCTGGGGGTGGTATCTAGCCGGGACACCCAGGAGGACCAGAGGAGGGCTTGTGCCTCCTCCAGACCATGAGGGGGTGACCGCCCTGGTTGCACTGGGGGCCACGGGTGCAGAGCTTGGAGGCCCAACCCTGTAGGGGCCCATGGTCACCGCCAGGGGGCGCCCTGGTGCCTGAAGAGCCCTGGACCTCAGGAAGTGCTGGGGGGAAGAAGACTGGGGCTTCCGGGTGCGCAGCCGGCACTTCCGCCACATGGGGGTGTGTCCGCGGAGGACTGCCGGGAAGCAGCTGGAGCCCATCGGGGCTGCTATATAAGGGGCCGCCTCCCTTCATTTGGGAGCAAGAGTCGGGTGGAAGAGGACGGAGCTCAGAGAGAGAGGAGTGGAGGCGGCCACTGGAAGGAAGGCACTGGAGACTGTGTGGCCTGGACTTTGGGTGATCGGTGCTGGAGTCACTGGGTTGTGCACTAGATTATTTGTAAATATTGTACAATAAACATGAGTGTGTTGGGTGCAAAACCGTTGTCCATCTGTCTGTGTCCGGGTCCCGTTCCACAATATATATATATTATTAAAAAAATCCTGGAGAGAAACACTAGGGAGTCGAGACGTGATCTTCACTTGAAAGACACTTAAAAGACCCATGAGATGAATGAGATTAGCCATGGAGTGTCTCGCGGGGACCTTAAACATGAGACTTCGTGCCAAGAGATTGACCCAGGACCGTCTTGCGTTGACGTAGAACATGAAATTCTTGCAAGACATGCCCTACTTACAACCAAATAACAGCACGGGCATCCAGCAACACACTCAGTCGTGTAAAGGAGGCTTTGAGCACACACAGATCCAGGGCTCTCAGCGTATATAAAGCGTATAAGGACAATACGTTATAAATGAAACGTTGACGACTAAGCAGAGAAGAAAGCAGCACAGAGAAAAGACACTCAAAAGTGTTGGAGAGACAAAAAAGAAAAAGAAGAATCTAGGTGCAAATTCAGAAAATAAGGAAAGTAATTATTAGCCCGGAACAAGTTGAATTGAAACAAAGCAGGTCCAATCGGGCTCAGAATTAAAAGACAAAGTAGAACTTCATAAACACGTTCACAAACGTTGGTGTTATACACATGCAGAGCAGGTTAGAGATTATGAAAGCAGTGGAATTCGAAAGGCTCAAGAAAAAATACGTTGGCGTGATACACGTGGAGAAATTTAAAGAATAAGAAAGGAGGAAAATTAGAAAGTATAAAAAAAAGAAAGTAAAGATTGCAGTAGTGCAAACAAATGGAAATTATTACTTCAAAAAGGGAAAGTAATCAACACAGACCAGGTGTCATTGAAACAAAAGGAAGATAAAGCGAGGTCCGAAATAAAAGACAAAGAGTAGAAAACAAAGTAAAACGTCATGAAGAGGTTAAAAAACAAGGGGGCCAAACACATGCAGAGCAGGTTAGAGAAAATGAAAACTGGAATTCAAAAGACTCAAAAAAAACGTAGGCACGAAACACATGCAGAGCAAGATACAGAATATGAACGCAGAAAAAAACGACAGTGTCAAAACAAAGAAAGTAAAGATCGCATTAGCGCAAACAAAGAGAAATTATTACTCGGAGAAATAACGAAAAGGCGAATAGAGATCGAATATATGGACACAGGTGATATGTCAGAAGTATGGAAATATAGTAAGGCTTTGAAGTTTAAGTCAGAGAATTTCAAAAACAGAGTTTACCTCACATGCATTTATTGGTTACTTTGTAAAAAAAAATTATTAACTGCTGATGATGAAGATCGTTTTGTATGTGCAGAAATTCCAAATAGAGAAACATATCCTGAAATATGGTACAAAGTCATTAAACACACGTCTCATGGAACTCATTTAAAAGATTCAGAACATTGGGACTCGAAAGATTGCAAAAATTGTTTTTACAGAAGTTCTGAAATAAAAGTTAAACTAATGAAATAGCAACAATTCAAAGAAAAAAAAATCTTAAAAGTGTGTATCTGGAAAACCAAATACGGGGGTTGGTGAGCAAAGCCCCCTAGTACATATATATATATATATATATATATATATATATATATATATATATATAACTAATAGCAAAACACATGTGCATTCTGTGGTTTTGTCTCAGATGCCGAACTGAGAGACCTCGATAGTTTAGAAGTTTAATAAATCCTGAATACACAGGCCTCCCAGCTGCCGAATCCACTGGTTTGAGATCAGGAACTAAAAGCGATTGAAATTAACATGATGGGGCGTGGAATGTAGGAGTCAGTACACTGGTGAAATGGGGGAGTGGCTCTTGGCAAGTGGGCGGAGTCAAAAGCGATGTAGCTGACAGGGGCGTCAGTTTATGGGCCTCAGAATGTCTTAGGTCGCTGAATCTGTCCAAGGCTTCAGACCACTGATGATGCAATGGCAGCCATTTTGTGTCAGTAAGCTCACCACACATTAGCTGGTGAAGGGGTGAGAGACTGTCAGCCAATCAGAGACTGTGCTGATGCAGGTTCAGCTCCAGGCTCCCTTCTCCAGCTTGGGAGAACTTAAACCCGATACCATCGGTAATGTCACCGATGAGCTGGACAGTGAGACACAATGAAACAAAGGGATGGTGCTAAAAGTGCAAAATGCTTATATTTAAAAACCGAACCAGACCACAAAATGTTCAAATAAATAGTGCAGTGTTGAAAAAAAAAACAGTGAAAGGGTGAAAGTTAAAAACACAATAAAAAAATTCTTTATAAAAAAACGAGGTTAAAACAATGGCTGGAAGCAGTCCTTTTAAAAACAAAGCCCGGTGCCTTCTTTCTACTGGTGACTCCCCTGCTTCTCCCCTCTAGGCTATGCACCAGGGGAGTCACCCTACCTACAGCTGACCTTCTCCTCATGGCTGGTCTGGTGGCCTCCCAATCCCTGGCTTCGTTTAGCCCTTGCTAGACGGAGACTTGGCTTCCCACAATGGCCAGGACGCTCACGCTGGGGTTCCACTCCAAATCTGCGGTGAGCCAACCTTCTCCCGGTCACTCCTGCTCCATACAAGCACTCAGCAAGAGCGACCACTACCGTCGGCCCCCGGATTTCGGCCAAACACCCTGCTAGGGCTCACCTCTCCCAGCTGCCTGCAATCAGTGCGAGTCTGCGCTCACTGCCTTCTTCCTTAACCTCCGTTTCTTTTTATCTCTCTTTTCTTTCTTCTCCTCTTCCGCCTCGTGCTTCTACTTTATATTACGGGGACATGGATCAGGTGTGGTGATTAGCAGCCCCTGGCATTAATGACGTCTGCGGACGACATCTCACCTGTGCACTTAAGCGAGGACCGCCCTCATCTCGAAGCACCCGGGAACCGCTCCGGCCGCACTACCTCGCCCCCTCTATAAGCCACGAGTGTGGCGATTATCTATTGAAAACTGGTCATTTCAATTCGAGCTGTGGACCCGCTATACCACAGAGACAAGGGTTGGTTAGGGGGCCAGAATGACTAGGCCATGATGGTTAATATAGCCTGGGCATCGGGTACCCCCTAATCTTTTCGAAAGTTGCCCAGGTATCTTTAATGACCACAAAGATTCAGGACCTTGGGCTTATGGTTCATCCAAAGGACAGGCACCATTTTTACAGCACAGTGTACCCATCACTACACTGGGGCACTGAACTCCACAATCAGACCACAGGGTCAGCACCCCCTGCTGGTCTCACCAACACCTCTTCCAGTAGCAACCCAAGCTTTTCCGTAGATGGTCTCCCATCCAAGTCCCGGCCGGGCCAAAACATGCCAAGCTTTAGTGGATGACCTCTTCTGAAGTGCAGTTGGTATTTCAGAAAATCAATTTAAGGAATTAGTTCACCGGGTTAAAAACCAAAGGGCACAAAGAGAAGACGACTCTCACATCAGATTACAGAGATCGAAGAGAGAGAGACAGAGGCTGAGAGCTGGCACTGACACCCACCTCACGATCCCAATTTAGGACCCAAGTGCAGCCGTACAGCAGGGGACACCTCAGCGCCACAGTAACTCGAATGGAGTGGAACAGTCTGAGGTTTTCTTACACTGGCTGGATGCCAATCTTGCCACCAACGCTCCAAGTTTTCCATGCAAGTTGGAGGACCTGTTTGCAGGGCAAAAACAAGACACAAACTAAAAAAGGTCACATTAGCATTAGTTCTGTAATGACATTCAGATTTTAAAATATTGACATATATTTTTGATACACGGATAACATTTGTGTTCTTGTCAGGACAATTGATAACTTGATAACTCCTGGTTGTGCAAAACAATTCATACTGTGCTAAGAAAAGTACCAGAAACCACCTATCAAGAACTACAAATGGCCCAAGTTCCTGTGATGGGAATGCTCCAAAAGTTCCTGAATTTCTAAAAAGTCCTTGGTTTCTGAAGAAAAGTTCCTGCAGTGGGAATGCGTCTATAGATTTGTTTTTATTCTTTGGTCAAACGGTGTCCGGACATGGGTTTGTTAATAGTATGATCAGCTCTCTGTTTTAGGACCACAAAGAGTGAGGACCTCGGTTTTATGTCTCATCCCAACGGATGCCACCATTTTTACTCTTTACGAAGGATGCCCAGGGATCTTTTATGACAACAGAGAGTCAGGATTCAGTTTTATGTCTCATCCAAAGAATGGTGCCATTTTAACAGCATGGTGTCTAACCGTCACTGCACTGGTGCATTGGGATCCACATTCAGACCACAGGGTTAGTGCCCCCTGCTGGTCTCACCAAAACCTCTTCTAGTAGCAACCTAAGGTTTTCCGCAGATGGTCTCCCATCTGAGTACCAGCCAGGCCAAAACAAGCCAAGCTTTATCGGCTGACCTCTTCTAAAGTGCAGATGGTGTGGCTGCTGATTGGTATTTCAGAAAATTGATTTAAGGAATTAGTTTACCAGGTTAAAAACCAAAGGGCACAAAGAGAAGACGACTTTCACGTCAGATTGCAGAGATTGAAGAGAGAGAGACAGAGGCTGGGAGCTGGCAATGACACCCACCACACGACAAACCACCTCAGGATCCCGTTACTGCACTGGCACATTATGATCCACATTCAGACTTCAGGGTAGGTGCCCCCTGCTGGCCTCACCCACACCTCTTCCAGCAGCAGCCCAAGCTTTTCCTAGTCGGTGTCCCATCCAGGTACTGGCGGGGTCTGAACAAGCCTAGCTGCAGGTGGATGAGCTCTTCTGAAGTGCATGTGGCATGGCTGCTGGCTACAAAAGATGGATTGCAAACAATACAAAGCAAAAATGGCAGAAAATATACAAAGTTGAGGAAGAACAATGCAAAGAAGTGAAAGAATGAATGCTATTGAATCAGTACACTGGCTCTCAGTTAAGCTTAGGGCTGATTTCAAAATCCTTCTTTTAACATATAAAGCCTTAAATGGCCGAGGTCCGGCTTACTTATCTGAATTATCATTACCCACAAACCAGAACGCACATTGAGATCTCAAGTAGCTGACCTGCTTAAGATTCCAAGGATTAATCAAATAATAAGTGGGAGGTTAAGCTTTTAGTTACAGGGGCCCTGAAGGTGTGGAATGACCTGCCTGCTACTAGAAGAGATGCCCCTTCAGTCTCAGCTTTAGAATCAGGCTGAAGATTCATGACTTCAGTTTAGCACACCCTGACTAGAGCTGCTGATTAGCTGTGCACACTGCAGTCCTTAGACATTTGTACAGAAATATAAATATATTTGTAAATTGTTATTAATCCTGTGCGATTGGGCCCATCAAAAGACTGGCAAACCGTTACGTGTGATTCTTGCCTAATACCCAGTACTACTGGGATAATAATAATGCAAGTATATTTACTTCAATAAAAATAGTTATTCCTTTAGATTGTTACTTTAAAAAGTAATCAGACTACTTAACACAAATTGCTTTCTACATGTTGCTGAGTTTAGCACTGTAACTTCAGCTCATTAACATAAACTTCACAATTTTTGAACTACTTTAACCAAGAGAAACGATAATGTAGTTTCCCAAGCGAATTTATCTTTGCCGACACTTGCATCATTTTCTAACCGTGGCCTGCTGGAAGCGTGTGCGAGGCCAACAAATATACAGGCTAACAGAGTGCAGCAGACACGCGGAGAGTACAAAGACTTCTACTATAACCCTGTTAAGGGTTATCATGGCCACATAAGTGGGTTACCGGCAAAGAGATCGACGTGTGTTAAGCTGGTTTCTCAGAGACCAATATCCCGATTTCTCTAACCGGAATAAGGGTATACAGGACAATTTTTGAAACCAGGTCTCTTACTGAAACGCGTGTAAAAACATTCAGTGATGGAGTCTTCTACAAATTTTGGCAAATTTCTGTCCATGTAGGAACTCCTGCAGTTATTTGTGTATAAGGGAAACAGAAGAGGAGACACACAGCAACTTGTTTTTCTTTTGCACCGATATATATATATATATATATATATATATATATATATTCATGACTTCAGTTTAGCACACCCTGACTAGAGCTGCTGATTAGTTTTGCACACTGCAGTCCTCTTTGTTAGTCGTCTTGCCCTATATATATATATATATATATATATATATATATATATATATAGATGGACAGTTTTTTACATAAGATTTTTATATAATTTGTTTTGTAATTACTAGGGTGTTTGCCCCCTACTCGTTTCGCTCACCCACCCCCCAACCCCTCTCTCCAGGGATGCGCTTCACACTCACCACTTCGCAACTCTGCCGCTCATGTTGTGAAGGGGGGTGGGGGGGGGTGTGCCGAACTCACACTAAGGAGATGCGGGCGAATCAGCTGCTGGCTTACAGCTGCTACTGCCATGCTGTGTGATCTGCATGTCGTGCTGCGTGTCGATCACTTAAAAGCCTGTACAGCAGGTGTCCTTTTGTCTCACTTCCTACGTTAAAGTGTTTCCGAGAAATTGTTTGTAAGTAGGGCGTGACGTGGAAGTAGTCTCACAGGACTTCAAGGTGTCTCCCCGAGATGATCACGTCTCGACCCCAAATTTTTTTATATAATAGATAGATATTTAGAATTCTTCTTTTTTATCATTTTTATAAGATTTTCGGAAGGAGGACTATTGTGTAATTGTCTGGAAGTACCAGATATGACAGTATTGTTGGTGATGAGTGTTGATTGGTGAAATTCACCAGAGCATTTTCCACAGTCAATTTGTTTTGCAACCTTTTTTGCTGAATTTTTCCATGCAAATTTACTATATGGTTGGCTTAGGCTATTTTGTTTTCTTTTTTCCCAGCACCCAATGACATCACAGCGATGCAGCAGCCAATGTGGGATTAGAATGTCACTTCCCGATCTGCCTAGCCAATGCACAGAACTTTCACACATATGCAC
Source organism: Polypterus bichir lapradei (assembly GCA_026402145.1). Taxonomy (NCBI): domain Eukaryota; kingdom Metazoa; phylum Chordata; class Cladistia; order Polypteriformes; family Polypteridae; genus Polypterus; species Polypterus bichir. The sequence continues at coordinate 10,782,864 of JANRMT010061414.1, forward strand.
TGCACTGTAAGTGTACTCCACTTCATACGTTACACTGCTGCCCAGTTATGGTGTATACGCACATGTGTGATGTCACTACCTGATTGATACTGCATCCGGATTTACACAAGATTGTCATCTGAGGCACACATTAGCTGACCATATTAAGGGCATTATGAACACTCTTGATGTTCTGCATAGATTCATTGTTAGCGTTGTTGTTATACGCCTTGCTGTGAGGCACAGATTGGGTAGTGACAGGGACAGCCAGTCAAGTATATAATGCTGATCCCTTGCATCACAGGCTCTGCGGGTCTTACTTACTCATAGTGATGGAAGCTCGGTAGATGCAGACGGAGTTAAAGGATATGGAGTAGAGTTTTATCTCAGGGAGGTACAGTGACACACGTTTTAAGAAGTTCTGCTTCACAGCTCAGATCACATTTTTATCCACAATGATCGATCCAGCATAGTCAGCAGATGTGTCCTCGACCCTCAGTTGGACACTTTAAAAACCACTGCACCGTTATAATCCACTCAAAACTTGTTCAGTTTCTTCTTCCCCATTGACTTCAAAGCATTTTACAGAGTTCACCAACATTCTCCAACCTTGCTGTGTTTTTGTCAAACTCGAGGTGAAGCAAAGTCAGTGGGGTTCACTCATCACTATTAGTGACATATCAGGAAGTGGCACAGCAGCTCCTAGTACAACAGCACGTGCCTGATGGGAAATGGGACTCTGCCTTATAAAGTGAACTACGAACAAGAAAGAGGCACACGTTAGGTGATCCGCAGAAGGAGATCATGAGTGGATTAGGGGGATAAGAAGGCCGGTGTGAAACAATCCATTTGTAAAATGGGGAAATTTACTAACTCCAGCAGAAAACTGATCTAGTTTCCAAACCCCCAGATATCTTTTTATTGTTTTTTTTCCCTCCACCACTTGTTACTAATTATTGACTGGCAACGTCATACTTAACTTCAGATGAAATTCATCACAATTGATTCATTGACAGAACTGGCATCTTGCTCTGTATGAGCGAGTCCACTTAGCTTTATCAATACCTCTTCTACAAGATTGATCAGCCTCTGGTTGAAGGCAAATCATTTCCTGAAATATGCTATCGTTTTAATTTATGCCATCTTGGGGAATGTTAACATAATAATTCATTGGGCTTATTCTAATCCTCTTAGCTTTTCAGTTGGTCGTCATCATCGTCAGACATGGCACTGACATTCCAGAGGGTTGGTGCTTATAATTGGTGTGATATTGGGCGGATGTACTGTATGTGAGGAGGGTGGCCATGATGTTATTGGACAGTGTTTGTGTAGAATTTTAAATACATAATATAAAATGACAACTAATTAGTCAGTCAGTCATTTCCCAACCCGCTATATCCTAACACAGGGTCATGGGGGTCTGCTGGGGCCAATCCCAGCCAGCACAGGGCACAAGGCAGGAACAAACCCCAGGCATGGCACTAGCCCACCGCAGCCCTTTAGTTTAGGTGCTGCAAAAACACCTCCATTAGTGGCAGGGCACACACACCAAGAACACACTAGGGACAATTTAGGATCACCAATGAACCTAACCTGTATGTCTTTGGACTGTGGGAGGAAACCCACGCAGACACGGGGAGAACATGCAGACTCCACGCAGGGAGGACCTGGGAAGTGAACCCAGATCTCCTTACTGCGAGGCAGCAGCGCTACCAACTGCGCTATCATGCCACCGACAACTAATTAAGTTACTTATTTATCTATTATATAGTGCCTTTCACATCTGTCTGTCTATTATATCGTAACTTTCATATCTATCTATGTTATATAGTGCCTTTCATTTCTATCTATCTATCTATCTATCTATCTATGTATGTTATATAGTGCCTTTCATTTCTATCTATCTATCTATCTATGTATGTTATATAGTGCCTTTCATATCTATCTGTCTATATTTATCCATCTTTCAGTCAGTCCATCCATTCACCTCTTCATTTTGAGACCACCTTATCCATTTCAGCATTGCAGGAAATTACACACTCTTCTTCACCGCACAGGGTCCAGCATTGTAGGTTGAAACCCCACGTCTTTTTGCTGTCTGTGTGGAGTCTGCACATGCTTCTAAAGATGTTTGTCCTAAGGAATTTTAGGAGAAAAGTTGATTCTTAAACAAGACATGGGCAGCACGGTGGCGCAGTGGTAGCGCTACTGCCGCGTCCATCCCTGCGTGGAGTTTGCATGTTCTCCTCGTGTCTGTGTGGGTTTCCTCCCACAGTCCAAAGACATGCAGGTCAGGTGCATTGGCGATCCTAAAAATTGTCCCTAGTGTGTGCTTGGTGTGTGGGTGTGTGTACCCTGTGGTGGGCTGGCACCCTGCCCAGGATTTGTTCCTGCCTTGCACCCTGTGCTGGCTGGGATTGGCTCCAGCAGACCCCCGTGGCCCTGTTTTAAGATATAGCGGGTTGGATAATGACTGCCTGACTGACTAAACAAGACGTACATGAGAATCTCCTTCAGGTCACATGAGCCATCGAGGATCATCCTTTGAGTGGTAACATTTTCCTATGGGAACAGTGATGGGAGTCAGGTGTGGATTCTTTCTGACGTCACTGTATACTCAAATATAGTAAACTGTTTCCATTTCCACTGGCCGTGTGTGGATGTGGTTACCCGAATAAAGAGCGCCTGCTTAATAACCGACCCCGACACCCAATTGCATTGCCCTCAACATTATTATTATTATTATCAGCATTCTTTCCAATTCAAATGATGTTTCTAAATAATTAGTTTGCATTTAATTTTAAATTAACAGGAATGCAATAATAATTCATTATGCATTCTAAATTTGCAGCTCCCCAGCAAATTAGCAATAATTCTTTGGGTGGGATGATGTTATAGCACACCAATGGCATGCCTTTCACTGCTGGGGGGCAGAGGGGGGTGGCATTAATTAATGTTTATCTGATGCAGAGTTTAAATAAAAAGTAGGATTTGTTAGGTAGCTCCTTCCAATGTAATCAGGCAGTGATTATGTTCATTTAATGACATTACTTTACCATGGATACTGAGCCCATTTCCCGTACATCCAATTAGCCTGCTTCTGTATTCTTTTATTAAATTATGGCTGGTAAAAGAAAAGAAAACTGAAAAAAAATGAAAAACTCACAATGCGACAAGCCGCAAACATTAAATAAGCTGGCACTACTGGCTTCACAAAGTCAGCAGAAAGGAAGGAGTCGATAAATAAGCAGCATTTATTCGTGCTGATCGGGCCGGGACGACGCTCACGAGTGACAGATGACGCTCCCGACTGACTCTCTACGTGTGTACAGTGTGTGGTTTAAATCCTGGTGAGTAGACACGTTTCATTTCATAATAATAAATTACATTTTTTGAGTGTGTTTTATAACAAATTGTACTTTTTTTTCTTTATAATAATTTTAATGTATAACTTACCTATATTTTCCTTCACATATGGTCTTATGTAATAATTTAATAAGTCACCTAGGGTGAAAATCGTGATAATTAGATGTTGATATTAAATTTCATAGAGCAGAAATTACACGCTAAAGGTCCTTTTTATTTATTACTATTTGTATTTTTAATTAATTCACAAGGCTTACATTTATTTTGATTCCCTCACATCTCAGCAGAGGTTTGTGCTCTCAGCGGGTCTTATTTATATTCCGTCTTTCTAATTTACAATAGTAATTAATGCAATGATATGCAAAATAAATAAATAGAAAAGCACTACTCAGCATGTTATTTTTGAACAATTCTGTGATGATTTGCTTATATGACCATTAAAAAAACCCCAAAAAACACAGTTAATAGCCTTTTGATAAAAAAAAATCTAAATTCTCCCATTAATATTTTGTGAGAGGTGTCACACTTGGACTGGCTCCCCAGGATCCTTACCTGGCTGGGATGCCACTATAATGAAAGGACAAGGGAGGACAATTTGTGCTGGGCATTGTCTTCCCCAGCCCCCCTGTTGGC
>JANRMT010061414.1:10808254-10830182 GCA_026402145.1 Polypterus bichir lapradei
GATAGATAGATAGATAGATAGATAGATAGATAGATAGATAGATAGATAGATAGATAGATACTTTATTAATCCCAAGGGGAAATTCACATACTCCAGCAGCAGCATACATAAAAAACAAAATTAAATTAAAGATTGATAAAAATGCAGGTATAACAGACAATAACTGTATAATGTTAACGTTTATCCCCCCAGGGTGGAATTGAAGAGTCGCATAGTGTGGGGTCTCCTCAGTCTGTCAGTGGAGCAGGATGGTGACAGCAGTCTGTCGCTGAAGCTGCTCCTCTGTCTGGAGATGATCCTGTTCAGTGGATTCTCCATGATTGACAGGAGCCTGCTCAGCGCCCGTTGCTCTGCCACGGATGTCAAACTGTCCAGCTCTGTGCCTACAATAGAGCCTGCCTTCCTCACCAGTTTGTCCAGGTGTGAGGCGTCCCTCTTCTTTATGCTGCCTCCCCAGCCCACCACCACATAGAAGAGGGCGCTCGCCACAACCGTCTGGTAGAACATCTGCAGCATCTTATTGCAGATGTTGAAGTACGCCAACCTTCTAAGAATGTATAGTCGGCTCTGTCCTCTCTTGCACAGAGCATCAGTATTGGCAGTCCAGTCCAATTTATCATCCCGCTGCACTCCCAGGTATTTATAGGTCTGCACCCTCTGCACACAGTCACCTCTGATGATCATGGGGTCCATGAGGGGCCTGGTCCTCCTAAAATCCACCACCAGCTCCTTGGTTTTGCTGGTGTTCAGGTGTAGGTGGTTTGAGTCGCACCATTTAACAAAGTCCTTGGTTAGGTTCCAATACTCCTCCTCCTGCCCACTCCTGATGCAGCCCACGATAGCAGTGTCGTCAGCGAACTTTTGCACGTGGCAGGACTCCGAGTTGTATTGGAAGTCTGATGTATGTTGGCTGAACAGGACTGGAGAAAGTACAGTCCCCTGCGGCGCTCCTGTGCTGCTGACCACAATGTCAGACAAGGATGTCAAGTGTCTGAGCACAGGGTCTGAATACTTGTGTCAGTGTGATAGTTCACTTGTTATTCTTAACAAAACTCCTAAAATCCTGTTTTTACTTTGTCATTCTTGGGGATTGAGTGTTGCTTGATGGGGAAAAAAATTAATTTTAAACAATTTTATATTGGGTGATACAGTGACGCAGTGGTAGCGCTGTTGCCTCGCAGTTAGGAGACCTGGGTTTGCTTCCCGGGTCCCCCCTGCATGGAGTTTGCATGTTCTCCCCGTGTCTGCGTGGGTTTCCTCCCACAGTCCAAAGACATGCAGGTTAGGTGCATTGGTGATCCTAAAAATTGTCCCTGGTGTGTAGGTGTGTGTGGGCTGGCACCCTGCCCGAGGTTTGTTCCTGCCTTGTGTTGGCTGGTTTTGGCTTCAGCAGACCCCCGTGACCCTGTATTAGGATATAGTGGGTTGGATAATGAAGAAAGTGAAGGAGTCGGAAGACTTTCTAAATCCACCATGTTCACACAATTCTGTGTATTTATTCATGCAGTAGTCAAAGGGGCCACCCCCCGCCAGGCCGTAGATAACATTCCAAGACTTTGATGTGATTTGATGAGTTTCTACAAAAAAAACTACAAGTGGTCCTTCACGGATCAGTCCCAATTATTAAAGAGCTCAAAGGTGGTCCTCTTTTAGGAGTAATTTAAGTCATTTCAGGTGTTCTTTGCCACTATGGAGACGGCGACAGGAGACCAGCTCTGTATGCCACTTTCCCTGCCAGAGACATCCCATAAGTTCCAACAGGGAAAAAAAAAGAACAAAAAAAACGAGAAAGCAGAAAAGAAAAACTGCAGTTTGTCATGGCCAGCATTCTTCTTACACTGTCAGCCACCTGCTCGTAAAAATTCATAGAACTGCAGGCATTTTTATGGACCCAGTTTGTGTTCTCATTTGTCAAAACAAATATTTTAAGTAATGGCCATTATTGCTTAATTCATTATTTTTATAGCACTACTACAAACAAACCTGCTCCATAAAATATGTTACTTGCTGAATACGTTGTCTTTATGTAAGATTATAAGACCAATAAATTATTAGGCCGTATTAAGTGGAACAAAGAAACACGCTGAAGGCGTACAGATAGAAGAAAGCACTGGCCTGCCATGCAAATTTTGTCCACATTATGAATGTTACGAGACCCCCTGTCCCACCTGGGGTTGGTGCCTTCCTCCCAAATGGCAGTTCAGGGTTATTCCTCAACTCTCCATGACCCTGTAATGGAAACACGGGTCCAGAAAATGGATGGGACAATCAGAAGTGACAGCTCCTTGAAGAGTAGAACTTCGCAGACCAGAAGACTGAAAAAAGCGGGCTCCATGCCATGTACCATTTTGAAAATATATTCTGCAAAGTTTATTCATAGTTGGTTACATCTTTTCTGTGTTGAATAGAATGAACAAAAAAAATGATAAATGCATGCATAAAGAGAACTGGCGTCGTAAATAATTGCACACAACTTCTGAAAGTGCACTGCAGGTTTTAAGGTCCTGTCAAAACACACGGCTTTTTCCAGTGATTTTCAGTCGCAGACTTCACTTACATAACCCTAGCGAGATGGAGAATGTTGTAGAGCGGTCCTGCGACTTTCGCTCGTGTAGTCAGACATACCCGCCAACTCAGCCCATCCATCTGTGACTCACCCCAACTAAATCAAACAGCTTTGCTCATGTTATTACAATCCTGCAGACAGGTTTTGTCAGCTTGGGGGATGAGTTGCCACAACTAGGAGCTGCTATGTCCATCTAATAAATGAGCAGCTTCAGAGCCAACTGCAAGGGAGCCTGTAAAAATGGAAAGCCTGCAAAGTTCCAAAAGAATTCCAATGAGTGGGGCAACAGCAAGCGTTCCTTTAACTCTTTCGGGGCTGATGTTGACTTTTGTCAAAAGGAGGAGTTGACGATGGTAATCGACTGTAAACTGTGACAAAACCAACTGTTATGTTTTAGTCGGACTCTTGTTGCTAGATGGAAAGTTAGATTCATCGGTTTGACCGAGATTTCCTGCGCTCACGTGAGTAGCAAGGTGCAAACAACGGCAAAAATGGCACTGACATCTGGCAAGAGATCAAAGCGAATGCATAAAGCAAAATACTCCATAAACGACGTTTTGCCTATTATCTCTGAACAGGTCTATGACTTGTCAGACTCAGATTTTGAAGTGATTGCAAATGAGTGTGAGGTTCCAGCTTCAGCTGATTGGTCCCCAGCTAATCGTTGTACTGACAATGTTTGCCAGGGAGGACTGCCACTTAATAATGATAAGAGGTAGAAACCCAGCCACACAAAGACAGCCTGGCAGCAAGCCTGCCACACATTCTTGGCAAACTGGCAACCACAGTATGCAGCAACAGACGTTTTATGTTGATTTCTGTGTGAAACCATTGCTTTTCAGAAACTATGTTTTTTTAAATAAATATTCAGCCCTCAAAGAGTTAAAGCATCGCTTCTCAGCCATTTATATCATCTTAATGGAATGGAGGCAGTTGTAGTGCATTCAGGTGGCCACCAGTCATATTGTCAGACATACCCACCCATGACCCACCCCCAACTAAATCAAACAGGCTTGGTTACAATTTTGCAACCCCGCTGACAAGTTTTATCAGCCTGAGTATGAGTCTGCACCCCAAGGAGCTGCTATGCCATCATTTAAACGAGCAGCATTAGAGCCAGCTGCAGGGGAGCCTATAAAAAATGGAAAGCCTGCAAAGTTCCAAAAGAATTCCAACTAGTGGAGCAACAGCAAGCGTTGCTTCTCAAACTTTTTCAGTGCCACTTTGTTGCCATATTTCTTTATAACCCACCAAAGGGTTGATAAATCAAGATCAATCATCAGCTCTCCTCCTTACTGACTTTAGCACGATCATCAGAGCAGGTGTAGGGGTATGAAGCCCTGCCATTTACATCATCTTAATGGGATGGAGGCAGTTGTTGGGTGGTCCAGTGGCCATCGGTCATGTTGTCAGACATACCCACCCATGACTCATCCCCAACTAAATCAAACAGGCTTGGTTGCAATTTTGCAACCATGCTGACTGGTTTTATCACCCTGGCCATGAGTCAGCACCCATAACTCACCTCACCTAGATCAAACAGCATTGCTTATGTTATTGCAATCCTGCGGACAGGTTTTTTCAGCTTGAGGGATGAGTTGCCACCACTAGAAGCTGCCATGCCCACCTTGTAAATGAGCAGCTTCAGAGCCAGCTGCAGGGTAATCAGCCTGGGGGCGAGTCGGCATCCCTAGGGGCTGCTATGCCATCATTTACGAGCTGGATCACCCTCTAGGAAACGCGCCACATGGCTGTAGTGCCGCAACTGACGCTCCCTCACAATGCAGGTCATGTGCCTCATTCAGACTCCATGAGCAATACGAAGTCAAACCAATGGTACCCAAGGATTTTTCGGAGAGACACAGTACCAAAGGAGTCCAGTCTTTGTCTCAGATCACTGGATGGCGTCCATGTCTCACAACCATATAGAAAGACAGGAAGCACCAGGACTCTAAAGACTTGGACCTTCGTCCTTTTGCAGAGATATCGGGAGCGCCACACACTCTTTTCCAGTGACCTCACGACCCCCCATGCTCTCCCAATCCATCTACTGACTTCATAGGAAGAGTCACCAGAGACATGAATGTCACTGCCAAGGTAAGTAAACCTCTCAATGACGAGGTCGACACTCTCTCCGCAGACAGACACACTGCTGATGGCCGTGCCCAAGAGGTCATTAAAGGCCTGGCTCTTTGGTTTTTATCAGGACCCTCACAAGCCCAGACACTCAGACTCCTCACTCAGTCTCTCGAGTGCCCCCATCAGAGCCTCCACTGACTCCGTGAAGATCAAGCATCGTCAGCAAAGTCAAGATCCGTGAATCTTTCTTCACCAACAGATGCCCCACAGCCGCTGGACCCCACGACCCTGCCCAACACCCAGTCCATACAAGCATTGAACAGAGTAGGAGCAGAACACAACCCTGATGAACCCCAGAATCAACTGGGAAAAATGCAGAGGTCCTACCTCCACTCTGCACAGCACTCACAGTACCAGTGTACAGGCTGGCCATGATATCCAGCAACCTCAAGGGGATCCCACGAACCCTCAGGATGTCGCACGGGGAAGCTCGATCAACTGAGTCGAACGCTTTATGAAAAATCGACAAAGGCTGCAAAGAAACTCTGCCGATATTTGCGTTTGCGCTCCATGAGAACCCTCAGTGCCAGGATGCGGTCAATGGTAGACTTCTTAGTTGTAAAACCAGACTGTTCCGGTTGCTGGTAGGTGAGCAAGTGATCACGGATCCTATTGAGGACAACCCTAGCAAGGACCTTACCCGGGACCGAGAGCAGTGTTATCCCCCTGTAGATGCTGCAATCCAGGCGATCACCCTTCCCTTTCCAGATAGGGACGACAAGTCCCGTTTTCCAGTCCGTTGGGTTGATGCCAGTCTCCCAGATGGAAGCAGAGATTGCTTGCAATGCCAGGAGGACAGCCTTACCACCAGCCTGGAGAAGTTCACCCCGGATACCGCAGATCCCTGCAGCCTTTCCCTCCCCTCAGCTGGTTCACCACCTGTGCCATCTCAGTGAGATTGGGGGGTTCACAGCTAATTGGAGGATCAGCCTCAAGAACCGCGGACCCAGAGATATTCAATGTCGCAGGACGAATAAAAGGACGAATTAAAACAACTTTAATCATGTGTCTGCTCCGTTACAGGAGGTCACCGGTAACTGTCATCACGGCCGATATTTTAATAAACTGTAAAAAGGCTCCGATTTGTTCACGCGTTGCTCAGACGAGAACGTCAAAGCCCAAATGTTTTGATACCGACGTGTTTTTATTTGCGCACACGAAAACCAACTTTATAATTGAAATAAAAAAAAGAGTCTTTTGCATTTTTCCCCATTAGAGAACTGGCCTAGATAGGATTTCTCTGAGGAAGCCTGTAATACACTCAGCTCTCATTAAAAAGGTGTCTACAGTAACAGTTTTTCAGACATGAGGCTATTACAAGCAAACTCCCCACTGCATTACAGCTCATTAAAAATCATCTTCATTAGAACTCACACCTTGCAGGAGAATGCAAAACACGTGGAATCCGTTGTGGTGACAGTGCGGGTATATAGGCCGGTAAATCGCAACTGAAATGTCACGATTTAAGGAGCAACGTGCATCATAATAATTAGTGTTCTAATAATCATTAATACAGGACAGTAATGAGGAATAAAGACTACTTTAATAGCATTTGTTTTCAGTGGATTTAAAAAGACGTTAAAAGATTAATTATGTAGGTGGTTAAGGAGTTCATTTTTCTCAATTAGGGATGCCTGGGAGAAGAAGCGTGTCACAAGGGAATCTACCATCAGCTCCTCTGGTTGGTAGTGCAGCCTGAAATGAAATATTTAATCCAGTTAACACCTATGGCTGTCATCTTGTTTTTTGTTTGGTTTTTGTCCATGACTATGTAGATTAGTAATCACACGTTTTTTGAAATGTCCGGAATCTGCAGCCTTATTCTAATTCATAAGAATAAACGGTGTAGGAAGAGCCGAAACTCGGTGAGAGCTGCCATCCAGTCTATGTCTGTCACTGCCTACATTTTAACAAGAAAAAACGTTATTACGCGTGAAGCAAAAGTGCCAACGCCAAAATGTCAAGGGGCCCCCTTGTCTAGTGACTGTGATTTAGTACGCGTCCTTCGTGTCAAATGCTTCTGAGCAGTCACCACCGTCCATTTTACGCACTTTTCTTGCTTGAACACGAGAGAGAGTAGAATGTTGGTGCCCAATCCGCACGATCGACGGGCCCCTTGAGATGCTGTAAGCTACCACGGTGCAAGGCTTTCTGATTTCTGTATTTCCCCTGACACGACCGTTGACCGTTGTGAAAAAGTGCTTGGGGGGGCTAACATCTTTCTTGTCCTTCCACTTGATGGCAATCTTTAGACCTTGTCTGCCCACACTGAAGGCTCCAGGCCTATCAATACTAGTTCGGTTGTACATCAGCTTCACTATCGGTGTCAACGTCTGACGACCCATTCACACTCTCATCACGGCCTCTTGACTCAATTATTGGTTCTGTTTCAGTTTGTTCTAACACTGACTTTATGCCATTGGGTATACTGGTTGAAGGCTCCACTCCTGTCGTAAATATTAACACGTTACCACAAAGTGGCGAAATTGATAGAAATATTCATGATTTATTGCAACATTTTATCCACTAGATGGCAGCAGAATGCAGTCCTGAGTGCTCTTTGGGCTTAACACTCTACATGCTGTCACGTTGTATGGACCAAGTGAAGGTCATTCCACACCAGGCCAGGGGGTGGCAGGGTGCACTAAACCTTCTCCTGTTATCTCTGCACACCAGCCATGGGAAAACCTGTCTGACTCAACGCTGATAATGTCACATTCGGTTCCGACACCTAGGAAAACGTCACTTCTCGTTCCGATGCTAGAATGATGTCACTTCCGGTTCCGGCACCTCAACTAGCATCAGAAGAAGGTCACTTCCGGTTCCTCTACGTCACTTCTGGTTCTGGTGTCTAGGATGACGTCACTTCCAGTTCTGGAGCCTCGACAAACATCAGAAGAAGGTCACTTCCAGTTCCCCTACGTCACTTCCGGTTCAAGTGCCTAGGATGACGTCACTTCCGGTTCTGGTGCCTTGACTAATATCAGAAGAAGGTCACTTCTGGTTCTGGTGCCTAGGATGACGTCACTTTCGGTTCTGATGCCTAGAAAAACGTCACTCCTGGTTCTGATGCCCAGGATGACATCACTTCTGGTTTAGGCGCCTCGACTAACATCAAAAGAAGATCACTTCCGGTTCTCCTATGTCACTTCTGGTTCCGGCGCCTAGGATGATGTCACTTCCAGTTCTGGAGCCTCGAACTAACATCAGAAGAAGGTCGGTTCCGGAGCTGAAATGTCACTTCCAGTTCCGACGGCTAGGATGACATCACTTCCGGTTCTGGTGCCTCGCCTAACATCAGAAGGTCACTTCTGGTTCCCCTATGTCACTTCAGTCTAACTACTTAAAACCGCCATCTTTACAAAACCCTCATCAGATCAGTGTCTGGACTCCAAACAGAGACACTTCTGTCAAAAACCAAACCTATTGCAAGGGGGAATAATATATGGGTGGCTTCCCCAAACCTTTTGAAGTGTGTTGAGTCCGATCTTTTCACAATGCAAACAGTACAGCTTAACTCCAGAGACACTCGGGCTTAACCCTTATAGCTCTTAAACCGCCACGTACTTGGGGGTTAATGCACGCCCCGGACACCAAATACTTTTTTGCTGCACTTTTTTTTGAAATGTCACAATTCACCAAGAAAAAGTGAAATTTGAATACAACACGTATTTTTTTTCATGCAAAGAGCATCACAATTACTGCAACCCTGATCATTTTACACACTGCCAATGAACTGCAAAAACTATAAAAAAATCTACTGCAACAATCTATTATATGTACGAGGTGCAACTGACGCCATTGATGAAATTCAGTAAATCACCGAGCCAACTGCGCTTGAACTGGCTGCACGTGAGCACACAGGGGCCAGCGCTGATGCTGGCAGGATCGTCTAGTGCAGCAGCTCAATCCCAGGGACAGTGATGGTAATTTGCTAGTGGGGGGCAGCAGTAGTCATGAGCTGGCTGCTCGACAAATGTACGGCTCGGATTGATCAGCTCCTGCGTGCTGCCAAATTGCACTGGGAACAGACTATAGCCAGTTCCGGCGGTTTAAGGGTTAACATGGAATTCCCAGTTCATCCAACACTCCGGGTTAACACCAAGGAGTTTAATGAACTAAGCCGACGTCACTCTACATGACTTCAGCGTTTGCCGATTTTGTTGCAAAGGACGCGTGTCACATGACTAGAAGTCTGTCAAATTAGACGACTCCATGAGGACTTTCCAGATAATCAAAGGATCACAAACTCACCCCTTTTCTCTGATAGCCAGTAACATTATGGCTGTCTCTACAAATGTGTTGAGAAGTTCAGCAACGGTCAGACAAGTGCAGGGCGGAGCGGCTGAAATCCATAGAAAATGGAAATCCATTGAGGGTTGAGTTGAAATCCACAGAAAGCTTTCTGCAAAGTGTCTACAAAGGGGCTGAGAAGTTCAAAAGTGGTCAGACAAGCGTTAGGAACGAAGAAGGAGTGGGGCACCTGTCCATCTTGGCTTGAAGGTCCTAGAAAGCAACGAAAGAAACTGACTGATCACGGTCGAAACTTTAGCACTGTGACCACCATACAAAAAAACAAAACCCAGACCAAACTATAACGGAAGAACGGATATTTCACGACTTATTCTCGCAAGATCCAACATTGTAACCGGATTGTCAAATTGATCTTTCGCCAAACTGAAAGTTGAGGTGAACCAATAAACCCCGTTTACCAGGAAACCTTCACCCAAGCCCACCCTGTGACTTTCACGATGTCGATCTGTAATCTCAAGACGGCCTGGGAATGGCGGGTGCCGATGACATCCTGCACCACACACATTCCCGCTTCTCTCTGGGCAGCTTTGATCATTAATAATAATGACTTAACAGAAAGACACAAATCATTTTTAAGTGTGTCAAAGTGAAATCAAAACCAAAAACTAACATCGGAAATGCAACCAGCGGCTCAAAACACCACAAAAGAACCTCTGTAAATCCGAGCAGAAACCCCAGAATGATAAAACAGTCCCAACAACGTAGGCTACGAGGAGGTTCTGCTTGAGACCAAACCAAAACGGAAAGACTTACAACATCTGAGATACAATTGGGCCCTGTGAGATAAATACAAGACAAGTAAAGGGATTTAGGGGTAACTCCGTATAATTGAAAAACGAAAAAACACACTTGTGGTAAAATGCAAAACGAGTTGAATCGGGCAGACTGTTCAAAATGGTGGCCCTCTCCATTGACGAGGAACTCTGGGAGGAAGAGGCGGGTGCAGGTGGCTGGGCACCAGAAGTGACATCATAGATGAAATGATTTCAGTCTACCTTTATGCAGAGGGAGGACTAGAAGAGAGAGATGATGATTAGACAGCGCCACCTCATGTCTTGGTGGAGAATTACATTCACTCGAGCGTACAAGTATGACTGTCCATTACTCAGATTTTCCATCTTTTCTTTCTTTCTTTCTTTCTTTCCAATTGGAGCACATACAGGTGAAGTGATCACATAGCATTGGCACTGAACCTTGAATTCCAGGTCTCTGTCTGTCAGTGTGATGTCTGTATGTCCCCCCTGTATCTCTGTTAGGTTTCTATTTCACGCCCCAAAGATGAGTTGAGACCCCCTTAACTAACACGTAACTTGCTAATCAACATACGTTTGACATATTTGGTCAGGACTGAAAAGCAAAGCTTTCCATGGGTGTTGCTCTTAGTTGCCCCTAGAAGGTGGCAGGTGGGGACACACAAACGAATCATCCCCTACTAGATATCCAACTAGGGTTGTGTGATAGCAGCCGTACTAATAAACATGAAAAGTTAGTGATTCAAATAAAGTTACGTCTTCTTGTAACAGCTGTACACGTTAAAATGTGAGACAAAAACCTCAAAGCAAAACCAAATTATCCCGTCCATGACCTTTCTTAGAATTGCATTTGCCTAGCGAGGTACCCTGGCAGAATGACCTACATATGCCCGCAGACAATCTAGCAAGTATTTTAAGATCAATAGCATAAAATGCAGCAGTGAGGGCTGACAGAACAGAAATTGACAACATGCCAAAGCCAGTGGCAGTGAGAAGGGCATTGCAGACTCGCACCGCTGGGGCTTTGGCGCTGCTGTCAGATCAGAACTTAGGCAGAGTTTACTTCAGAAAATCAGATGGACACGCATATCGGCAGCAAAGTTTTGCACCTATTTAGTGTTGCTAGAAGATTTGAGATTCCCCTTTTCTGCTCTGGGACGAGAAAAGAAGTCGATCCTGCATTGCAGATTTCCTCACATAACAAAGTCTAGCAAAGTTAACTTTTGGGCCGTGTTTACACGGTACAAGTCCAATGAGAGACCTCCGCATATCAGAAGACTTTGTCTACTAGAAAGGATATGATGTCGGAAAATCGGAAGGCTACACCATACAACACAATACAATACAATTTATTTTTGTAAAGCCTAAAATCACAAGGAGTGGTGCAATGGGCTTTAACAGGCCCTGCCTCTTGACAGCCCCCCAGCCTTGACTCTCTAAGAAGAAAAGGAAAAACTCCCTAGTAGGGGAAAAAAATGGAAGAGACCTTTGGGAAAGGCAATTCAAAGCGAGACCCTTTGCCGGTTAGGGTGGGCGTGCAGTGGGTGTCAAAAAAAAGGGGGGTAAATACAATAAAATGCACAGAAGAGAACACAAGTAATCATCAATCTATACTAATAAAAGGCAAAGCCCTCACTGACTCACTCACTCACTCACTCATCACTAATTCTCCAACTTCCCGTGTAGGTAGAAGGCTGAAATTTGGCAGGCTCATTCCTTACAGCTTACTTACAAAAGTTGGGCAGGTTTCATTTCGAAATTCTACGCATAATGGTCATAACTGGAACGTATTTTTGTCCATATACTGTAATAGAATTCAGCTCGATAGCTATGGGAGGCGGAGTTTTGTATTAAAATATTTAACCAATCACATTTCAGCTGTCATTTGTTGTCAGGCAGAGAGAATAGACTGCAGCTCGCTAGCCGTGGGAGGCGGAGTTTCGTATTAAAGCATTTAACCAATCACATTTCAGCCATCATTTGTTGTCAGGCAGAGAGAATAGACTGCAGCTCCATAGCCGTGGGAGGCGGAGTTTCGTATTAAAGCATTTAACCAATCACATTTCAGCCATCATTTGTTGCCAGGCAGAGAGGCTTTCAAAATCTGTTGTGGAGGCACTCTAACACAGAATAAATGTCGATTAACCTGTTGCTTCAACCAATCAGATTTTGAGTTAGTGTCAGTAGGGCCCTCTAGCAGGCGTACGGCAATATCACCGTATTCAGACCCATTGATTGGATAGAAGCCGATATGAGGAACTCTACGAGGCCATTGAATGCACCGCAAACGCTCCGAGCGAAAGATCGTCGCGTGCACTACGGCCAAATCCATGGCAGGATTCTGGACAATATTATTTGCCAGACACAGACCAGATTTCAAGACCACGAAAACCTGATGTTTGTCGTGCTCCTCGAGCCCCAGAAGTTTCGGGAATACAAGAAAAATTTCATGCATGCAGCCTTCTCCAGTGTAACACAAGAGCCACGGAGAGCTTTTTGATCTGTCTCGGCTAAAAACAGAACTGACTGTAATGTATGCCATGGATGATTTTGCAGGAGAATCTCCCACTGATCTCCTTGACTTCCTTCATCAGGAAAATCTGAATGAGAGCATGGAGCAGCTGTTCACATTGGTATATTTGGCGGTGACTACCTGTTGAAGCTCATCGATAGAATGCCAAGAGTGTGCAAAGCAGTAATCAGAGCAAAGGGTGGCTATTTTGAAGAAACTAGAATATAAAACATGTTTTCAGTTATTTCACCTTTTTTTGTTAAGTACATAACTCCACATGTGTTCATTCATAGTTTTGATGCCTTCAGTCATGAAAATAAAGAAAACACATTGAATGAGGAGGTGTGTCCAAACTTTTGGCCTGTACTGTATTTATATATATAGTGGTTGAATAAGGCACAGCAGCTCTCCAGAGGACAATACTGAGATGCAAACCTGGTGGTCTCCATTTTAAAGAGTCAAAAGAATGGGGGAGGGACGCTGCTATAAGAAACCAGTAACAAGTAAGCCGATTTGCTGTCACTCATCGTTAGGTTTTTGGGGAGCTCCACCCTATGGCTGCAGTTGGCTCTGAACTGACCGCCTCCTTCCAGCTATGATAGGCTTTAGAGATGGAAGACCAGAAGGGGCGGAGTCAATTGACCTCACTGGGCATCTTCTTAGTCCTGTGGTGGGAAACGACGAGGAAAAGGTTAGCATGAGTGGCCCCCTCTTGGCCCGGGGTGTTAATACCTGCTTCAGATGAGTCCAGATGGTGATCCATAGACACGCATGTGTGACAATAAATAAATATCATCAAAGGAGATACGATTATGTGAAAAGGTAGGGGCCGTGTAATTGAAGGTTTGTAGAAAACAAATAAGTACATTCGACAAGTTGTGGACATGTCATTGCAGATCCAAGTTTAAAAACAGAACTCATTCCAAGAGGGCCATACCGCTGGTCATAGGCTTCCAGTTGGGAAGGGGCGGGTCCTGGAGGGCAGATAACAGAGTGACGTCAATGTTGGAATGGCTGTCAGTCATCCGTTCAACAGTATTGATGAAGAGAGATGGTTTTAGCAAAACAGCACCAACACCTGGTTCGGGGGGTAACAACCATCACCAGAAACCTTCAGTTGTCTCCCAAGCACATGCACATGATGATGTATATATACTGTATATATACATATGGTCACATCTGGGCTTGTGAGTTACACACAAAGACAGTGAGACCTCAATTCTGGCAGTTTATGGATCGATATTAGAGCTTTATTTGACAATTTCTTTGTTGCCTTGCTTAACTGGTGCCACCTTCTGGTTAAAGGACATCGAAAGCATCTTCATAGTGGATTCCCAAAACATTTCCGTTACCCTTCACTCTCTGTTGTAGATTTCATTTGATACGGGTACATTTTCCAAGGGATTTTTTTGACCATCAATCTACAATCCAGTTTTTAGAAAGGTTCACAAATGTATTCAAAATCAAAAATTCAGATCTCTCCTTCACATTAGTATTTGTACCCTCTTGCTGCGGCCCTCCACATTGTGGTCAGGGCCTTCCCGTTTGCTTTAATTCTACCTTGAGATGTTTCTAGAACTCGATTGAAATCCACTTGCGGCAAAGTGAATCGAGTGGACATCATTTAGAAAAGCACACATAAAGAAGAAGAGAAGGTCCCACCATTCACCAAGGCCAAACCGTCAAGACCAAGGAACTAAATGTAGACCTCCGTGATGAATTTGTGGTGAGGCAAAGATCAGGGCAACGGGATCAAAGCTTTGAGTGTTTCCCAGGAGCCCACTGGCCTTTGGATCTGTGAAATGGAAGAAGTTAACAACAACCACCTAGAGTTAGTCATTCAGTCAAACTGAGTAACCAGGCAAGGAGGCCCATGGTCAGGTTAGATCACCACAAATCTAATGGTCGCTCTAACAGCGCTTTCGCAGTCCTCTGCTCAATCCGTCAGGATGAAGGATCGTCTCAGCGGCACTCCATTAACTCTTTGAGGGATGAATAATTTTTTTAGGCACCAGCTGTAGGAGTGAAAGGCTGATCTGACGAGAGAGCGAAGCGTACACACACAAAGCAAAATACTTCATAGATGTTTTGTGTTTTATGGCTGGATTGGGATTAACCGCACTGAGATTCTGATGCAAGGGATCCGGAGATCAAAAGCGAAAAGTGACGTACCAGCATCAGCTGATCGTAGCGCTGAATGGTTTGGTGTGGCGGCTGACCGCTGTGTGAAGACACTACTGTATGTCGTTATAAGTCGACACCCACCTCGAAAGAGTTAATTGGACGTGTATGGCAGAGAGCCACTCTTGAGTAGAAGGCATTTTGGTCTGTGGTCCAAGGAAGTCTCTGTAGATTCTTTGTTGAGGCAAAAATCAGGACAACCGCTTCCAAAGCTTCGAGTTTTTCCAGAATTGTGAAATGCCCAGGCCTCTTTCTAGAGTTGACGTTAAACAGTCAAGAAGTAGGAACCCAACCAGGGGTCCATCTCTCCTTCAGTCAGTGCACAGCACGCTGTTGAGATATGTTGTGTTCTGCCCTTACATTCTGATCAGCAGTCTTAGAGCCTCAGAAATACGCCCGTGGAGTGAGATAGGAGCCACAGTCCTGCTATTGTCGGATTTAAATTTGTTTTAGACTGGCAACACAAGTGCGATAAAACCAAAAAAAAGCAAAATACAAAGAAACCGTTCCGTTCAATTTGGTGGTACCCTTCACCGGTGTTAAATGTTCTTTCTAATCTTCTTTTAACGGCTTCCTCCGGAGACTATTCAGATTTAATTTTATAAAGTTAATAAGCCGGGCGACTCTGCTCGGGGATTAACTGGGTTGCTTTTTTGGGACGTGCGCTGGAGCTTTTTTGAAATCCTTTCTACCTTATTGTGACTGCGTTGATTATTAGTTTAGGGCTCTCTTCAAATCATCTGTCCTCGGCGGACGCTGTTTTAATATGTTTTTATGTGTTAAAGGGGCCATATGTGTACGTTGTCAGAAAGACAAAAGCATTGGCCGCTGCATGGCAATTTGAGCTCTCTCTGTTCCGGCCTTCTCCTAAGTCGTTTCCAAATTACCCGCTTTTCAATAACACACTGGGAGCTATTTGTGCAAATGATCAAGAGCTTTTATCTTTATATCAAAACACCCCATGCTGCCTCAATCACATTATAGTCTCTATTCTGGCAGTAGAGTTTGCTCAGTTTATTAGCTGCTGGGGCCGTCGTTAAGCAGTCATCTCACCTGCACTTCAGAAGGGGTCTTCCACTTGAAGGTAAGCCTGTTCAGGCCCAGATGGGAGTCCACCCTAGGAAAAGCTTGGGCTCCTGCTGGAAGAGGTGTTGGTGAAACCAGCAGGGGGTCTACCCCATGGTCTCAAAGTGGATCCAGATGCCCCATACTCTATAAATGAGACATAAAACCGAGGTCCTGTCTCTTTGAAGAATCCCAGGCATCTTTTCAAAGGTTTAAGGTGTATCCCGATGTACTGGCTAAACTGCCTCATCTATTCTAGCCCCCTAATCACTCACCTCCCTGGTCTCTAATTGGATTTCTGTGTAACCCCTCTACCATCTCATAGCTAATGTGTGCTGAGCATACTGGCGCAATAATGGCTGTCGTCACATCATCCAGGTGGGTGCTGCCCATTCGTGGTGGTTGAAAGAGATCTCCCCCCTGACCCCAATCCATCCAGTCCTGCTCTTACACAGCTTAATTCTGCACGGGCTTGGCAAATCTTCATTGTGTTTAGTGGCTTAACATTAACATCCACATTTTAGAAACATTTAGAAACTAATGAGAATGAAGTTCTGTAGGCAGTTATTCATTTAGACAGCATTCATGCTGAGCAAATCATAATTTACAGGATCACCAAAAAGGTGGAATAATTCCTTATTTTACTGGAAACTTTACCACAACTCAGTAGGCTTCTTATAATAAATGTCAGCTTCCTGCTACTTAGTGTGGCTCTCATTTGTGGTATGTGCTCTAAACTTCCTCACCAGCAGATCATGGCTGTTTTTCTCCATCGTGGTTCTCCATTAAGTTCACAAAGAACACTGAATATTAATATTAATACATGACGAATAATCACCTTGTGCCTCTTGTTTAGTCCACTTGCTAATGTTAGTTCAGACGCACCATTTGGAGTGTGCAAAATGTAACATCCCTGACGGCATCGAGGGAGACCGAGCGCTGGTGCGATGTGAGGTCGTGTGAGGAGGGACACAGCTGAACCGTTCAGTCAGTAAAGCGCGGAAACTTCCAGAAGAAAAGGGTTTCTTGTGGTTATTTTTAATAATAATTGTACCGAGGCAAAACTAATTTAAAAATCACACTTTACAGCCATGTCCTCTTCTTTCTATTTAAAAAAAGACTAACTTAGTAGACTAAAAATAAACAAATTAAATGATTATCTGATTAAAAGGAACTGCTAAGTATCATTACAAAATAAAACGGCATTTGGCAGGTCGGTAATCGATCATCATCAAAAGAATCTGAGCTTAGGCTACGTGACAATAACGTCAGCAATATGAATGAGGGCCCTTCTAGAATCATAAAACAAGAATTGTTACATTATTAATCATATTATCCTATTTATTTAATATTATTAATCTTATCCTGCCTACTACACTATATTAAAATCTATCTATTATATAGTGATTTGCATATCTATCTATTATATAGTGCCTTTCACATCTATATATTACATAGTGATTTGCATATCTATCTATCTAATCCTGCCTACTACACTAAACTATCTAATCCTGCCTACTACACTAAACTAAAATCTATCTATTATATAGTGATTTTCACTTCTATCTAATCCTGCCTACTACACTAAACTACTATCTATCTATCTAATCCTGCCTACTACACTAAACTAAAATCTATCTATCTATTATATAGTGATTTGTATATCTAGCTATCTATCTAATCCTGCCTACTACACTAAACTATTATCTATCTATCTAATCCTGCCTACTACACTAAACTAAAATCTATTACATAGTGATTTGCATATCTATCTAATCCTGCCTACGACACTAAACTAAAATCTATCTATCTATTATATAGTGATTTGCATATCTATCTTTCTATCTATTATCTATCATCTATCTATCTAATACACTAAACTAAAATCTATCTATCTATTATATAGTGATTTGCATTTCTATCTATCTATCTTATCCTGTTGGCAGAACCTGTTCAAAATTTTTCAGTAGTGAGTTGTAAATCAGGACGTCACCCGTAATTTCCTCTCCAAGCCTGGCTGCTGACAATCGTCCAAACCCGAAGCCCACTGAGAGAAGATGCCGATTCACAGCATCCTTACCTGCAGTAGCAAGTGAGACGTCCAGAAAGAGTTGTGTCCTGCTGGTTTGAAAGAAAAACTTTCTTCACTCTAATGTGGAGTAGCAGTACATTTTCTTTTTCCTGAAGTTTATCTAAGTTGACGATGAACGCCTTCAGGGAACGTTTAACATTTCCAATTTCTGGATTTCCTTTAATGACGTCACCCAAAATTTTAACAAAAAGCTCCAAAGTGAACTTTAAATCTTGTCTATTCTTAGCAAGAGAAGTCTTAGTCGGGGGAAAGACAGAAGGTCAATACACAGAAGGGAAGGGAAAGAAGGAAAGAAATCCACCCTGCAAAAGTGCAAATGTCAGAGAAACAAATCAAAAGCTTCTAACACTAAACATGTTTTTGGAAATGAGTTTTAACTTTCTCTGTAGTACCAAACATGTGGATAAATAACGAGAGATTAAAAGCTAAGGTGCCAAAAGTATTCTGCTGTCCCCTTTATGAAATGGAAACATGATACCAAACCAGGTTAAGTGACCCAGGTGTCACATGACCAACTCCCAGGGTAACCCCATTAAATGACACGGCCATGGCCAGGCAAGATTCACACAAAACAATGAGTCACCGGAGGTCATGGAGGGCTTTATTATCAGGGAGGTGACCAAGAACCCAGTGTTCACTCTACCAGAGTCCTCTACTACATATAATTGTAAGTGCCAACGTAACATTAGGTTTCATGGCAATAACTCCTGGGAAAACTAGAAATTAAGGTCAAAGCTATCTTATTTTAAATTAAGACTGCAAAATGAAAACAAATGTTCAGAAGCAATATCTTCATGATCAAACAGTTAACTTTTGTGAGCTGGAATGTTAAAGGGCTGAATCATGAAATAAAGAGAGAGAAAGTATTCTCTCACCTAACAGGTCTAAATGCTAAAATAGTATTTTTACAGAAGACCCACTTATTAAGCAAGGATTATTTTTCAGCTGCACAGAGACTGGACCGGTCAAATATTCCATTCCAGTTTCACAAGAAAACTAGAGATGTGGGAATTCTTATCCATAGAAGTCCTCTTCTGAGAAGACAGAACCTGTCAGAAGGACGGCCATCTCAGCAGCGCTCCGTCAAGAAGCCACTCTTGAGTAGACAGCCTGTGACAGTTTAAAGGACACTGAGGGCACGAGGAAAAAGACGAGACAGAAAATGAAACTTTCTGGGCAGAACTCTAAGCACTGTGTCTGGAGAAGACCAGGCTCTGCTCATCATCTGCTGGTGGCAGCTTCATGCTATGGGGGTTCTTCATAGTGGAAGGGATAGAACTGAGCGGAGGATGAATGAAGCACTCCGTCAATCAGGTGTTTAGATAGATAGATAGATAGATAGATACTTTATTAACCCCAAGGGGAAATTCACAAATTTACGGTGGACTAGCTAGGTAGAAGGTGCCAAAAAAGCATTTAAAGGACTGCGAGAGAACCAGAAGAAAGATCTGGTTTGGTGTCACAAATAAAAATGAACTGCAAGCACCATGTCTGGCGAAGGCACAGCGCATCAGCTGCCTAATACCTAATTGGTGCAGCGTGGTGGTGGCAACATCATACTATGGAGGTTCCTCTCAGCGGATGGGACAAGGAGGCTGGAGAGAATTGAGGGAGGGATGAGTGCAACCAAATACAAGAGGGGTCCTCAAAGAACACCTCCTCTAGAGAGCACACCAACCTCAGACTGGGATGAGAGCTCATCATTCAGCAGGACAATGACCTGAAGCGTACAGCCAAGACAATGCTGGGGTGGCTCGAGGACAACTCTCAGACTGTCACTGAGTGGCTATATATTGGGTTGCTGCTGGAAAAGGTGTTGGGAGGCCATCAGGGGCCTGTATGTGAACCTCAATGCCCCAGCACAGACGTAAAATTGGGGTCATGGTTCTCTGTGGTTGTAAAAGATCCTTTCCACCCTCTCGAACTTACACAGTTTTTAATGTTTGGAAGACATATGGGATTAAATCATTTAGAGATTTGTATATAAATGATGTCTTTGCATCCTATGAACAATTACACTCCAAATTTAGTCTCCCATCAACACAATTTCTCCACTCTCTCCAAATTTTAAACTTTGCTAAATGGAATCTGCCCAGTTTTCCTCACCTCCCACCTATTTCAATTCCCTGAAGAGATATTGATCGGTCTTGAGGATTCGGACAGCATTTCTAAAACATATAAAAACATTTTAGAGTCCCTTCCTTTTAAAGTTCCCAAAGCACAGTGGGAAAAGGATCTCTCACTCAACATTTCAGAAACGGAGTGGAAGGCAGCAACTAACAGAATTCACTGGAGCTCCATATGCGCAAAGCCTTCAATTATTCAATGTAAAATCTTTTATCAAGCACATCTGTCTCGTTTGAAATCATCCAAAATGTTTCCAGGGCGAGATCCAACCTGTGAACCTTGCAATCGAGCTCCAGCCTCACTAGGCCACGTGTTTTGGACGAGCATCAAATTAACATCAAACTTTTTAAATGCCTATCAGACAGCCTTGGTGTCACAATCCCTCCTAACCTATTAACAGCTGTGTTAGGTGGTCTCCCAGGTAGGCTTAAAGTGGAGAAGGACAAACAAACTGGAATGGCCTTTACGTCACTATTAGCACATAGACTTGCCTTGCTCAAATGGAAGAATCCTAGCCCACCTCTGTTAAGTCAGTGGGTAACTGATGTTATATACTATTTGAAATTGGAAAAAATCAAATTCTCACTTAGAGGATCTGTGCAGAAATTTTTCAAAACCTGGCAGGATCTAATCAACAACATTTTAGAATAAGCACTTACAGTGGGGAGAAAGACTCCTTTCCCTCTTTACTATGCACAATCACAATCACAATCTTCTTGGAAATCACCTTAGACTATATGTGGGCCTCTCTGGCAGGGTCTTAAATTGGTATGAATCCTTCCTGGTAGGTAGCAAATTCTTTGTTAGTTGTGGTAATTATACTTCAAAGACCCCTGATATTCTATATGGTGGTCCACAAGGCTCTATCCTGGGTCCGCTGCTATTTTCGATTTACATGCTTCTATTAGGTGAGATTATCTCGGGGCATAATGTGAGCTACAACAGCTATGCTGATGACACACACACAGCTGTATTTATCAATAGAGCCTGATGACCCCGACTCTCTTGATTCACTGACACAATGTCTTACTTGTGTTTCTGAATGGATGAGTAGTAATTTTCTTAAACTAAATAAGGAGAAAACAGAAATTTTAGTGATTGGCAAAAATGGATATAATGAGGGTATTAGAAATAAACTTGATGCATTTGGATTAAAAGACAAGACGGATGTAAAGAATTTAGGGGTAACTATTGACTCTGACCTGAATTTTAAATCACATATTAATTAGATCACTAGGACAGCATTTTTTCACTTAAGAAATATAGCAAATATAACATTTCAAGACGCTGAGAAATGAGTTCAGGCTTTTGTTTTCAGTAGGCTAGATTACTGTAAGGCACTCCTCTGAGGACCATCCAGAAAAAGACATCAATCAATTGCAACGAGTGCAGAATGCAGCTGCTAGAATCTTAACTAGGAAAAGAAAATCGGAGCACATCTTACCAGTCTTAGCGTCGTTACACTGGTTACCTGTGCCATTTAGAATTGACTTTAAAATACTGCTTATGGTTTACAAAGCCTTCAATCATCTCGCTCCGTCGTATATTTCAGAATGTCTTTCACCTTACACTCCAAATCGTAACCTTAGATCTTCTAATGAGTGTCTGCTTAGAATTCCAAGAGCGAAACTTAAAAGAAGTGGTGAGGCGGTCTTCTGCTGTTAGGCACCTAAAATCTGGAATAGCTTACCAACAGGAATTTGCCAGGCTAATACAGTGGAACACTTTAAAACATTACTGAAAACACATTACTTTAACATGGCTTACTCATAGCTTCATTTTATTTTAATCCTGATGTTCTGAATATTCAATGAATTATCATTATTATTCATGGTGGCTCCACAATCTGTACTAACCCCGACTTTCTCTGCTTTTCTTTTTCCATTTTTTTGTGGTGGCGATCTGCACCCCTACCACCTGATCAAAGCACCGTGATGTCCCTACACTGATGGATTGAAGGCCAGTTGTCCACAAGACCATCATCAGCATCAAGTTCTTTCATGAGAATCCTGAATACCGCGAGGACTGATTGAGATCCTTTACGTTAGGTAGAATGCCAAGAGGGACCTGGGTGGTCTTGTGGCCTCGGAACCCCTGCAGATTTTGGTTTTGTTTTTCTCAAGCCGCCTGGAGTTTTTTTTTTTTTCTGTCCTCCCTGGCCATCGGACCTTACTTTTATT
>JANRMT010061414.1:10830582-10853222 GCA_026402145.1 Polypterus bichir lapradei
GGTGAGATTATCTCGGGGCATAATGTGAGCTACAACAGCTATGCTGATGACACACACACCTGTATTTATCAATAGCGCCTGATGACCCCGACTCTCTTGATTCACTGACACAATGTCTTACTTGTGTTTCTGAATGGATGAGTAGTAATTTTCTTAAACTAAATAAGGAGAAAACAGAAATTTTAGTGATTGCAAAAAATGGATATAATGAGGGTATTAGAAATAAACTTGATGCATTTGGATTAAAAGTCAAGACGGAGGTAAAGAATTTAGGGGTAACTATTGACTCTGACCTGAATTTTAAATCACATATTAATTAGATCACTAGGACAGCATTTTTTCACTTAAGAAATATAGCAAATATAACATTTCAAGACGCTGAGAAATGAGTTCAGGCTTTTGTTTTCAGTAGGCTAGATTACTGTAAGGCACTCCTCTGAGGACCATCCAGAAAAAGACATCAATCAATTGCAACGAGTGCAGAATGCAGCTGCTAGAATCTTAACTAGGAAAAGAAAATCGGAGCACATCTTACCAGTCTTAGCGTCGTTACACTGGTTACCTGTGCCATTTAGAATTGACTTTAAAATACTGCTTATGGTTTACAAAGCCTTCAATCATCTCGCTCCGTCGTATATTTCAGAATGGCTTTCACCTTACACTCCAAATCGTAACCTTAGATCTTCTAATGAGTGTCTGCTTAGAATTCCAAGAGCGAAACTTAAAAGAAGTGGTGAGGCGGTCTTCTGCTGTTAGGCACCTAAAATCTGGAATAGCTTACCAACAGGAATTTGCCAGGCTAATACAGTGGAACACTTTAAAACATTACTGAAAACACATTACTTTAACATGGCTTACTCATTGCTTCATTTTAGTTTAATCCTGATGCTCTGAATATTCAATGAATTATCATTATTATTCATGGTGGCTCCACAATCTGTACTAACCCCGACTTTCTCTGCTGTTCTTTTTCCATTTTTTTTGGTGGCGATCTGCACCCCTACCACCTGATCAAAGCACCGTGATGTCCCTACACTGATGGATTGAAGGCCAGTTGTCCACAAGACCATCATCAGCATCAAGTTCTTTCATGAGAACCCTGAATACCACGAGGACTGATTGAGGTCCTTTACGTTAGGTAGAATGCCAAGAGGGACCTGGGTGGTCTTGTGGCCTCGGAACCCCTGCAGATTTTGGTTTTGTTTTTCTCAAGCCGCCTGGAGTTTTTTTTTTTTTCTGTCCTCCCTGGCCATCGGACCTTACTTTTATTCTATGTTAATTAGTGTTCCCTAATTTTATTTTCTTATTTATTTTGTCTTTTTTCTCTTTATTCATCATGTAAAGCACTTTGAGCTACATCATTTGTATAACAATGTGTGACGGAAATAAATGTTGTTGTTGTACTCTTAACAGTTTTGCTCGGGTTGTTGGCCTTCCTCTCTTTCTCATGGGTGAGGATGGAACTGAATTTAGTTTTTGTTTAGTTTGACTTGATTATTTGGAATGTTACATGCTTTTAATAAAGTCAATAAAAGATCCAAAAAAAAAAATGGGCATCTTTCAACAAAGCGTTGGATGTTTGTACTACCAGAGATTGATGACCGGGGTGTGTTCCCCTTCAGTGGCACAAACAGCACCCCTTTCTGTATATACTGCAGACTTTATGGAGTGTGTGCCTCTTGGTGTTACTTTCAAAAACGGTGCCCAGCAGGTAACAGCATTCACTCAGTATCATCAGAGTATGATTTCCAGGGTGGGGGGCTTTGTCCCTTGGTATTTCTGGAACGCGTGCCCCTTTGGTAGAATAAGCAGCGCCTCTCCATGTATATACTACAGACTTTATGGAGTGTGTGCCCCTTGGTGTAGGGCACATGCACACTTTTACTTTGTGACTTTGGATTTTTTTTTTTTTGGATTTTTTTTTCTCCCTAAATAATAAAAACCATAATTTAAAAACTGCATTTTGTGTTTACTTGTGTTATATTTGACTAATGGTTAAATGTGTTTGATGATCAGAAACATTTTGTGTGACAAACATGCAAAAGAATAAGAAATCAGGAAGGGGGCAAATAGTTTTTCACACCACTGTAAATGGCGCCCAGCATAAAATGGCTCCCATTCAGTATTATTAGTATTTGACAGCCGGAGTTGGGGGCTGTCCCCCTTGAAGACTGGGGTGTACGCAACTTCAGTAGCACAAATAATGCCCCTTTGTGTGTACAGTGTGAACTTTATGGTGCGTGTGCCCCTTGGCATATGGAGCGCACACACTTTTACTTTTATAAACCGTGTGGTATAGCGGGTCCGCGGCTTTCGAAAAAAAGTCAGGTTTTTTAAAATCCGTATAGCCGTGTTGTTCTCCGTGGGCGCGATTCCACGACCGCGGGGAGTTAATGAGGTGATTGGAGCGAGTCGCACCTGCACGTGTGGGTGCGGTCGTTCTTGTTTGCCTCATTGACTTCCTGCGGTCGTATAATTAAGACGCTGTGCCCACGGAGGCAGAGGGGTATATGTGTAAATATAAACGAAGGTACACCAGAGAGGGGAAAAAAATCGTGGAGAAAGAGAGAGAAAGGCGAAAGGTTAATGGAGAGAGAAAGGCGAATGCAGTAAGAGGTCGGAAAACAGCAGTCAGGTGATGACGATCAGGCCACCCGGAAGGTGGAAACGCCATGAGCTGGGGTCCCGCGAAGGAGCGTTATTCTGTTGCGCTCTAGGAGCTAGTTCGCCCCACTGAATGTACCAGTGAGTGGGGTGAGCAGGAGAGGTGCCTTCCCGAAAGATCTGAGGAGTGACTGCGGGTGCAGGAAGGATCGAGGGAGGAGAGTTGACCTTGGCGGTCTGGCAGTGACTTCCTGATGGAGGCCGAGACGGAGGTTAACTGAAGGAGCTCGTGGTTGTTGGTCTCCGCTGGCCGCGAGTAATGGAGAGCCGGGGAGAAAGAGACAGAGGTGGGCTGGAGAGTAAACGGAGAGAAAGAGACTGCGTTTTAATTGCTGCATATATTAACCTTGCGTTTTAAAGGATTTATTTATTGTTGATTTTAACCCCACTGGACACTTGATTTA
Organism: Polypterus bichir lapradei; assembly: GCA_026402145.1. NCBI lineage: Eukaryota > Metazoa > Chordata > Cladistia > Polypteriformes > Polypteridae > Polypterus > Polypterus bichir. The sequence continues at coordinate 10,833,651 of JANRMT010061414.1, forward strand.
TGGATTTATGTATTGAACTTTGACTCTGCACTTTTGCACTTTTTGATTTGAGTATTGTTTTAAATAAAAGCACTTTATGGAATATCCCCTGGCCTTGAGAGATTTGTCCCTATTTGTCAGCTCATCTCGGTGACATTATCGACGGTGTTGGGTTCAGGGTTCCTGAACAGAAGATGAGAGCATGGAAGAGAACCCGCATCGTCACAAACCGTGCCCAGCAGTTAACAGCGCCCACTCAGTGTTATCAGAGTTCGACGACTGGGGTTGGGGGCTGCCCTCCTTGGTGTCTGGAGTGGGCACCCTTTTGTGTGTATACTGTGAGCTTTATGGAGCGTATGCCCTTTGGCATACCAAGAGATTGCACTTTTACTTTCCAACGGGTAAAGGCATTCACTCAGTGTTATCAACTTTTGATGACCAGGAATAGGGGGGATAGGGGATAGGGATAGGGATAGGGACTGCACCCCCCCCCCCCCCACCCCATCGGTGTGACTTTGTGTATATACTGGTGACTTTATGGCGCGTGTGCCCTTTGGCGTAAGGAGTGTGCACAATTTTACTTTCATAAACGGTGCCCAGGGGGTAACCACAGTCCCCACTCACTAGCATCAGAGGTCCATGACCCAGGGGGGGTTGTGTTGGGTCCCCACGACGGTGTCTCACTGAAATTGCCTAAATGATGGCGTCCTTGGCCTCTCATCTCTGACAATTCTACTACAACTGCTGTTTTGCAAAATGTGATTTCCAGCCGATTTATTAATGAGACTGAATTTTGCTTCACGTCACTTCTGATCACATTAGGAATGGGGTCTTTTGGGCATTATTTTCGGTACTCAAATGTGGCAATTGGTGCCACGGCCCACCTGCCAAGTTGTTTGCCTGCCTATGGTAAAGTCATCCCTGGTGGAGGATCACAGGAATCATGGGAAAGAGGGGCTCTTTCATCGGATTGGCTGGCCGAGCAACGTTTCAGCCGTGGAATGGCCAAATGGGGAGGCAGCTTGACGGATGAGGTCTCCAGCACTCTAAAAATATCAAAATCTTATTATGTGATATCATCTACTGTTAAATTCTGCTCTGTACTTCTAAATTTTTTATTATTATGCTGTATTACGGATTTGTTCTGTTCTGTGTATTGTATTGACCCCCTTCTTTTGACACCCACTGCACGCCCAACCTACCTGGAAAGGGGTCTCTCTTTGAACTGCCTTTCCCGAGGTTTCTTCCATTTTTTCCCTACAAGGTTTTTTTGGGAGTTTTTCCGTTGTCTTCTTAGAGAGTCAAGGCTGGGGGGCTGTCAAGAGGCAGGGCCTGTTAAAGCCCATTGTGGCACTTCCTGTGTGATTTTGGGCTATACAAAAATAAACTGTATTGTATTGTATTGTATTTTGAAAATAACGCGGGCAAACGTGACTGAATGAGAACAAACGTACACAGAACCCTTAATAAAATGAAGAGAAAGAAATTGCAGGGTGAAACATAAATGCCGTCACTGAACGGAATGAGGTGACATTTCAGCCAATTTAGACAACGCTTAAGAAAAGCAATAGATGTGTTATAAGCACATTCCCCCTCAAGGTCAAAATATCAAGAAGTCAGTTGTTTTCCTCTCACCCCTTCGAGCCTCGACAGTCCCCCAGCACTCTGCTTGACTAACAGTTTTGATTTATCAGTCAATAACACTTGTATCTGGACAACGGCGTATTGAAAATCGATACGTTTAGAAGATTAGTGTGCACGCTATGGATACTTGCATTGTACGAGTACGGGATGGCGCTGCTCTCTGGAGGCGTCTCACAAGCCGGGGCCACTTTGGCAGCTCTGTGAACTGAGGGGGCTTCTGTGTCTTCATAGAAACCCGCCCTGTGTGAGATTTTGCAAATGTGAACTGGCAGAGGATGTTAATCCTGCTGAAGAAATTCACGACCAGCAGGTTTCTCAAAGATGTGTGGATTCTGTTGGCTAAGAAAGGGAGATCATTATTTCAGATGATAATAATAAAGACTGGTTCACATAATTAAACGATCAACTAGGATAAAATTGATGGACTTTGCCGAGATTAAGAGCAGATGTTAAACCTGAAGACGACGCTCTTATGGAGCGTAATATTCCCTTGTAGCACTTTCGTATCCCCCTAATGCTTCCCCAGTGATCACCATTTCTCAGTGTAGAAAGTATCACAGCCGTGGCATCTAGGGTGGGTCCTGGACCCAAAATTAACTCCTCTGGATCCCCCCCAAAATCAAATTGGGGGTGGGGGGGCTTCCCTGAATATCGATTTTAAAAAACAGATCAGAGTTGTATAAAATCATCATGTGTTCAAAAAATAAAAGCAAATCAGTTCTCGATACACAATTTCCCTAACCCACATAATTAAATTGGATTTAAACATCTCATCATCTGAAACCGCTTCTTGTGAGGGTCCCGGTGGTAGCAGGTCAGCCCTACACCTTCCTGTCCCCAGCCACAAGTTCCAGCTCTTCCTGGGGATATTCCCAGGCATTCCCAATCCAGATGAGCTGAGGGGGGTCTCCAGATGTTGGGCTGTCCTCAACAAACCCTTCACCCTATTGCCCTGCAAAGAAACAACGACCAGAGACGCACAAGTGTGCGAGGACGCCAAACAAAATTGTTAGATAATTACTGACTTACCATCATACCATGCAAATTTTCAGAAGTTGTTCAGAGGCACGGAACTGTTGCAAGATTAAGACCTCCATTTGATATCTAATATTGTGTCTTACTTCACAATATCAATTTGGTAAGACAGGCCACCATCAAACCCAATCATGTCTGCCACCTGTAGATCTTCATTCAGGTTCAGTTTACCCCAAAAAGAAAAGGAATCTGCGGTCTCTTCAGGGCTAATCCATTGCCTTCCACAGAAATGAACCCGGATGGCGTCCTGCAGGTGGTCACCAAGCGTATCGTCATCAATGGAGCGAGGTCATCAGTGGAATCCCTCACAGGTCTGTCCTGGGAGAGTTCATTTTTCTGATTTATATTAATGACAGTAAAGGTGTGGAATTTTCAAATGACACTAAAACTGGAGGGGTGGCAGACGCTGAGGAGACAACAAAAAGAATTCAAAAAGACCTTCAGAGCTGGGCGAACGCCCTTGGACATGCAGTTTAATGTAGAAAAGTGCAACGTGCTACATGTGGGCAAAAGGAACTGCCGCAAGACTACATAACACTACAAGTGGGTTGGCTTTCTGGACTGGCCGTCACTGTATTATACGGCCTGGAGGTCATCTAAAAAAGATCCCTTCAGGCGTGATTGTGGACGACCAAGTTCTGAGAGGACCCAGCCAGGTAAGGATTGCAGCTACCTAGTGCAGGGTCATGTTGCTATGACATCTAAGCAGGAAATGGATGATTCCGTGGGAAACGTTTGTTTTTTAAGGAGAATGGCGGACCGACGTAAGGAAGGTAGAGAAACAGAAGGCAAGGAGCTGGGCTATCTACGCTTAAGAATATTTCATGATCAGACTTCACCCACGGATGTCTGCTATTTGTGGGTGGCTACCCAGTGAGGCGAATCCCCAAGAAGAGGTAAGGGGTTGCGGTATATGGACCTGAGGTTCTCTGGGTGCTCTCATTGGTGAGTCGGACTCGTGTTTTTAAATTCTTTGGGATTGCCAACCAGGAAGCCGTATTCGCCTGAGGACTGTTTATTTTTCCCTCCATCATGCAGTAAGAACTGTACCACAGGATTCCTCGCTGTTTCACTGACTACGTTTAATCTTTCTCTTTTTGAGATCATTTTTCCTTTATGTGGGGTCCAAACCGGGGATTAAGATTTGGCGGCTGGGGGTAGGGAGGCGGTTGAGGGCGTCCAGGGAAAAAGGAATCACTAATGTGCACTCAGTCACCGGACCTATAAATGTATCAACGATGGATTACAATACACTTGCTATTTTAACTAGTCCAACTACCATCAGATTTCTTTCAAGTATTGGTGGATGCGTAAAGAGAGGAAGAGGTGCCGAGGACCAAATATTTTAATGCTATTATATCCTTCGAACATCGTTCTGCTTCCCTCTTGGGTGGTGAAGTGTAGCGATCGCATCCCGTATCGGGCAATTGTTACAGAACATCAGTTATAAGAAAATGTATTATGAGGATGATTATTATTATTATTAGTAGTAGTAGTGGTAGTAATAGTATTAATTATAAACACAAGATTGAAGACACTGAGCTGCAGGAGGTAACCTTTGAGAAGGATTTAGGGGTTTATATTGATGCAACATTTTCATCGACTAAAAAATGAGCAGAAGTGATTAAAAAGGCAAATAAAACCTTAGGTGATATCATAAAAACTGTTGACTTTGAGTCAAAGTATGTAATGTGTTTGTAAGACTAAATCTGGAGTACTCTGTGCAGTTCTGGCCACCACGGCACAAGAAAGACATAGCAGCACTTGAAACTGTGCAGAGCAGAGCAGCCAAGTGCATCATGGGAGTCTCTTTTTCAAATAATCTTTATTGTGCTCAATAAAAGTAAAAATCAACATGTACAGTCAACAAATATTCCATAATTTCAAAAGAAGTAACCAGTTAATAATTATGTTATTCCACTACTACTCCCCTCGTACACGCCTCCTACTCTATGCATTAAATAATTAGCTATGATAAACAGATTATTTCCTCCACCAGAAATAAAGTTATTTATTACTCTACTCCCTTAGTGCACGCCTCCTACCCCTCCTAAGTCAAATAATTAGGTTAAATTTTCACAAGAAATAAACAGTTAATTATTACTCTACTCCATCACTACTTCTAATATAATTAAAAATAATTAGAATTTTTTTTTACAAGAAATAAACAGTTAATTATTACTCTACTCCACTACTACTCACCTCGTACACGCCTCCTACTCTATGCATTAAATAATTAGCTAAGATAACTGTTTATTTCTGGTGGAGGAAAAAATCCGTTTAACTCTTACTCTACTCCATCAGTACTCCCTTCGTGCACGCCTCCTACTCTGCACATTAAGTCAAATAGATTTTTTTTTTTTTACAAGAAATAAAGTTAATTATTACTGTACTCCATCACTACTTCTACTCTGCACTTTAAGTCAGATAATTAGATTTTTTATCCCCAAGAAATAAACAGTTAATTATTACTGTACTCCATCACTACTCCCTTAGTGCACGCCTCCTACTCCACACATTAACTCAAACAATTAAGATTTGTTTTCAGAAGAAATAAAGTTTATTATTATACTCCATCACTACTCCCTTAGTGCATGCCTTCTACCCCACACATTAAGTCAAATAATTAGGTTTTTTTTTCACAAGAAATAAACAGTTAATTATTACTCTACTCCATCAGTACTTCTGCTCCGCACATTAAGCCAAATAATTAGATTTTTTTACAAGAAATAAACAGTTAACTATTACTCTACTCTATCACTACTCCCTTAGTGCACACCTTCTACCCCACACATTAAGTCAAATAATTAGGTTTTTTTTACAAGAAATAAACAGTTAATTATTACTGTACTCCATCACTACTCACTTAGTGCATGCCTCCTACCCAACACATTAAGTTAAATAATGATTTTTTTTCACAAGAAATAAACAGTTAATTATTACTGTACTCTATCTTTACTCCAACTCCACACATTAAGTCAAATACGCAAATTGTAAGTAAATATTCAAAAATCAAAAATGTCCTTATAATATTTAAAATAACAATAATACACCAGCTCTTCGGCAATGTAGCATTATTAGAAATAGATTTTTAATTGTCCCTCCTCAATGGAGCACAATAATAATAATACATTTTATTTAATAGGCGCCTTTTTTTAGCATATAAGCTCACCTTACAATGATATAAACATAAACAACAGTAATAAAGATAAAAACAAATAGGACAATAAAATGAAACAGCAATAAGGGTAAAGAAGTAGTAACAAACATCACAGATAACGGACTGTAACGGCAGTAAACTCATAATTGGTACACCAGTCTGAAGCGACACATTTTGAAAGGCAGTTTTTAAATTGTATTATTGAGTCTAGCTGATGGATATGAGAGGGAAGAGAATTCCCGAGCTGAGGGACACTAGGACAGAACGCTCGAGCTTCCATAGGACAGAGTGTAATGTGTGGCTGCAGATGAGGGGTCTGAGTGCACAAATCTCTCAGAGATCAGTGAGGTTATTTGCCTTTTTTGCACGTGTATTCAACATTTCAACTGTACAACATGCGGTTTAGATTGATACACGACAAGCGACTCCTCTGTGTCTGCTATGCTGGAATACGTTTTTTTTCTTCTGTAAAGGGTGACCGATCAGAGAATGAGATGCTGTAATGAGCAGGATCCAATCAGGTAAGGGCCATGTAATAAGCACGAACCAATGAGAGCGCGATTAGGGCCCGAGTTTTTAACATTCTTCGTTTTTACCCATCCATTCTGAAACAAAAATGGCTCTGCAGAGCTTTTTTCAAACAATAATAATACAAACATTTTAATTTGTATAGCGCCTTTCCCAAATGGTTCGGCTTTTGTGAGTATCGTGAATGAAAGACATGACTAAATGAAAATGCAGAAGTGTGGCTGTGGCCTTAGACAATGAGGGCTCTTTGCTGTTGTTGCAACTTGGAGTGACATTCAGGGGCCTATTCAGTCACCTAGCAATCCACCAGGGGGTCGTAAAACACAGGTGCTCAAAGTGGTGGAACTCTAAGAAAAAAACACAAAAATGGCAGTTGTGCCAATTTCAATACTTAGCCTAAATAACTTCTATAATGTTACTATCTACAAAAAATAAGAATAAGCATCAATACAAAATCATCACATGACTGTGGCAGAATCACGAAGAACACACTGAGTGTGAAATCAGCTCCAAATTCAGAGTTACTGAACACACAGCTCTATTCTTTTTACCGGATATATAACTTTATCGTTCCCGTTTATTCTACATTTGCCCATCCAGTCAGGTCCTTGTTATTTCCTATTCTGAAGGAATCCGATACAGTAACTGAAGAAGTGTACAAGTGTGGATTAACAGATAATCTAATACTGTCACGCATGCGCATCGGAGGACCTCGTCATAACTCACCAAGACCAGAGGGGGTGCTGCTGCTAACACTGTCATCTGATTTTTTTTTAATTCTCTCAATTGACCGAGAACTCGCCCAGTGAGGTCAACTAACTCCGCCTCTTCCTGTCCGGCATCCCAGGAGGAGGCGGCTTTACTGACTTGAGCTCCACTAGTGAATAGGACTTGGCTAGCCAGCCCGATAGCTTTATCGTTTTGCCTTACTTGGGACGTTTTCTATTTCTTTTATTTTGCTTTGTCTCCGGATAGTAATAGGGGGTTGACCCGCCTGATGCCCTAAAATTTCTCTTGAGCATTGGGAGCTATCATTCCATGCCAACAGCCCCCCAATACAAATTCATGGAAAAAGGATTTTTAATCTGATGGGAACCAAAATGCCAGTTTTCTGCACCACGCGTGTCCAACTCAAAGCAATTTGCAGGTTAAAAGCCAAATCCCTCCCCCCTCCCAATTTATTTTTTTATTTATCTCGAGTGTTTCTATATTCTACTTTTTTTAATCTACAGTCTTTAAATATGTTATAAAGTGTGCACTGTATTTGTTTTTAAAATGCTGAAACTAATTATGTTCTTGAAAGCAACCCCCTAATTAATTCTTTCTAAAAATAATACCCAGCAGTGCCATATTCCCTTGTGGTTGTCAATATGCTATCATCAAATATATCGGATACAAAAAAATATATATATATAAATCCTGTTTAATTAATTGATTTAATTAATTGTGACATTGGTAATGAGGTCTGCAATATGCAGGAGAATGAACAGATGGGAATTATGGGAAAACTGAGGTAACGTCAAGCAGCCTTTCACAATTTCAGATTTTTTTTTTGGGGGGGGGTGTTTGTTTTATGGTTTTACTGGGCTAATTAGATGAAATCCATGATTAAAAGATGTTTTCCAAAGATGAAACACATATTATGAAAATAAAACACTCCAATTAAGCTTTTCCCCCAAGTGCACAGCTAAAGCCTGACATTATCGAGAGTGCGACTCGGGGGCTTAAGGTCTTCTTTGTGTCTTCGACTCACAGCTGAGCACATTAAAAATTCATGTTGTGTTTGCCATCGGGGGTCTCTTTGCAGGTCACAGAGATGGAGAACGTCGCATGGGAAGACTGGAGTATGGGCTTAGAGAAATTTCGGCAAAGCTTTATCTTTTCAAATTAATTGCGATTTGGGAAAAGTTTTCCTTTAATCTCACTCTGTATGCGGTTTGAGTTACCTTAACACAGGGGACCTGAAGGACGTCTTAGCTTAGGATAAAATAAAAATAATCGGAATTCAGTTATTTTTACAGCCGGTAACACAGTCCAGAATTCTGAGTAGCAGGAGCAATGGCGGCCAGTCACGTGACAAAGCAATGGTTTAATTACTTTTACGTAAGTTCTTATCCAACAACTCACAGAAAACCAACTTTTCAAAGTCGACTGATGAAAAAAAGTTTCTGTTTTAGCTGTGTGTTCAACATTTCTTGCCTCCCATTTCCCGTCATCCTACACTTACACAGATCATTGTAGACAAGAAACACAAATAAAGAGACTTGAGCTGGGAGAAAGTCAGCTCTCTCGATGGGGAGGGTGGAATAGCAGGCTGCCTGCTGCTTGAACTGATTGACACATTTACAACACAAAAGACGCTGACGGAGAGGTGCGAAGGAATTTAAGGTGGCCCAGGATTATGAGTTTTTTTCGCAGGCTTCAGGGATTCTAGTATTAAAATACACATCTTATGGGATAAGGATGAGATAACAGATTACATGAGACAAGAGGTACAAACCATCGGGAACAGAATTCAATCTCAGAATGTTAAATTGGTGAAGCAGCAGCACTCACCATGAATGGTGCCACCGTGCGGCCCGCTCATCGACTGGACTGTATGTGGTGTAGTCGTTGGTAGAACATTTTGACTGCTGAATTTTCTTCTTCTTTTTAAACATTGCTCCCTTTTTTTGTTTTGTTGGGTGTTGTTTTAAAGTAGCAGGTGCCAACATGTGTCACTCAAAGCTCCCCTGTGAGTGCTTCTCATGACCACCATAATTAAACCTGTAATTGATTTCAGGTCTCCTAATAAGTCCGTTAGTCACAGATAAACTGAACAGAATAAAAGATAATTTTTGTCTTAGTCACAGTCAAATAGTCTGGAACTTAAATGAAGTGTAAAAATAACAGCCTGACGGTTAAAACATGTTGAACGACCAAAGGCAGGGGTGGGCAAAAGTAGGTTTACAGTTGCTTGTATGGAAACTGAGGATTACAATAAGCTTTGTTAAGTCAATAGCTTTATGAAGAAGAAGACAAATGATACAAACAAATAATACAATAATTAATGAATAAATAATACAAGAATAAACTCTACTACTTTATCTACTTTTGCCTACCCCTCTATATTTATTAATATAAAGTGGAAGCGATATTTTAAAAACATATACATAATTTGTAACCTTTTAATTTAAATGAATATATTAAGAAATATATTCATATAGTAGACCCTTCCACTCTCTGCGTACATTATTGTGTTATATATTTAATTTTAACTGGATACATTTGACATTTTCCCAACATTTCTTCTTAAGGGGCCTGAGTTGCTTCAAAAGCTTGCATATTGTAATCTTTTTAGTTAGCCAATAAAAGGGGTCATTTTACTTGACTTCTAACACGGTACAACACCCTCGTACTACCAACATTTTTCCCATCAACCTACACTCAATAACCCATAATGACTAAGTGATAACACGTCTTCAGAAAAATTGGCAAATTTATTAAAAATTCAAAACTGAAATCATTCCTTCCTCGGAATATTCAGATCCTCGGGTCCCTTTGGCAGCAACCCCAACTTCAGGTCTTCTTGGGTGAGTCTCTCCAAGCTTTGCACAGCTGATTTGGGGCCGACCCCTCTCAAGCTCTGTCGTACAGGATGGGATACATCTTCAGGTGGGTCGGGGCCACTCAAGGACACTCAGAGACCACTCCAGCGTTGTCTTGTCAATATGCTTTGAGTGATCGTGTAGGTGAACCATTGCCAAGTTTGATGTCGCATGATCTCTGGCGCAGGTTTTCTTGAAGGACCCCTTATTATCTGTATTGGGCTGCAGTCTCCCTGTCCCTGCCACTGAGAAGCACCACAAAATTCAGAGTGATTTTCAAAACATATTAATATTTTCTAGACTACAGATGAACTATCAATAAACACCATTTTATGTACATCTATCAACGTTTATACCCTATCCTCTGCTCCACTGAAGTTATACCTTAAACTGTAAACATTCTGTCTTAGAATTGGTTTTAATATATGATATTCATGCTTACAATTATGGATTATTATTATGTTATCTACTTTTTGTCAATGTAATTTCAGTCATATACTTCCTGTTGTTTGTGCTAGATTGCTAGTAATAGCCATATAATATATGTGCAATGACTTTATCAAATATAGTAGTACTAGGGTGTTGTACCGTGTTAGCCATTATGGATGTTGTGAGACGTCAAGCAAAATGACCCCTTTTATTGGCTAACTAAAAAGATTACAATATGCATGCTTTCGAGGCAACTCAGGCCCCTTCTTCAGGCAAGATGTAATACAGAAACTGGAGTTCCCCCTGTTTATATACACACTAGGACAAGAAACAACATTGGTAAATCTTTAAATGAGAAATCCTAAATGTAAAAAAATAACAGACTCCTTCAGGCTAGGGTTCATTTAACAAGAGAGAAGAAAAATGTATGGTCAAGATCTTTGGATAAGATAACTGTCCAACAAAGTCTTTTGAAGTTTCTAATGAGTTTTTCAATACAATGTGGATCTGTAGTCAGGTTGTCTTTATCAGTCTGAGAGATCTGGCCATAAGACCCATGTCTCTATTCAAACCATGTTACAATGTGTTAAATGTTAGCATGATTTTAACTTCCCATTCTTTTTCACTCTTGCTGTGTTCTGAAGTTGCCCATAAGCACTGTGACTTTAAAGTCCCTCTCACATTGTCCATGGCTGTTGAAGTGGGCCGGAACAGGAACAGGAACATCTGTGTTGCCACGTTTAATGTGGAACCTGTGGAAATTCATTCTCTGGCGGAGTGTTTGTCCAGTTTCTCCCACATAGAGTGCTGTGTCAGGACATTTCATGCAGAAAATTAGGTAGACCACACTAGATGATCTGCAGGAAAATTATCCCTTTATGTGATGTTCTAGTCGGCAGTGTGGTATAACTATACAGTCTGCATTATAAATGTGGGCACACGTTTTACATCTTTTCTGTAGGCAGGGAGATGTGCCATTTTCTATTGATTCACTTAGCGAGCTTCGTACAATTAGTTGCTACAGGTTTGGTAGTTGTCTGTATGCCAGGAGGTTAGGTTTAGGAAATACATTTTTCAATGTTTGGTCCTTGTTTAGCATTGGCTGAAGTTCTTTTATAATTTTTTGAAAAGCTTCAAGATGTGGGTTGTAGGTGACAACAAGGGGCATGCGGTTCTTGTCGTCTTTGTTTTTATATTCCAGAAGGTTGTCTCTGGGTATGACAAAAGCTCTTCTTATTTGAGTGTCTGTTGTTTTGGGGGTATAACCTTGTCTGATAAAAATCTTGTTTGAGCTCCTGCATTTGTTTATCCCGGTCTGTCGGGTCTGAGCAGATACGATTGTACCGTAGTGCTTGGCTGAAAATAATGGAGCGCCTTATGTGCTTGGGGTGGAAGCCATCACTTCTCAGCTAGGTCCGTCTGTCTGTTGGTTTGTGAAAAACAGAAGTTATAAGGGTGTTGTCTTTCAGTTGAACGGTGGTGTCAAGAAATCTGGCTTCTGTTTTTGAGTAATTCAGCTTCAGCTTTATGTTGGGGTGATAAGAATTATATTCATTATGAAAATGGAGGAGGTCCTTCTCACTGGCAGTCCAGATTATGAAGATGTCATCTATGTAACGGAGATACAACATATAGTATATATAAAAAAATCAATTTGTGTATAATTTATCGGTTTTGCATTTTTGTCAAAAAACCTATATATATGTCCTATATATAATAAATGTTTGACATGAATAAATAATTTGAAACCACAAGATTTCCAAGTTTAAGCATCAATGTTTGTGTGGTTCTTGCTTAAATCTGTTAAATACTTTAAAATTAAATTTACATGCGCACTGGTCTGTCAACTTTCTTTTCCAAAACGTTGGCCAGTTTTTATTTATTTATTTAAACACTGACATCTTGTTTAGTGTTGTTTCCAACCTTGAGCACAACACTGCTGTGTCAGGCTCTGTCCACCACAACCCTGAAATGGATTAGGCTGGTTAGGGAATGTACACCACCTGCCAGGGTTCCGCCCATTTGAATGGTGGGTGGGGTCATCTCACTGTGGGCGGGGCTATATGTTATGTCCTCCTTGGGTGTTTTTACAGAGCTGTGGGGATAAGAGAAGCTACAGTTAGTGCCGTGGAGTGGTATCGCTTACCTCGTCAGGTGGTCCCCAACAGTGAGAAAAAGGGCCCAGCAACAGTTCTGGAGGCTTGGCTTATTTAAAAAAAATAAATTAAAATGGATTTCTGAATAAAAAAATCAGACATTTGCCCACTAAAGGGTATGCTGAATTTATTTCTATAGATGTATTACAAAGAAATAAATTAAAATATCTTTATAATTCTGAGGTCTGTCATGGCTGATGGAGAGGGTGTACCCAGGACATACACTCTAGTTCCAGAAATTAATCCAACTTTTGTTCTTCCTTCATTTGCATACCAAATTAATTTTGTTTTAAAGAAGATAATAAAAATGCTATCAAAGCTTCCCTCAGGAATTCTTTTTTTTTTTTTTCGGATCCATTTAAGCTCATAATACTAATTTTGTCAAACAGTTTCCAACACAATCGGCTCAGGTTTCATTTTCCCTGATAATTTGAATTTGAGAGGGACAGGAGAATTTCCAGTCGCCACGGGGCCTGGGATTGTGCTCGCTGATTCCATCCATCCATTACAAATAGAAAGACGTAAAACAATCTAGTTTGCTAGCTAAAGCTCATAAGCACAGTTCATCTTTTAATTTAAAGAAATTAGGAGGAGATTTAAATTGTAAATGCCTTTATTATCAGCATTACCAGGTAGCGACTCACCAGCGGTGTCAGACGCAAAAACAGTTCATACAAAACAAAGGAATCTCAAACCCACTTAATCCAGTTCAAGGTTGCTGGGGACCAGAGACAGCATCAGGCACAAGGTGGGGACCGATTCTGAATGTGGCGCCAGTCCATGTACATACGGTGCCCTCCATTGCCCCAACTTGGCAGGAAAACAGGTAACTAACTTTTTGGGAGAACCAGGAGAGAGACAGAGGTCAGTCGGGGAGGACGCGCCACCCCACCACACGACAAACCACCTGCATTGGGACCTGAGATCAGCGGGTGACACCTCAGCACCACACTTAAACATTGGGAGGTTTCTTTTACGGTGGCTGGATTACCAATCCTCCCACCAACCCCTAAGTTTTCCCTGTAAATTGGAGGATCTGTTTGCAGATTAGCATCATATCCAGGACGGAGCAATTGCAGGTTAAGGGCCCAATGGAGTAGAGTCACTTTTGGTGTTTATGGGATTCGAACCGGGAACCTTCCGATTGCCAGCGCAGATCCCTACCCACCATTCTATATATTGTGGAAGCTGGCCTGAACACAGACGGGCAGACATGTTCATGTCACCCACAAACACGTTTATTCACACTATATACAAAAGTCAAGTGCCCCACAAAACCCCCAAAGTCCTGGCCACACAATGCCTTACTTTCTCTTCAGGCCGCCTCCTTGCCTTCTCCGGCAAGCTCAGTCCTCTCCACTCGCAACTCTCGCCCCGAATGATGGGAGGCAGCCCCTTTTATCCAGACCCGGATGTGCTCCAGGTGCTCCCCGGCAATCTCCCATCGACACTCCCCCGTGTGGCGGAAGTGCCGGCTGTATCCCCGGAAGCAGTCCGGGTGACCCTGCAACTCTTCCCCCCAGCACTTCCTGGCGTGGCGGAAGTGCTGAGGTCCAGGGCTCCAAAGGCATGGGTGGCGCTCCCTGGTGGCGACCACGGGCCCCTACAGGGTAGAGCTTCAAAGCTCTGTACCCGTGGCCCCCAAAGGAACCAGGGCGGTCGCCCCCAGATGGTCTGGTGAAGGCGCAAGCCCTCCTCCGGTCCTCCTGGGCGTCCCGGCCGGGTCTCCACCCCAGCCACCTCTGACTATATATATATATATATATATATATATATATATATAGTGTGTTATACACATGTGTGAGTACAGGGCAGCCAAAGGGCCCGATTGAGTGTGAAACATTGAAAGATGGGGGACTGGAACAGAGTATTAACGCCTTTTTCACTTCCTCAACAGAAAAATGGAAGTTTAAAGAACATACCTTACGTAAAGCCCACGTGGTAAAATCCGTTCTGGCTCCCTGGGATGACTCCCTTTCCAAAGATGTCACTTTCGGTTCCAGCTGATGACTTCATTCCGGCTCCAGATTATGATGTCATTTCCGTCTCTCACTATCAACGTCACTTCTGTCAAGATTCATTTCCCTTTCCTGTCTTTTAATCATTTCCTGCCATGTTTACATAAGAGACCCGCGGAGCGTTTGTTTGATTGTCAAATTTCTGTTCTATGCATTATTGACTGCAGTGTCAGCCCTTTATGACTTATTGGATCCATCAACATTATATGGAGAATTCCCCCAACAGCCCTTGATCTACTTTGTGCTTCATTTCTTCACAATATATATATATATATATATATCTATATATATATATTTCACTGTGCTCTTAGAAAAGAGACAATCAACAAGTTCAGAAATGTCTGCTATTGCACAATGAGAGCAAAAACAATCCATGGAATTAAAGAACGGGTTTAATTAACGACGAGACTCAACGCCTAATTAAGCAACTGGCCCTGACTTAGGTGGTCTTCTGTTGGCTCACTCACTTCACATTTCATTTCTGTTTGGGTGCCATTTAAAGAAAGAAATGAAGCAAATCAGAGAAATGATGAAGACATTCAGGGGAACAAATCTTAAAAAAACAAGTCAATTAAAATGAATGGAAAATAAGTTAATTAGCAGCAAAAACTGGTCACCAATTAAGAAAAGGGCTAGAATGAAAACCTGCAGCCACCTCAGCCCTGATTGAGAAGGTGACATGGCAGAAAGAAAAAAGAAGAGCAGCAACATGTACTAAGCATGAAGCAAATCGCAGAAGCAGTGTTTGTGATAGGAAGAAGAATAAAGACAGCTCCGGCATCTGTTGCACGTTAAGCACATGTGGTGCGGCAAGCTGCTGGTACTCGTCAACTACTCAGGGATGGAATTTTAACTCTTGGGAAGACTGGAAGTTCTCATGTTTCCTAGTAAATAATAATAATAACTCTTTACATAGGGCAGCACGGTGGCACAGTGGGTAGCGCTGCTGCCTCGCAGTTAGGAGACCTGGGTTCGCTTCCTGGGTCCTCCCTGCGTGGAGTTTGCATGTTCTCCCCGTGTCTGTGTGGGTTTCTTCCCACAGGCCAAAGACATGCAGGTTAGTTGCATTGGTGATCCTAAATTGTCCCTAGTGTGTGTTTGGTGTGCGTGTGCCCTGCGGTGGGCTGGCAACCTGCCCGGGGTTTGTTCCCTGCCTTGTGCCCTGTGTTGGCTGGGATTGGCTCCAGCAGACCCCCGTGACCCTGTAGTTAGGATATAGCGAGTTGAATAATGGATGGATGGATATATATATATATATATATATATATATATATATATGTATATATTGTGACGGGTGGCCATGGAAGGACTGTGGGAGATAGCATCAACAGTGCAGTACCTTCCACAGGACACTAGAGGGCAGCTCTCCTGGACGGCCTTGGCACCATGGAGTTTGGCACGGCCCTGTTGGGTTCCATTGGGGCCACCAGAGGAAGCTGCAGAGCTCTACACTGGGCTCTCACCACAGCTTGGAGTGATTCCAGGTCTGATTAATGAGCCACCTAGAACACTCCCAGCGGCCAACATAAAAGGAGTGCCGCCTCACTCCATTTGGGGAGCCAGAGCTGGGAGGAAGAAGGATGAAGCATGTGAGGGAGTAGTGAAGGCAGAAGGAATTGGAATTGGCAGCTGAAGGAATGACTGTGTTGTGGTGCAGAATGGACCGTGTTGTGGGAAACAGAGAAAAGCACTACCCTGTGCTAAATAAAACGTGTGTGCTGGACTGGAATTTGTGTCTGCCTGTCTGTGTTAGGGTAGGACAGCTGTAAGCGCCCCAGTGGCCCAATATATATATATATGTATGTGTCTGTATATATATATATATATATATATAGAGAGAGAGAGAGAGAGAGAGAGAGAGAAAGAGAGTGAGAGAAAGAGAGACATTAGGCTAGGAGATGGTGGGGGTTCCAGTTGGAAAGCCCTGTTCAATGGCCATTAATTGGAAATTGGACTCAAGGGTACATAAAACAAACGGGATTGGAGGGATTGTTGTGTTAAATGAAACATAAATGAGGGATCTGACAAGCCTTTTAGCAGTAAGCCAGTCTAATGGGATGTTCTCACTTGGTCATTATGGGTCATTGAGCGAAGCTTCTTGACGGGACGAGAAATGGCAAATTCCTTTCTTCTGCATCTTGTTCTGTTACCCCCATCACCTGCATGTCCTCGCTCACCACATCCATAGACCTCCTCTTAGGCCTTCCTCTTTTCCTCTTCCATCCTTAGTACCCTTCTCCCTTTACACCCAGCATCTCTCCTCTGCACATGTCCAAACCAATGCAATCCCACCTCTCTGACTTTGTCTCCCAACCGCCCAACCTGAGCTGACCCTCTAATGGCCTTATTTCTAATCCTGTCCATCCTCGTCACACCCAATGCCAATCACAGCATCTTTAACTCTGCCACCTCCAGCTCTGTCTCCTGCTTTCTGGTCAGTGCCATCGTCTCCAGCCCATATAACATAACTGGTCTCACTACCGTCCTGTTGACCTTCCCTGTCACTCATACTGATACACGTCTGTCACAGATCGCTCCTGACACTCTTATCCTCCCACTCCACCCTGCCTGCACTCTCTTCTTCAATTCTCTTCCACAATCCCCGTTACTCTCCACTGTTTCAATATTTTCTTAATCCACTCCATTTTTTTTTGGTCAGTCCAGTTTGAAAGGAGAAATAGGAAATCTGAGGCCTCGTTATACAGTACAGTCGTCACCCTTCATAAAATCATTTTTCTTCACACATTTCACAATTTACTTAATACCTAAAAAATGTTTGTTTTTGTTGTTTCCTCCTTCTCAGCAGCAAAGCACTTCCTTAGTAGGCTTATCTCGGTCCAGTAAACAGATTTTCTCTATGAACAATGGCATCGACACAGCACATATTCAATCAGCAATCAGACGTCACATTTCATTGTTACTCGCCGGCGAGAAGAAAGTGCATTTCTTTCCAAGTTCTGCCAGATAAAAATGATTTTGCAGGGTGAGAAATGAGCACAGTTAGAATAGTATTCATTCTCAGCTTTTAAACAATGATCAGTTCGTTAATCTCATTAGACTTGTGTTTGCTGGGAAGGCGACAGAGGAGCAAGCTCTTGTGCCATCTGTTTAACTGCTGTGCTTTCATCGAGAATGAACAACGAAAATTACGGAAAAAAAAATAATCACTCCGAAAATAAATCATGTCTGTAATTACTGCCATTCAAGATAAAGATGCAACAGGTGGTTAGAAAGAGATAATAAATTGCGGTCTTCATAGAGAGCACTCATTAAGTGACTTCTGGAAGAGGCTGAGAGACCCCGGGGTGAAGGTGATGGACAGCAAGAGTTGAAGTTCAGCGGCCTCCTGTGACGGAGTGACTGCTGCGGCTTTCGCAAGTCGTCGATGGCTGCGGAACTCTTTTAAGAGTTCATTCAAGACTTACAAAGATTATAATAGGGACTAATATTTCTGGAAGAATTTAAAAAATTGGCGAGCCATCAATGATCAAACTTTGAGCAGTAAAAATGTTCCCACTTTGTCATTATGGGCTACACTCAAAAACACACAAATAAAGTAAAAACCACAGAGATTGGAGAAAAATAATTAAGATATTCCATAAAATGTCATTTTTGTTGCTTATGACTTCCCCGACCAAGGAGCTTCCTGCAGTTAAAACGTAGACCACAGAATTAACATTTTCAGTGCACCATCTATTGAAACGTATTTTTTCAATGCATGCAGCAATAAAATGCATTACATTTGCCATTCCAATAGATGGTGCGTCACAAAGATTTGTTGTGGTAAAGAGCATTGCATTTGCCATTCCAACAGATGGTGCCTCAAAAAAATTTGTAGTAGTAAAGTGCATTGTATTATCCATTCCAACAGACTGTGCATCACAAAGATTTGTAGCAATAAAATGAATTGCATTTGCCATTCCAACAGATGGTGCATCTGGTGCACCAGGGCTCCTGGGAGATGGAGGCCATAGTGCTTCTACACAGTTGATGGCGACCCTACAACACTGGGATATTTAGATAGGATTCTTTCAATTGTTTTTATTTGGGAGTGCAAACACACACACCTTTAGACGAATGGATTTAACGGCTTCTTTTGGGCTGCAAGAACACATTCATTGCGAGTGTGTGCGAGTTATGAAGCATTTCAAATTGAAGGGAGTACCTGTAACCCCGAGTGTTACCCCTAAATAAATTTGAAAGTGCTGTCACAAACTCCACAAAGAGCCATAGCAAGGTTTTGGGCAGTCACCCGTATATTAATTGCAAAAATAAATGACAACACTAATGTGGCCAAACTGGAGTCAAAAACAGAACTGAGGGAATAGGGGAAAGGTGGAGGCTTTTAAAGGTTAGGATAAGAAGTGACGTCAAAAGGTGCCGGGATTAGAAGGGTCTTCAGCCATAGGCTTGAGCCTGGACATGACATCAAGGGGGCCGGAGCCGGCAAGGCCTTCCTCTATAGGTCCGGACCCGGAAGTGATGTCAACAGGGCCAGGTGGAACTTACTGTGAATGGTCTGTAGGAAAGCAAGAAAAATGGTCAGTGCACTCTGCCACATCCCTGTTGGATTCAGAATCGCCCTTACTTAAGCCTTTTAGCTGCCTCCCATGCGCACGTGTGTGACACTGTCTAATCCTGCCAACTACGCTATCTACCTATGTTATATAGTGCCTTTTTTATCTATCTATCTATGTTATATAGTGGCTTTCCTATCTATCTATCTATCTATCTATCTAATCCTGCCAACTACACTATCTATCTATCTATCTATGTCATATACTGCCTTTTCTATCTATCTGTCTATCAATCTATCTATCTAATCCTGCCAACTACACTATCTATCTATCTATCTATCTATCTATCTATCTATCTATCTATGTCATATACTGCCTTTTCTATCTATCTGTCTGTCTATCTATCTATCCATCTATCTAATCCTGCCAACTATCTATCTATCTATCTATCTATCTAATCCTGCCAACTACACTATCTATCTATCTATCTATCTATCTATCTATCTATCTATCTATCTA
>JANRMT010061414.1:10866332-10877778 GCA_026402145.1 Polypterus bichir lapradei
AGCACTTCCACTACACTCCACCTATCCAAAGTGAAGATCCTGCTGACCATGCCAAGTATTTTATCAAGGAAGCACACAACGATCTTTCCCAGAATAGACATTTGGCTAACTACCACTGGCCAGAATGAGCGACATCTGGATTAAGGCCTTCGGAAGTAGTTCCTTATATGCCGTGAGCTAATATGAGATCTCCTATGCTTGTGCATGCAGGGACCACCTCTAAGCGCTACAAGCGGAGTGTTACCGGGTGACATCAACTGAGCTCTTTCTCACTCGGTACCCACTTTTTATTTGCACTACACTCCACCTGTCCACAGTGCAAATAGAGCCGACTACGCCAAATGTTTTGTCATGGAATCCCACCACGATCCCTCCCAGTCCAAGCATGTGTCTTTATGTGCATTCATTATGTAATTAGTGAGGACTGTCCCGGCACCTGCACTCAGTGAAGAGTGCGATACAAAACTAAACTGAATTGAACTGTCAGCGGCGGCCCTGTGATGACTGGTACAAAGGCTCATTTTATGCCATGACGTGATGGATCGTGGTGTGGTGTGATCCCACGACAGAACAAAAGTGTCATTAGTTTTGTGTACGATTGTCATCAGGCCCCTCGCCATCTAATTCCATACACAACCTGAGACTCGGGGAATTGTAAGATGGCTTGGGAGGAGATTTCAGATTTGATATAAATAACATATTGCATTCTTTGTCTGACTGACTTTTATTCAGTTATTAAAATGTAATTTATCAAACCAATAAAAAGATACTTTTCAGTCCCACATTTTAAAATCATAATCATTCTGCACTTGTATGACCTATTTTGAGTATTCATTAAACATTAAATATTTATTCCATCTTTTTATTTTCTTGTTCAGCAACAATTTTTATTCTGCTAACAAAGAACCTCCAGGACTGCATTGCACTGGGCCTGTAAATACAGTGTAGCTTCATAAATTAAATATACTTATGTATACATAATTAAATAAATCGAAAATGTTAACAACGTAATGAAATAATTGGCATAATAAAGAAGAAAATTAAGATGCAGCATTTGCTTCCTCATTACTTGCTGAATCGATTGCATTTTAAACATAAAAACAGCTAAAGTAATGTTTATTAATAAACTCTGTTAAAATGAAGGATTTAAGTTACTTTCTTCCGACAGTGCAAATCTAAAATTGATTCAGTTGACAGAGTGAGCAATGTTTTATGCATAAGAGCTTATCTACAGATTACATACTCCCAGGGTAAACAACATGTGTAGCAAATGAATGCCTAATAATAACAAGCAAAAAATAAAAATATGCATTTTAATTCTCCAGAATATGACATTATTTATGAGCTTTTATCTATGCTTAAAAACACACACACACACACACAAAATGTAGCCCAGAGACTCTTTGGCACTAGACAGAGAAACATGGCAGTAAGCTGACTTACTGGGAATGTGCCAGTAATAAATAAGCAAAAAAAGAATGGAAAAGATGCCTATGAGGAAAGCCACTTAGGACAATATTCTGAAGCACAGTCGAAATAAAACTTGCATTACGTAAAAGATCCAGAAGC
This sequence comes from Polypterus bichir lapradei, assembly GCA_026402145.1. NCBI lineage: Eukaryota > Metazoa > Chordata > Cladistia > Polypteriformes > Polypteridae > Polypterus > Polypterus bichir. Next base: position 10,867,902 of record JANRMT010061414.1, read on the forward strand.
ACAAACATGCAAAATCAAAAGCACCAAGTCCATCAAAATTAACGCATTCATTTTTTCCATTGGTGTACTCATCCCTTATAGATGCCAAGGTCAGTGGGTCTGAAATCAATCGATGTTCAAAGGAACCAACCCTGGACTGCTGCACTGTTCACCTCTAAGTGATGAGTGTGTCCTACTGACCGTTGAATGAGTTAATGCTTACTGATCACCTCACCTAAATTTAATACCACACCACCGTCGTACACACATGCATAAGGGACACTTTTAGGTTTTCCACACTAGCTGTAATTTCACCGCAGGCCATGGGTTGGCGCTGTTGCGCACATCATTTCCTCTGGTGTGCTTAGCACCTGAAGGCCACAGACTGGTGGACTACTGATGTCACTTCCTCTCCTCCTCTGGAAGCCCCGCCTCTTCCTCCCTGGGAACCTAATTTAACTCCAAGCCTCACTAAACATCTCACGTCTGAACATGATGTTCACACCAGACCAGTGCGCTGGCTCTATTTTTGTATTTGATTTTTTTTTTTGCCATCAAATGGGATTCATAATGTGGCACCCCAACCCGTCATACTTCTCGTTGTCTTTCATTTACACCATCTTTAAAATAAAACTAGCGCTTTCGTCACGTTACACTAGTCTAAAATGTACTTTTATGAAATTATGTAAGTTGATTCATAAAGTAAAATGCACTTTTGTTTTGCTACTTTTTCTGCAAAGCGAAACAAGTTTCGCCGTGAATTCAACTTAGTGCCGTGGCTCAGACTCCACAGACTTGGAGGACTACTGATTTCACTTCCTCTCCTCCTCTGGAAGCCCCGCCTCTTCCACCCTGGGAACCTAATTTAACCCCAAGCATCACCAAGCCCTAGTCTAAAATTTACTTTTATCAAATTATATAAGTTGACCCATAAAGGAAAACACAATTTTGTTTCGCTAATTTTTCTGCAAAATGAAACAACAAGTTTCGCCGTGAATTCAACTTAGTGCCGTGGCTCAGACTCCACAGACTGGAGGACTACTGATGTCACTTCCTCTCCTCCTTTGGAAGCTCCACCTCTTCCACCCCAGGAATCTAATTTAACCCCAAGCATCACCAAGCATCTCACGTCTGAACAAGACATCACACCAGACCAGTGCGCTGGCTCTATTTCTGTATTTTTCTTTTTTTCCATTGATTGGGATTCGTAATGTGGCACCACAACCCGTCATACTTCTCGTCTTTCCTTTACACCATCTTTAAAATAAAACTAGCACTTTCATCATGTTACACTAGTCTAAAATTAACTTTTATCAAATTATATAAATTGATCCATAAAGCAAAATGCTATTTTGTTTCGCTAATTTTTCTGCAAAATGAAACAACAAGTTTCGCCGTGAATTCAACTTAGTGCTGGGGCTCAGACTCCACAGACTGGAGGACTGCTGATGTCACTTCCCGTCATCCTCTGGGAGCCCCGCCTGTTCCACCTTGTGTTCTATGTAATGTCTAAACAAGACGTCACACCAGACCAGTGCGATGGCTCTGTTTTACTTTTGCCATTAAACAGGATTTGCAACCCATCATACTTCTCGTTGTCTTTCCTTACACCATCTTTAAACTAAAATGATCAATTTTGTCACCTTTACATTAGTCTGTCTAACATTTAATTTGATCCATAAAGCTGTAGCAGTGCTACTGCTGGATGGACTCCATTTCCCAGCAGCCCCAAAGGGGAGTGCCCTCATTGGATGTCTGCTGGGGACAAGAAAGGCCAGCGGGAAACTTGAAAAGGGGCTGGCGAATCAGCAAGGGAGAGATCGGTGTTTATGTGTCACCCGTGTGTCCCATCTAACGTAACCACTGTGAAGTCATTTGTACTCTGGATTGTTTCTCGTAAGGATGTCTCGTGCCTGCCTGTCATGTGAATAGTGGTGGATTAGTCGTCATATGTCTTTGGAGGGAGCGCTCCCACAAATATCAGCCCTCAACGCTCAGGACTACCGGTAGGACTGTCCAATTCATTTATAATTGAAGCTGTCCCCGGGATCATCATCGTCATCTTCACCCCACACCATCTGAATTGTAATAAGGACACTGTTGTGAGTGTTTATTGTCGGGGTAGATTGTTGTATCGCCGAAGGGGAAGGGGAGGGTTGTCTGATCTTTGTTGTTGTTAATTGATTTTTACTCCATAAATTTCACACTTTTGTTTGATTCGTGTCTCTGTCTGTGAGTGTGTGCAGGTCGGGCCTGGGTGGGTGCGATGCTGGAATCCCCACTGAAAAAATAAATAAATCACTGTCCTATCGATGTATATCCTATCAGTGTCTGAGCGGCACCGGACTGCTACAAAGCAAAAAACGCATTTTTTCGCTATTTTTGTGAAGTGAAACATAGAGTTTCACCGTGAATTCAATTTCATTTCGCTCGTCACTAGTGGTTTTACTGTTATTATGGCAAAATAAGATGAAAGATCTTCATGATTTGAGTGAGTTTTTGATGGCGTTATGTAGCTAACATTTTACAATTACTCATACAAGTGATCGGTAACGTAGAAACACAGTGTCGCTACTTTGCGTTTTAATGGTTCAGTAATGACCTCAAAATCTAATTTTACAGTGTGAATACTGTGTGTCCCCACCAGACTTTCCACCGCTGTCGATAACAAATTATAAGGAAAATGAACAGATGTTTTCAAGTGAATTGTTTCTTTTCAAGAAACTTGATATTTATGGTCTGGTGAATTGAAAATAACTGTTGCTTCATTTTGCCATTGCAGGGTTTTCTCAAGGATGATAAGATCCTCCTGCTCTAGGTAGTCACTCTAACAGGTTTAATGTGTCGTTTGACTGTTTTATGCCTGAATCCCCTAATGGATCCAGATATATAAAGGCACAATGACAGCTGACAATCCACATAAGCGTTCATTTCAGAGGACACTCCTTGGATACTGAAAAGACAAAGCAGCCTTTTGTGTGCCTGCGACTAATGCACACGATAAGCACGGCCTAAGCAAACATCCGATAGATTACGCTGAACATCTCCCAGATGAGGGCGAAGGGTGGACTGTTAGTGTTTATTACACCCTGGCCCCTTAGCTAAAGCTGTCACAAATTAATAAGTAAGAGGTAAGTGCCACCAGGTCCCTCCATGGGAGAAGAAAAGAGAAATCTGTGCAGAATTCTCCAAGAAAAGAATGAAAAGGCAAAGGTTAAATAGAACATTTATTTCTTTTTTTCTCCTGCATTGTTCAAATTTATTAGCTAACATAAATGAAATGTGTACAGATGTGGACAAATGTGTCGGTACACTTACAGCTCATTGATCAAGTGCCATCTCCCACGTGAAAAGTGATGAAATGAAAAGTCATTGTCACCCGTTTACCTGCCTGCCTTTGACGTATCATCGAGTAAAGCAAAGTAAGCATCACAAGAGATCAAGTATTGCTTATCATTCTACATGCATCTTCTAAAATGGCCTGGGCACCTTTGTTGGTACCGGTGGAAAAGATCCTGAAGGATTAGATCTGAGAGATTTTTCAGACTTGAATTCTAATCACACACACACGTGTCTTCAATCACTCTGCTGTTTGGTGTCACCGTGTGTCCCACACTGAACGTGGACCGGAGAAAGCCAAGGAGAGTCATCTGAGGAGATCAGAAGGACCAGCATGTGAAAGGCAAAGGCTAGAAGACCACCATCTCCAAGTGGCTTGATGTGATAAAAGTTCCAAATATTATTAAGAAGTTGACGGTCCATGGGATTGTAGCCAACCTCCCTGGACACAGTCGCAAGAGGAAAATCAACCACAATAATGGACAGAAGAATAGGGAGAATGGCTTAACTCCAAGGTCAGTGTCCATCAGTGTCTGATCGCCACCATCTGCTGATTTTTGAATGACAATGGATTCAATGGACATTGAAAGAAAAACATAAAAAAGTCAGAATGGAATTTGCTAAAATGCATATTGATGGACAGATGAGACAACGCTGGAGCTTTCTGGGAAGTCACATGAGCTCTGTGTCCACAGATTAAAAAAATGAAGCTTTCAAAGAAAAGAACACCAAACCTACTGTGAAACACGGAGGCTCAGTTATGTTTTGGGGATGCTTTACTGTGTGTGGCACAGGGTGCCTTGAGTGTGTGCAGTGAACAATGAAATCTCAACCCTGTCAAGACATTCTGGAGTGAAACGCACTGCCCACCCTGTGTCAGAAAGCTCCATCTCATCACAACTCTTGGACCCTACAACATCATAAGAGCCAAAAAACACAACTCAAAGCACATAAGAATGGTGAAGAACAAAACATGGGACTATTCTGAAGTGACCTTCTGTGAGACATGATTGGGATCCCTTTAAACATCTATGGAAAGAACTGAAACACATTGTCTGGAGAAGACCCCTTCAGACCTGACCCAGCTGGAGCTGTTTGAACAGGAAGAGTGAGCCAAACTTCCTGTGGACAGGAGCAGAAGGCTTACGGAGAGCTCCAGTGTTGGCAGTGATGGCAAACTCTAAAGGTTGTTCAACAAAACATTAGAATCCCATCATTTTTGCTCCTTGCCATTTTCATTTGTGTTATTATTTTTAATATTCTGTTGAATCAAAACTCTAAAGCAAAAAATCAGATTTTTGCTAAAAATGGAATAAACAATGATGGGAGCCAATGATTGTTGTCAAGTTATTTTTAGATACAAAAATGTATTAATCATTATGATGTATGAATTATTGTTATTATTATTAGTAGTAGTAATAGTAGTTATGATGTATTATAATTATTATTAGTAGAAGTAGTCATATTAATAATAATAATTGATTTATTTATTATTATTATTATTAATTAATTAATATTAATTAAAATTTGTCCATGTTTGTATGTTTATAAATACATTTGTCAGCAATTTAACACAATGAATAAAGGCTCAAGAATAAATTTAAGTCATTTATATTAAAATAAAATGCATTTGCAAATATTCATTTTCTATCAGATTTTCTGAAGAAGATTTCATTTAGGGATCAATTGCACCTAAGATTCTATACATACAATTCATATACATATAAAAACCACGTTTAGGGTCAGCAACGTTCACCTTCACATCTTTACGTTGGCAGTGAGTGACGGTTCTGCCAAACCGCAGCCGGGGACAGTTTGTCGTGTTAGTCTTCAGTTGTTGTTTTTCAATTGGATTTTGAAATTTTGAAAAGACATTTTCTTTTGCCTTCATGTTTCATTTCAGTCATGTGGTCATGTCATACAATACATAATACAAGGCCATATTTCCTATTGGAAATTATGAAATTAAATATAAAATAATATATTAATATAACATACTAGCTGTGTCAGCCCGTGCTGTAAAAAGCCCAGGGTCCTAGAAACTATTGAAATTGTTAGAAAAAAACATAACTGGGCGTCTCTCTCCTAGGAGGATTCGTTTTCCGATGTGCTCGTCCCACTTGTGTATTAGCGGCTAAGCGACTTTGTCTTTCTTTTGAGGTTTCGTTTTGCTGATGTGTTTGCCTTGCTTGTGCATTAGTGGCGGGAGGAAAACTAAAAGGGATACCATTTTGCCGATGTTAGTGACTAAGCAACTTTGTCTTTCTTCGGAGGTTTCGTTTTGCTGACATGCTGGCCTCGCTTGTGTATTAGCAGCTAAGCGACTTTGTCTTTCTTCGGAGGTTTCGTTCTGCTATGTGCTCGTCCTGCTTATATATTAGCGGCTAAGCAACTTTTTTCTTTCTTTGGAGGTTTCGTTTTGCTGACATTCTGGCTTCGCTTGTGTATTACCGGCTAAGCGACTTTGTCTTTCTTCGGAGGTTTCGTTCTGCTGATGTGCTCGTCCCACTTGTGTATTAGTGGCTAAGCGACTTTGTCTTTCTTCGGAAGTTTCGTTTTGCTGATGTGTTCGCCTCGCTTGTTTTATTAGCGGCTAAGCGAGTTTCTCTTTCCTCAGTGGTGGAACCCTAACCCTGACCCCTCACTTCCGGGCCAGACAGACACACACACACACTTCCACGCGTAGACATTTATATATAAGATTTTAATGTAATATAATAATAGAAAATAATATAATGAAATTGAATATAAAATAAAAATGGAATATCATGAAATTTGATATATTTGTTACTTTGACATATTATTTAACAGCAAATTCTCATGTAAAAAAGAAACCTTACCAATCTCAGCCCCTCAGGATTTAAATATCGAAACCCAGAACTTCACCGAATAGGAGCTGGAGGTCGGAGTTGAGCAACTCCACAAAAACAGATCACCGGACGTTGGCAATGTGGTCACCGCTGACGTCAGACAGTAGCTCTCATCAACGTCTGCTCAGCTCCTCTGCTTTGCTCTACTGGACGTGTTTGCGACTCTGTACATTTAGTTTTGCTGCCTGTGTCTGTTTATTCCTTATTTTGTTTTGGAAATTTTGAAAATATTGTTAATATTTTGTGCAATTGTGTCAATATTATTATGATAGAGTTAATTTAAATTTTTTGTCTCTGTTAATTTCTACCGTTTTTGGCACAGTGAGATTTTTTGGGTTTTTCTGAAGGCGCCGAATGATTTTTCTGGCTATCAATTTTTTTGTTTTATTTAAGTTAAAAATATCTTAGCGACCTTCTGTGACGCCATCTTGGCTGTCAGAGGCACAACCACTGGTGAGCTTTTGGCTACACATTGTCAGGTTATAATCAGACAGTGACACTGTGTGACATCACGGATCAAACTTACACGTTTGGCAAGAACATTTCCTGTTTGTTTAACGGATTCAATGCAAAAGGCGAGCATTTAAAGATGGCTGCTGGGTTTGCTCGATTTCTTTTTGACTACGATTTAGTTTACGTATCGAGTCTCGACGTTTGTTTTCTGACTTCTGGTTTTGTTTCTCACTATATCTTTTTCCCGATCCCTTTTAAAAATATTTTGTGATGTGCCTATGCCTCCTGGTGCAGATAATGACAAACGTAATTTGGATTCTGTTGTGGTTGATTGATTTGAACGGTTGGTTGGGAGAAGCATTGGGTTAATCTTGGCCGTCAAATCTCATTGTTTTTCATTAGGTGTAGCCATTTATAGTTACACAAATCTGCGGCAGCCACTGACCTCCTATAATGTTGGGGTCGTACTGTTCTCTTGTAACTGTGTCATTCCACCATCACCTGCTCTATTGGAAAGCCATTAGGAGATACTTTAGAAAAGAATCCTAAAATATGTTTGTGAAGGATGGAGCATTCAATTAAAGGCTGAAAATATTATATGAGGAGGCCAACTAGAATAAAAGGAAATTATACAGAAGTGCTTTTAGGACTGAAGCAATCAGTCCATTTATAGTGCCAACTATAATAGCGAGGATAATGTAAATAGTAAAGTGGAAAACTTTAATTCTAAAGTAAGAGCTGCTGTTGACATAGTCGCACCTGAAAAGACAGTTAAAAAATCTTCTAGTACTGTTATTCCATGGAAGACCCAAAGAGTGTCTGATTTAAAAAGAACATGTCGATACTGAAGGTTAAAATAACAGAATACAATAACACTGTCCATCTTGAGAGGTGCTGCTATTTCTCTAATATTATAAATAACAATGCTAGTAATCCCAGAGTCTTATTTTCTACAATTGATCGTCTGTTAAACCAGGTAACACAAAGGAATGCCCCCAGAATACTTCCAGTGAAACCTGTGAGAACATTGCTGTATTCTTCAATCAAAAAATTAATGATATTAGAGATAACATAGTATATCTCCCTAACACTGCAGAACCTCCAAAGCCCCGGTACTCCGTTATAAACAAATTAAATGCTTTCACCAGGATAGATTTACCTGATTTACATAGTATAATCTCTCAACTGAAACCCTCCACCTGCGTCCTTGACCCAATACCAACAAGGTTTTTCAAAGAAGTATCAGGCATGCTAATTGACAATACTCTTGACATAGTTAATTCGTCATTAGATACGGGGGTCTTCCCAGACTGTCTTAAGACTGCTGTAGTTAAACCACTACTTAAGAAACATAATCTTGACCCCTCTGCCTTTGAAAATTTTAGACCCATCTCTAACCTGCCCTTCTTAAGTAAAATTCTAGAGAAGGCAGTCATTATGCAGTTAAATGACCACCTCAATAAACATGCTATTCTTGATAAATTTCAGTCAGGTTTCAGAACAAATCACAGCACAGAAACTGCACTCGTTAAAGTAGTAAATGACTTGCGGGTAAATGTAGACAGAGGCCATTTATCTGTTCTCATCCTCTTAGATCTGAGTGCCGCATTTGATACCATTGATCACAATATTCTTAGAAATCGCCTTAGTCAATGGGTGGGCCTCTCTGGCAGTGTCCTAAATTGGTTTGAATCCTACCTAGCAGGTAGAAAATTCTTTGTTAGTTGTGGTAATCACATCTCAAAGACACATGATATCCGATATGGTGTTCCACAAGGCTCTATCCTGGGTCCGCTGCTCTTCTCAATCTACATGCTTCCGTTAGGTCAGATTATCTCAGGGCACAATGTGAGCTACCACAGCTATGCTGATGACACACAGCTGTACTTATCAGTAGCACTTGATGACTCCGACTCTCTCGATTCACTAACACAATGTCTTACTTGTATTTCTGAATGGATGAATAGTAATTTTCTCAAACTAAATAAAGAGAAAACTGAAATTTTAGTAATTGGCAAAAATGGATTCAATGAGGTTATCAGAAATAAACTTGATGCATTAGGATTAAAAGTTAAGACGGAAGTAAAAAACTTACGGGTAACTGTTGACTGTAACCTGAATTTTAAATCGCATATTCATCAGACCACTAGGACAGCATTTTTTCACTTAAGAAACATAGCAAAAGTTAGACCTCTTATATCATTGAAAGATGCTGAGAATTTAATTCACGCTTTTGTTTTCAGTCGACTAGATTACTGTAACGCACTCCTCTCAGGACTACCCACAAAAGACATAAATCACGTGCAACGAGTGCAGAATGCAGCTGCTAGAATCCTAACTAGGAAAAGAAAATCCAAGCACATTTCTCCAGTTTTGATGTCATTACACTGGTTACCTGTGTCTTTCAGAATTGACTTTAAAATTCTGCTTATCTATACTAATAAAAGGCAAAGCCCTCACTGACTCACTCATCACTAATTTTCCAACTTCCCGTGTGGGTAGAAGGCTGAAATTTGGCAGGCTCATTCCTTACAGCTTACTTACAAAAGTTGGGCAGGTTTCATTTCGAAATTCTACGCATAATGGTCATAACTAGAAGCTATTTTTCTCCATTTACTGTAATGGAGTTCAGCTCGAGGGGCGGAGTTTCGTATGACATCATCACGCCTCTCACGTAATCACGCATTACGTAGAAAGCCAGGAAGAGCTACAAAACGCGCTTTAGAAAACATGCATTATATAATTAAGAAGGCAGCGAAACAATTAGAAGCGAGCGAGTGACATATAAAACCATATTCAGTGGCTCACGTGAACTGACGCAGTGCGCAGACAAAAAGCAACAGTTCCAAACAGTGCTGAACAAAAACTGAATTACACTGCTACGCTCAAATAGACAAACCACACGCCGTGGCGCAATAGTAGAGCATTCGCCTGTAGCGCCCACGTCCGAGGTTCGATTCCCGAGAGGGGATGCACTAAGTATGTACGCGCGCTTCTCGATTTATTTTAACCTCGCATCCCCTTAGTTTGAGACGTATGAAAACGCATGCGGTTAACGCAGAAAGACAGATCACCTATTCACCTATTGAAGCTTCATGAATAATGGATACTTTATTCGCGATCAATGATTGTTTTGGTAAAGCCATACTCAGTGTATTCATTAGATGAACGGTAAAAAAGTAAGAGCGAGGGGACGGTAACTTACTGAAGCACACAAGCAAAACCACAATAGCACG
>JANRMT010061414.1:10892778-10906307 GCA_026402145.1 Polypterus bichir lapradei
GTAAGAAAAACCACAGACAATCATAAAGAGCTGGGGCACCCGTAGGCAAATATTCTATCATTGAAAATTGTATAAGCAACAGGAAAAGAAATGTCATCACAGACATGAGTCACAAAGTTGATGGATTCAAGATGGCAGAATTTCCACTGATAAGAATTTCTGCCAGGAAGAGGTGGATCCAGGTGGACAGACACCGGAAGTGACATCAAGGGTGGTAAAGCTGTCAGTCTTACTGGTCCGCAGAAGGCCAAAGACACAAGGTGTTAGTAAACAGCGCCAACCTGTGTACGAGCAGGAAATTAACATCACCTGAGCCTTTAAGCCAATGTACATGTGCGTGACCTATATATTGTCACAGATGACACAGGTTGGCTGGCATTTGGGCTGAAATGGATGGTTTCTTTTCCAGCCAGGATGCTATTATTAGGGAAGGATGTAGATGGGCAGGTTTCCCCGCTGGGTTGGCTGGTAGGATCTTTACTGGTCTGAGAGTCCATAATGACAGACGGCCAATGGGAGACAGCTTCATGTATTCCACCTTTACTCAGGATGGCAGCATCCTTCTGCTGGAACTCTTATTTGTACACCCACAGAGCATATTGTGAGATGTAATCTTCAGGGACAGACCCCCTGAGGGTACTTGGAGGCTGCCAGGGAAAGCTGCAAGGGAACACTGTTCCTGTTTTGGGAAGATTCTACCTGACCCAGAAGTGCTTCTGACATGTGAAATGGTGGCACCAGAAGTGCTCCCGGGTCCAGCTTAAAAGGAGCTGCAACACCTACGGTACATCTGGGAGTCAGTGTTGGGAGGAAGACAAGAGTCGCCTGGAGGAGTTAAAGAGGGATTAGAAGTGGAGGGAAGGATTGTGTAGTTGTGATGGGGGAAACAAGACCTGTAGACAGTCTGTTTGCAGTGGTGTCTGTGGTTTTAGGGCTTAGTGATGCTCCCTTAGGCCACAATATATATATATATATACAGTATATATATATATATATATATATATATATATACGAGGGGGAGTCAGGCTAAAGTTAGAAAATGGGATTTATCAGAAAACAGAATGAACCTTAACAAAACTGATACTGTCATTTCTCAATGTCGTCTCCACCTTTCTCAATGCCCTTGTGCCACCTGCCTGGATTCCAGCAGAATAAAAAGTTCTGTCTTGTCCTCACCAACCACTTGTGCACCACTTACCTCACGCCGTCAGCTGTCTTGAATCGATGACCACCCAGATGTTTTTTTTTTAGTGGTCCAAAAAGGTGGAAATCACAAGGTGCCAAATCTGGTGAATAAGGAGAGACGTGGCGATACCTCAGACTTCAGTTTCTTCAGACCAGCCTTGGTTTTCTTAGCAGTGTGTGGGCGGGCGCCCATTTTCTTTCCTTGAGACAGCGGTCCCAGCCACTTGGATCAAATAGCAGGCTTCACGTTGGTCTCCAGCAAGTCACAGTAACTCGCACTAGTGACTGTGGTACCGTTTAGCATGTTGTGTTTCGATAATAACTAAGGAGCACAGGACAAGACAAGACAAAACCTTTCTTTCTGCTGGCAGGTGGCACAAGTGCATAGAGAAGGGTGGAGACGACATTGAGAAACAACATCATCAGTTTTGTTAAGTAAGGTTCATTCCATTTTCTGATATATCTCATTTTCTAACTTTAGCTTGACTTCCCCTCATATATATTGTGAAATAAATCAGCTTCAGACACACAGAAAGGTTTGGGACAGCCACCCATATGATATACCTGGCTGCAATGGTTTAAATAAGCACTGAGGTGTGCAGTTGGAGTTCTCAAGTTGAACTGACTCCTTAAGTCAAATGGGCATCTTTATAGACCAGGTCCTGGAAATTATGTCATCTTGGAGGCCGGGACAAGAAGTGATGTCTTTCGTGGTGCTGGGACCAGAACTGACGTTGTTGCAGAGAAATCAGGCAGGTTTTCCCATATCTGGTCTGCAGAGGAAAGTTTAGTGCACCCCGCTACCCCCTGGCCTGGAGTGGAATTACCTCCTTTCGGTCCACTAGGCTGCCTCCTCTTCACACGTGTATGACAATATATATATATATATATATATATATATATATATATATATATATATACATATACAGTATATCTATACTAATAAAAGGCAAAGCCTTCACTGACTGACTGACTGACTGACTCATCACTAATTCTCCAACTTCCTGTGTAGGTAGAAGGCTGAAATTTGGCAGGCTTATTCCTTACAGCTTACTTACAAAAGTTAAGCAGGTTTCATTTCGAAATTCTACGCGTAATGGTCATAACGATCGACAACGTACGCCATGTTAAACTTTCTTATTTATGGCCCCATCTTCACGAAATTTGGTAGGCGGCTTTCCTGCGCTAACCGAAACCAATGTACGTACTTATTTTGGTGGTATGACGCCACTATTGGCCGCCATATTGAACTTTCCAATGTCACTAATTCTCCAACTTCCCGTGTAGGTAGAAGGCTGGAATTTGGCAGGCTCATTCCTTACTGCTTACTTACAAAAGTTAAGCAGGTTTCATTTCGAAATTCTACACGTAACAGTCATAACGGTCGACAACGTCTGCCATGTTAAACTTTCTTATTTATGGCCCCATCTTCACGAAATTTGGTAGGCGGTTTCCCTGTGCTAACCAAAACCGATGTATGTACTTATTTCGGTGGTATGACGCCACTGTCGGCCGCCATATTGAACTTTCCAATGGTCTTTGTTACTTATGGGCCCATCTTCAAGAAATTTGGTACGCGGGTTCCCAACGATAACTGAATCCTACTTACGTACATATATACGTCCATAGCCTGCAGCTCGGTCGCCGTGTGAGGTGGCGTTGGGTCCCCCATCCCCACGCCTCCCACGTTGTTGGCTGCCTGCCTATATAAGGCCGTCCGTCGCTACCGTCTCTTCATTCCCTTCCTTGCTTCGCCACAGTATTCACTTCTCACTGCTGATAACTGCAGTCTTTTTATTTAATCCACGGCTTCTCCACTGTTTTATTGTTCGTTTATTACGATTATAGTTATTGTGTAGGTATTTTAGACTTACTTTACATTGCTCAGGTACCCATTTCCTTTATCGTTCCAACTGTACCCCCATTACCATGTCTATCGAGGTGATCACCATCGATCAGAGAACTGTCACTTACCGAGTGGTTTCCATGCCCGGAGATGGCACCTGCCTTTTCCATTCTCTTTGTTACATATTGCACGGCCATATCAGGCTCACTCTTGATATCCGGAGGAACATTGTGTCTTATGTATTGAATGACTGGGACAGGTTCAAGGTGTGGACTGATGACGGTACAGGAGATAATTATACTACACAGGAGCACTAGAAGAGTGAAATGCTTAAGCCCTTCACCTGTGGTTCTGCATGTGAGTTGATGGCTGCCGCTGAATTGTTCGGTTGTCGCTTTCGAGTGTACCCAAATGGCCAAATATTTTACACCTTTGGACAACCGCCAATGCCTCTTAAACATCTTAGATTCACAGGTGACGATTTGAGTAGTGGACACTTTGATGTTTATGAATGTTTAAACTCTCAAAAGCTGGATGCAAAGTTATCGATGAAACCGGTTGTTTGCTTACAACGCTTGACAGATACCGAATGTCACTTCAACACAACTCCTGCAAATATTGTCATAATTGAAACAAACCATGAAACTCAAACCGATTATGACAGCAGCAATCCAAGCTGTGAGATTTGAAACAAGATTACTGTTCACATGGCCAACTGTACGTTGCATGCTCAAGAGTAAGCTCAGCGCACAGCTACAGCTTGGTCATATTACAACCGGAGGGCCGAACTGACAACGTGGTATACAAAGAGATCCTTAACAAGTAATTATTGGTATATTTTCCCTCAGTTTAAAAAGGTTTTCTTTTCTTCTTAATAAAAATTTTAAGGCAGTATTTCGTTGCTGCGACGCGCGGGTATTTTGCTAGTATATATATATATATATGTATCTATATAAAATTATGTACATATATGTGTATATATATATATATGTACTGTATGTATATGCATATATGTTGTCAAGCACATGCAAATAGAAGGGATATTCAAGTCTCAGGTCAAGTAAGCAATACCACCCCAAAACGAGAGGGGACACACTTCCTAAGGTAACCTTCTTTTCAATCCACAGCTTACATGGACATCGCTTGGAGGATGAGTGATGGCACCGTCTGGGAACCAGCAGTCTAAATTAGGGGAATGAAACGTCTATATTCGAACACACGTCCACTCGTACTGAGTGAAGCGATCAACTTGCGTCTTTTCTCACCGTCACAAGTTAGAACAGGTTCTAGAACCTTCTCTTCGTTTCTCCCCTCCCACTCTTGTTTCTTAAGCTATAGGGTTTGTAACTCTTTTTAATTAACCAATTAAGAAAATGAACTATGCTCACCATCAAAGCAATTCCGTTCTGAGTTGACTCATAGCTGCCAATATTCAAAGCAATTCCACAGATCATTTTTCTGAAAGGCTGTTGAGGATGTTCGTCATTTTTTCACATCTTCTACCAAAAAAAAAGGGGCTCCTTTGAGCACCATCTTGAGCCATTTAAAAACGTGTGCACGAGACATGCGCTCCTCACTGTCAGCCTTAGTGTAAATATTTGAGTTTCCGTCGTGGATTTCTTCAGTTTCAAAGTTTTAAAAAGTCAAAGCCACAAAGTTGTATTGGCACTGCCAAGTCTTGTGTAGAGGGATGTTAGATTTGTCAGAAGTTCTTAACTGTCTGTCCACTAGGTGGCAGCACTAGAGTAGATAACTGAGAGGCGGCAGCGGAGATCACCAGCAAGCTGGCTGCGTCTATGGTGGCTTTACACTGAAGTACGAGTTCTCAATAAAATATGACTTAACTCGTACCTTGCGTTCAAAGTGTTAACAATTAAAAAGTTAAAATTTTCAATTTGGATTTTGAAAGTTTTAAAAAGTCAAAACATGCAGCTGAATTAGCACTTACCAAGAGTTGTGTCGTACTAGGGTGTCGTACCATGTTAGCCATTATGAATACTCGCCTAAATTCACAAGGCACCAGAAGGAGGCCATCGGTTTAACTAACACTGCGACTAAGGTGGCTTTGGTTCCACAAATCTTTTTATGGCTCACAGAGGTCTCGTTATCATAGATCTATATATATATACATATTTATATATCTAAAAAAGAGGATGTAAATTCACTGATGATCGCATCAATCAAAATAACTGCTGAAAGCAAAGTGAGACCACCGATTGAACCCCCAGCACTTACCGTTTAAGAGTGATATGTGTGTAAAGTGGGCGTCCTCATAGTCAATGTGACCGCTCTTCTGGCTAAAATTTTGACTTAGGTATCGATAATAGCCTTCAGACCTCAGTACCGGTGCCCACAAGGCTAATTCCACAACTGCCATCTTACCACCTACTCCATCGTGCACCTCACAATTCCTCACCATGATCACCTTAGTTATGTCGTTGGGTATGCTGATGTTTTGAAACAAATAGATTTGTTACATAACACTTCGATGGTATTGACAGTGGTCGAGATTGTGATGGGATGATGTGGAGCCTGTAGGCGCTGGCACTGAGGCAAATCGCTGCCCAGCAGGCGTTTCTTCATCACGAGGAGTCCCGACGGTCAGCACGTCATAACACTGAGATTCTGCCAACGGTTACCAACTCCCAAATGTTTGGTGTGTAACAAGCATGGACAACTCAAAGAGATGCGTTATATTCATGGCACGTGAGCGTCTAAGCCTGCACTCTGTGTGGTGCCATCCTTCAAGGACTGTCATTCTGATGGAGACTTTCAGATCAAAATAAACTAATTAACAAGTTCTTTACATTTTTGACAGTTACTATTGATAATAAAACCTTTGCTTTCTAATACATTTCTTTCCATTTGTTACTAATTAATTATATATTGTATACGCATAGAGCAGTACTGCAGCGTTCTGATAATAAATGAGGCCAGCACTCACTGTGTTAAATGCGTGTGGTGCTCAATATACGACATCCAGTGTAATCGGGACTTGTAGAAAATAACTGCAGATGAAGTGAGGGAATACAAAAGCAGGCCAAGAAATCTTTCCAGTTGTGAAGGATTCATTTTCAGAGCTACAGATTGTCTTTCACACCGCTATCATAGCCTTCCCATTATATTTAAGGCGTTTTTACGATTTAGTGCTGATATTGATTGAGCTGTGCTATAACAAGACAGCCCAGGGCATCAACAAATAACTGCGCGACAACTTTAAGAGAAAAAAGTCAATTTAATTTGACACCGAGTTTAGGTGGCTTCTATCGCTAATGGAGGATATTTCCTTTTTTAGCTTTGGAGGCCCATATGAAGTCAGCGCCGCTGCTTGTTAGACAGAAAGGACGGCTCAGTAGGCATTGTTTTATCTTTTATTAGGAACATTTTACATTACATACAGTAGACATGTCGATATTATTTCATTCAACCAGTAAATAGATGTAAAACAATGAAAGTGAGCAAAATTAACCCTGATTATTCCTGACGGTAATTTGAAGTTGGATATTAATGTTTGCAAAGACTTGGCCAAATTACAAAATTTGTTAATAATTGAAATATAAAAAAGATTAATGCAACTTAGGGCAGCACGGTGGTGCGCTGGATCAGTTTCAGTAATAAAGTCTGTGGATCATCTGAAAACCTTTACATTGTATTTCTTGAGGAACTTCATCTGCCTCACAGTAAGGAAACCAAGGGTTCGCGTCCCGGGTCCTGCTTGCATGGAGTTTGCATGTTCTCCCCATGTCTGAGTGAGTTTCCTCCAACAACCCAAAGACATGCAGGATGGGTGGAATGGCAACCCTAAATTGGAGTGTGTGTGTTCACCCAGTGATGGACTGGCACCCTGTCTAGGATTAGTTCCTGCCATGTCATTACGTAATCAAAACATGTCAAAACTCTGCTCATGGCCTTAGTCTCATTACTTATTCTCAAAATATTAAACTCCACCCAAGGATTTAATGTCATTACATATTCTAAATATGTCAGACTCCTCCCATGACCTTAGTCTCATTACATATTCTCAACATATTAAACTCGCATATTCTAAACATGTCAAAACTCCGCTCATGGCCTTAGTCTCATTACTTATTCTCAAAATATTAAACTCCGCCCAAGGATTTAATGTCATTACATATTCTAAATATGTCAAACTCCGCCTTAGTGTCATTACATAATTTAAACATGTCAAACTCCGCCCATGGACTTAATCTCATTGCATATTCTAAATATGTCAAACTCCTCCCATGGCCTTAGTCTAATTACATATTCTCAACATATTAATCTCACATATTCTAAACATGTCAATCTCCGCCCATGGCCTTAGTGTCATTACATAATCAAAACGTTTTAAACTCCGCCCATGGATTTAATGTCACTACATATTCAAAATATGTCAAACTCCGCCCATGGCCTTAGTCTCGTTACATAATCCAAGCCTGTCAAACTCCGCCCATGGCCTTAGTCTCGTTACATAATCCAAGCCTGTCAAACTCCACCCATGGCCTTAGTGTCATTACATAATCTAAACATATCAAACTCCGCCCATGGACTTAATCTCATTGCATATTCTAAACATGTTAATCTCCGCCCATGGCCTTAGTGTCATTGCATAGTCCAAACATGTCAAAACTCCGCCCATGGGCGTAGTGTCATTACATAATCAAAACGTGTCAAACTCCGCCCATGGATTTAATGTCACTACATATTCAAAATTTGTCAAACTCCGCCCATGTCCTTAGTCTCGTTACATAATCCAAGCCTGTCAAACTCCACCCATGGCCTTAGTGTCATTACATTATCACAACCTGACTAAGCCCTTTCAATTTCAGAAGGACCTCTACCTGCACGTCATTCATTTTTACGTGACAAACATTTGCCAAAAAAATGAGCTTCCCTATAAACGAGTTGTCGTAGGCGACCCAAAAGAAATGGCATACTCCTCCAGAAAACCCCATCTGTGTTGTGAAATGGGGTCTTTACTTTTTACTTACTCGCTGCTATGCCCAATCTATATTTTTTATTACCCGTTTTCCAGGCACTGCAGTGAATCAACTTCGATCACGGCTCACTAGTAGCAGGATAACAAAATTTGTTATCCTCCTGGGTCATTCTGCAATAAAGGTTCTTTGGAATAATGTCTTTTCCTTACTAGTTGCTCAGCCAAGGTTGCTAAGCTCTTTTTCAATACTCCAGTCTATTTATGGTGTTAGAGACATATATATATGTATGTATATATAGGGTCGACACAAAAAAAACTGTAACTCTTGTTATTTAACAAATTAAGAAAATGAGCTACGCTCACCTTCAAAGCAGTTCCCTTCTGAGTTGACACACTGCTGCATACCGTGCTGCCAACGTTCAAAGCAATTCGGCAGATCATTTTTCTGAAAGGCTGTTGAGGATGTTAGTCATTTTTTCACATCTTCTACCGACAGCAAAATCTTTGAGCACCGTCTTGAGCCATTCAAAAACGTGTGCAAGAGACATGCACTCCTCACCGTTAGCCTCAGTCAATATTTAAAAAGTTTCCATCATGAATTTCTTCAGTTTCACAAGAAACTCAGATGTTAACTCGCTGTTCACTCCATCATTTACTGAACGAGGGTAAGAAAACGTCTATATTTGAACACACGTCCACTCGCACTGAGTGAGACGATCGAGTTGCATCTTTTCTTACCGTCACAAATTAGAATAGGTTCTAAGTGTTAAAGACAGTTGTTTGCCAGGGACAATTGAGATGTGCCCAATGGGGTGAAAAATGACATCTCATTTACAATTAGTTTAGGTTAAACTGTAATTTACGTCTAGATAATGAAATCTCTGAAGTAGTGTTTTCACTTTGACATTATCCTAAATACCTTTCCATTTACAGCCTCATCAGCGTTATGTTGAACACCAGGAAAAGCAAACTAAAAATGTCAAGAAAAAATGTTATTAAACCTGTAAATACCAAAACATCAACATAAATACATTGGGAAAGGTCTGTTGAGTGTCCACTGCTGCAACAATGTGGATTTGGTGTACGTTCTTCACGTGAGACGTTTTGAAATGGTCACCAATGCACTGCCCGATGTTGGCACAGTAGACGTGCGTTTCTTGGCGCACTCTTCCTATTTTATTTTTTCTGTTGCTGGCGCACGAGAGGGTAGAATGCCAGTGCCTGATCCGCACGATCGATGAACCCCTGTTATTGCAGGCTACCACAGCGCAACACTTAGTGACCTCCACATTTCTCTTGACATGGACGTTGACTGTTGCTTCCTTGTGAACCGCACTTACTGGGGGGCTACCATCTTGCTTGTCCTTGCACTTGATCACAATTATTTTGTATTTTTTCATCATGCAGCCAAGTTCGCTGGGCATATCTCAAGGTCTGTACAGTGCATCGGTTTCACTTCGAAGTCAACGTCAGCTGACAGCAGAATCTACCGAAACTGCGCGATACAATCAGGTCAACACAGACCACAGTCTCAAGGGAATGTTTCCAACATCTTGTGGAATCCATGCAATGAATAACTGAGGCTGTTTTGAGCACAAAAGGATGTCCTACCTAGTATTAGTATGGTGGTCCTAAAACCTCAGTACATATTTTGGTTTTCTGAGTATTTTACAGGTATCTTACTGCCATTCATATCATGGCTCCAAATTTCGTATGTCAAACAGGGAAATTTAACATTAATGCATATTGTTAAAGTAAAATGATTTGTAACATCCATACTTCTTCCTTCCATTTGTTTTGTCAACCCTTTTGCTTCGTGAGGCTAATAGCCTGACGTGGGACAAATGTGCACAAACTACAAACGCAATTCATTTTACTGGGAATTGTAGAAAAAGCTCGAAGTCCTGCACGACATCTGTTTTGTCTTGGTAGAGTAATATTTTACTCTACTTTCCCCTTTTGTATTATTAATAGGTAGCCTTTGTCAGAATGCCTCAAATCTCCCAGACTTACCACTGTTTATAAAATATTGTCCAATATAACTTCTCCCCAGCTTCACTTCTACATTTATAAACTCAGGCAATTAGGTGTAGTAAAAGACAAGCAGGAGTTAAGTTACAATTTAAATAATGTACAATTGATGATATTCATAAATAATAACAATATGCAAAGTACATTTGAATATTGGCAACCATACAACCTGATGAATGCTGATGTGTAGTTTCAGGTGGCACACAGACTGGGCAGATTTCAAAATCCTACTTTTAACATATAAAGCATTAAAAGGCCGCAGTCCGGCTTACTTGTCTGAACTTATCATGACTTACAAACCGGAGCGCACATTAAGATCTCAAGATGCCGGTCTGCTTATGATTCCAAGGATTAATAAAATAACAGGGGGAGTTCAGGCTTTTAGTTACAAGGCCCTTAAACTGTGGAGTGGTCCGTCTGCTACTATAAGAGGATCCCCTTCGGTCTCAGCTTTTAAATCCTGGCTGAAGACTCACTACTTCAGTTTAGCACACCCTGACTAGAGCTGCTGATTAACTGTACAGGCTGCATCTGTGTTGTTAGTCATTAGCACAAAAACAGAAGTAACATGATAGTTAGAATTTGATACTAACCCTCACCTATTCTGTTTCTCTTCTCGGTACTCAAATGTGGCACTTGGTGCCGCTGCCCATCTGCCAAGTTGTTTTGCCTGCCTAAGGTAAAGTCATTTCTGATGGAGGATCGCAGGAATCATGGGGTAGAGGGGTCCTTTCATCGGATTAGCGCTATTTCAGCTGTGGAATGGCCAAATGGGGGAGGCAGCTTGATGGCCGAGGTCTCCAGGACTCTCAACAAATCCAAATCATATTATGTGATATCATCTACGGTTAAATTCTGCTCCATACTTGTAATATTTTTATTTTTATACTGTATTGAGGATTACTTCTGTTCTGTGTATTGTATTGTATTAACCTCCTTCTTTTTGAACCCACTGCACGCCGAACCTCCCTTTAAACTGCCTTTCCCGAGGTTTCTTCAATTTTTTCCCTACTGGGATTTTTTTGGGAGTTTTTTCTTGTCTTCTTAGAGAGTCAAGGCTGGGGGGCTGTCAAGAGGGAGGACCTGTTAAAGCCCATTGCAGCACTTTTTGTATGATTTTGGGCTATATGAAAATAAATTGTATTGTATTGTATTGTTCTTGTTAGTTACTTAAAATGTCTCTAGTTAAGGCATCATTTGTGGTCAGCTTTCTTCAGAACAGGCTGCATGCCTTTCTCAATATGGCTGCCGAGCTGTGCTCTTCATTGTGGTGTCCTTTTCAGTTCATGGTGTGTGATAGTCTTCCATCAGTTTGGTAAGAGAGAGATGGTGAGTTGAAGCAAGCAAATTTATAGGTTTTCTGTCCAACCCCTAGAGCCAATAGGGCATCATACATTCTGATTCAAGCCAATTCCAAACAGCCATACTTCAGACCAATTGGGGGGGTTGGAGGCAGAATATCTTCACACCTGCCCTCCAAACCATATGTTAAGGTAAAGCTTGGCAGTTAGGCAGTCTGGCTTTCCTGTGGGGGTTGACTCAAACTTGTTTGAGTCACTGTCCCCAACCCTATCGTAAAATTCAAAGAGACCCAGTCCTAAAGAGGGAAGGGGTTCTTAAACCATTGCTGTTATTATCAATAATGTAACACCAATATTACATTGCTTTGTCTAAGTTACAAATAAAGACATACAAAATATTTATCAAGTTGTATGCAGAATTTCAAATCACAACAGCATCAGTTCCATTTTCTGAACCCATGTGCCACCCCATAGATTACACTGACATGGAGACAAGGGGTTATAGTTAAAAAATATATACTTCCATATTCCTGATTATTTTTAGCTTTAAAAAATATAAAGGAAGGTGCTCTTATCCTCTTTACTAAACTGGATTACAGAATTTGCCCCCATAAAATGGGCTTTTTCACTTAGCATGGCTACAAAGCTTCCTTCGTGTCAGAGCGAGCTATTGAATTAAAAAAGATTTACCGAGGAACCATCTTCTACAAAATGCACGAAAAGTTATTTGTGTCACATTAATCACTTTTATTATCACTGACAGCCTCTCAAAAAGGGTGAAAAGTGAAAACAAAAGATGAGAATTCAATCTTCGGAGAGAGCTGCTCTTGTAATGATACCTGCCAAATGTTAGCTTGAAACACAGATCAGACGTTTAAAGAATCTGTCCCCATGCACAGCTTGGTTTGAAACGCCTAGGAAAGTCTTGGAATGTTTCCAGAGATGTGATGGTGGATTCATCTTAATGCCATGACATCCCCAGTCAACAGGTCTTAATCCAGTCAAATATCAGTGGGATGAGGTGGGACGAGTTTTATGGAGCTGACATCAACCACCAGCCTTGAGACCGTGGGACACATTTGAGTTCACGTGGGCCCACTTCGCTTTTCTCACTGGTTAGATCCATTGACTGAGAGCAAACGGGGCAGTAACTCTATGCTGAGTTGAAGTATCTAACAAAAAGTACCACATCATGTTTTATACTGAGGAGAATGCAATGCCCGTTATCCAAAACAGATTTTCTGTATGTGAAAGCTTTGATCAATAGGGTATTAAGAATTGGGACACTTCATTAGAAGTTTGTGTTGCTTCTAATTCCTTTTTTTTGTTAACTTAAAACAAAAAGGTTAACCTTTAAGCAATATACCCACATATGTGTTTGATAGAAATCATTTTGTTATTGACAAATGTAATTCATTTTTCAGTTTGCAACTTCATTATTTTGTTAGTAAGTGGCTGGGACATCCTGCCTGTCCCTCAGGAGGCACTCAGTAAAACCCAGCACAGCTCAAGCTCAAGCTCTTTGGCCAAGATTACAGATTTTAAACCTTGAGCAACCTGAGTGTGAAGATGACAATAACCTCCCAAAAGTAACAGGGACTACTAAGGAGATACTTGTAGAGGGAGATGTGTTACGTGGGTTAAAAAGGCTGGTGGAAATCTAACAAATCACCAGCACCAAAGGGTGATTGGGCAGAGGCCAGTAAACGTAACATGCATCACTGGTAAATTAATGAAAAGAATTATTAAGGAAGAGATGGAGAGAACAAGAGTGTTAGCAAGCAGTCAACACATGGAGACTGGGAGGTCAGGTTTTACTAATATGCTGGAAGCAACAGAAGCATATGGCAAGAGGGGTGCGTATGCTCTTCTTTATCCTCATTTTTGGAAGGCATTTGAGGAGGTCCCACATGTGAGGCTGGGCATCAAACTAATAGAAGTGAGAATTCTGGGTGTAGTAAGTAGATGGGTGCAAAATTGGGTAAAATGCAGGAGGAAGAGGGCTATGGTGTGAGGAGTGAAGAACTTTAGCAGAATTAGGCAATTAAAGTGATGTCTCTCAGAATTCAATGCTGGGGCTGCTGTAGTTTTTAACATAGAATAGATAGATAGATATGAAAGGCACTATATAGATAGATAGATATGACAGGCACTATATAGATAGATAGATAGATAGATAGATAGATAGATAGATAGATAGATAGATAGATAGATAGATAGATAGATA
>JANRMT010061414.1:10906643-10923486 GCA_026402145.1 Polypterus bichir lapradei
ATAGATAGATAGATAGATAGATATGAAAGGCACTATACAGATAGATAGATAGATAGATAGATATGAAAGGCACTGTACAGATAGATAGATAGATATGAAAGGCACTATACAGATAGATAGATAGATAGATATGAAAGGCACTATACAGATAGATAGTTAAATAGATATGAAAGGCACTATACAGATAGATAGATAGATATGAAAGGCACTATATAGATAGATAGATAGATTTTAGTTTAGTGTAGTAGGCAGGATTACATAGATAAATAGATGGATAGATAGATAGATAGATAGATAGATAGATAGATAGATAGATAGATAGATAGATAGATTTTAGTTTAGTGTAGTAGGCAGGATTACATAGATAGATAGATAGATAGATATGAAAGGCACTATACAGATAGATAGATAGATATGAAAGGCACTATACAGATAGATAGATAGATAAAATGCAACTTTACATAAATTCAAGAAAAATTTACGTATTACAACAAACCACTACTCTGCAAACACTGGCTGATGAACGTCTATCTGGCTTGCAGAATAAGAAAGCTGCTGTTATCAAAAACCGGCCTGTAGGTGGCGGTAAGATGTGGTCAGATCTGCCTCTTTGTGCTACTGGTTTACATTTTAAGGTGCTCACATTTGCATAAAGCAAGTCCGGCTTGATGTGTCCACCAGTGGCAGATGCTGATAGACGTTTGCTCCTTTCAAAGTTCTCCTGGATGAAGTCACCTGCATTACAGAGTCAGAATGATTCATCATTAGATTGTTAGTAACTGAGTGAATCATTTTTGATGCTAGGTTTATAAATGTTAACAAGGATGATCAACTTATCCCTTTAGGGAGGACAATCAGTCAGTCACTATTTCAATGCCTGGATTGCACATTTTAGATTTAATTATAATGTGCTCCTTTTTTCACCATTGCTCACTCACATGGATGTCCAGTCCGCCTCCTGCCTTATCCACCCTACCTGACTGTAACAGATGAAACCCAGCCAGCATTAAATATCATCTGAAATAAGGAGTTTCAGCTGGTCCTCCATAATATCCAAAATGCCACAGTAACTGAACTGGCTGTCACTCGACATGAGATGTGATAGTTCATTCAACTTTTTAAAAAGTGATTGAGTATTCCTCATGCCTTCTTTTATCTCTGAATCTTAGACGTTTTCCATGCCTGGAAGATCTGCTCCTCTCTAAAGGTGCAGCGCTATGAGGTGAGTATGAGGATATTCAATAGACCCCACTTTATGTTCTCAGAGTCTCTTCCTCGACTGTTGCTGACATAAGGTAGCCTTCAGATCCTCTACGCTCTCATTGTGACATCTCTCACATTCTCAGGTTGTCCGAAGCTCGGGTCCGCAATGACAGCGGCTTATCTTCAGTTTTAAAATCCATTAAAAAATGTATAGTATCAAGCCAAAGGACAAAACTAAACATTAATAATTGTAAAATAAAACAAATGAATGGAGTGAGAGCTTCTGCTACAGACGGCCAGACCCCAGTCCCTGAAATCAATCTTCCAAATACGGGATTGTCATTTTATGCAAAATAGAAAATAGAAAAGTACTCTGCTTCATACAGAGACTTTCCTTAACAGATACTTTATAAAATTCAATATTTTATTATGCGAAAAAAAAAACCTATTTCCTCCCTGTGACTAATCCAAAAACACATTCACACTCATCACCAAAACCTTTTTACGCTGTATGACCCAAATTATGCCTACCACTCAATTAAAATCATACCTCGTAATTCCTTTTGAAATGTGTCAAAATTTTCCACTAATGCTTCAAAGGTGACAGGGGTGCCCTTCTAAGGTTTTTAAAGGACACACACCTGTCATACAGATCACTGTGACTTTGTCACTTTCTTCAATTTAATTAGCATTCGTTTTGTAATAGAAGAAGTACTTGAAGGGTCTTCAGTATCCCCCAGAAGTCACTCTTTATTCAGACAGGTATGTTGGTTTGCATGTGAGCTTCTATTGTCATGTTTCTATAGAAAGGTTAAAAAATTAAGGTGCCATCAGCCTTTGTCCCCGTGTTCTAACATAATATGTCTGACCGAGTCAAAAGGAGCCATTATCTTAATACAGGAAAGACTGACTTGTTCAAATCTCCCAGTAGGCCTGAATGACAAACCAAAAACAGGATTTTAGGAATTTTGACAAATGTATTCAAAATTTAAAAAACAAATTCAATGTTTCCATGTGATGTACTCATTTAAGTTTATTTATTTATTTATCAGTTGATTTATTGGTTGCATTATCTGTCACGTGAGTGTGTATTCTTGTTTTTCTTTATGTTTCTTCTGCTGAATGCATTTGAATTTTCCCTTAGGTTTAATAAAGTTGATCTAAATCTAAATCCTGCCGACAACGCCAAATGTTTTGCTGTGGTATCATACACACCACAACCTTTCACCAGTTTGCACATACAGCACTGTGGTAACTGCTTGTGGTTAATCATGAAATGTGTCAGGGTACTTGAGAGTTGAGGACACTTTGAGAGGAATTTGCACATTCTACCTAAACTCAGATGGTTTTCCTCTAAAGAGTTTTGTTTTCTTACATCCGTACCAATCAAGATGTTGCATTATTGTTGGCAGCACTCATTTCACTGAGATCCCAACTTGAGAACATGACATTAAGGACAGGTTTTAGAATATTATAACAAGGAAAGGCCATTCAGTCCAACATATCTCGACAGTCCTAATCACTTAATTCTTCCAAAAATAACATCAAGTCGAGTTTTGAAAGTTCCTAAAGTTCTGCTGGCCACCACACTGCTTACTCTTCCGTGTGTCTGCGGTTCTCTTTGTGAAGAAAAACTTCTTGATGTTTGTGTCAAATTTACCTGTAACAAGTTTCCAACTGTGTCCCCGTGTTCTTGATGAACTCATTTTAAAGTTTCCATCTCGATCCACTACACTAATTCCCTTCATAATTTTAAACACTTCAGTCAGGTCTCCTCTTAATCTCCTTTTGACTAAACCACCGTTTCTCAACCTTTACGTATTTGCGACCCAAGTTTTCATAACAGTTTTAATCGCGCACCCTAACGTTTTTTTGAAAGGAGCCCACTAATACCAATTTGTTCTTTTATAATTAATGATATATCATAGATGCATATTTTATTATACCTACTTAACTTTTATCGACATTTATCTAACTCTATATTTATTTTTCTAGTATCAGAATGTACAGTGCATCTGGAAAGTATTCACAGCGCATCACTTTTTCCACATTTTGTTATGTTGCAGCCTTATTCCAAAATGGATTAAATTCATTTTTTTCCTCAGAATTCTACACACAACACCCCATAATGACAATGTGAAAAAAGTTTACTTGAGGTTTTTGCAAATTTATTAAAAATAAAAAAACTGAGAAATCACATGTACATAAGTATTCACAGCCTTTGCTCAATACTTTGTCGATGCACCTTTGGCAGCAATTACAGCCTTTTTGAATATGATGCCACAAGTTTGGCACACCTATCCTTGGCCAGTTTCGCCCATTCCTCTTTGCAGCACCTCTCAAGCTCCATCAGGTTGGATGGGAAGCGTCGGTGCACAGCCATTTTAAGATCTCTCCAGAGATGTTCAATCAGATTCAAGTCTGGGCTCTGGCTGGGCCACTCAAGGACATTCACAGAGTTGTCCTGAAGCCACTCCTTTGATATCTTGGCTGTGTGCTTAGAGTCGTTGTCCTGCTGAAAGATGAACCGTCGCCCCAGTCTGAGGTCAAGAGTGCTCTGGAGCAGGTTTTCATCCAGGATGTCTCTGTACATTGCTTCAGTCATCTTTCACTTTATCCTGACTGGTCTCCCAGTTCCTGCCGCTGAAAAACATCCCCACACCATGATGCTGCCACCACCATGCTTCACTGTAGAGATGGTATTGGCCTGGTGATGAGCGGTGCCTGGTTTCCTCCAAACGTGACGCCTGGCATTCACACCAGAGAGTTCAATCTTTGTCTCATCAGAGCAGAGAATTTTGTTTCTCATGGTCTGAGAGTCCTTCAGGTGCCTTTTGGCAAACTCCAGGTGGGCTGCCATGTGCCTTTTACTAAGGAGTGGCTTCTGTCTGGCCACTCTACCATACAGGCCTGATTGGTGGATTACTGCAGAGATGGTTGTCCTTCTGGAAGGTTCTCCTCTCTCCAGAGAGGACCTATGGAGCTCTGACAGAGTGACCATCGGGTTCTTGGTCACCTCCCTAAGGCCCTTCTCCCCCGATCACTCAGTTTAGATGGCCGGCCAGCTCTAGGAAGAGTCCTGGTGGTTTCGAACTTCTTCCACTTACGGATGATGGAGGCCACTGAGCTCATTGGGACCTTCAAAGCTGCAGAAATTTTTCTGTAACCTTCCCCAGATTTGTGCCTCGAGACAATCCTGTCTCGGAGGTCTACAGACAATTCCTTTGACTTCATGCTTGGTTTGTGCTGTGACATGAACTGTCAACTGTGGGACCTTCTATAGACAGGTGTGTGCCTTTCCAAATCATGTGCCATCAACTGAATTTACCACAGGTGGACTCCAGTTAAGCTGCAGAAACATCTCAAGGATGATCAGGGGAAACAGGATGTACCTGAGCTCAATTTTGAACTTCATGGCAAAGGCTGTCAATACTTATGTACATGTGATTTCTCAGTTTTTTTTATTTTTAATAAATTTGCAAAAACCTCAAGTAAACTTTTTTCACGTTGTCATTATGGGGTGTTGTGTGTAGAATTCTGAGGAAAAAAATTAATTTAATCCATTTTGGAATAAGGCTGTAACATAACAAAATGTGGAAAAAGTGATGCGCTGTGAATACTTTCCGGATGCACTGTAGTTTAAGTTCATTTGTTTTGGTTTCAATAGATGTATTTTTCATATTTTCGATTCTTGTTTTCTTTTTTCACATCTTCGCGCCCCCCTAGGGGGGCCCGCCCCACAGTTTGAGGACCACTGGACTAAACTAAAAGCTTTTAACCCTTAAACTGCCACATACATGGGGACACCAAATACGTTTTGCTGCAATTTTTAAGTAAACGTCACAATCCACCAAGAAGAAGTGAAATTTTAATGGAACACATCACTTTTTTCATGCAAATTTTTTACTGTAACTCGGATCATTTTACACACTGCCAATGAACTGTTAAAACTATAAAAAAAAAACTAATGCAGAGACACCATTGATGACATTCAGTCAAGCACAGAGCCAACTGCGCCTGAACTGACTGCACACGAACACAGAGGCCAACGCTGACGCTTGCAGGATAGTCTAGTGCAGCGGCTCAATTCCAGGGACAGTGATGCTGATTCGCTAAGGGGGCACCAGTGGTCATGAGCTGGCTGCTCAACGAATGGACGGCACGGACTGATCAGCTCCAGTGTGCTGGCAAATTGCACTGAGAACCGACTATAGCCAGTTGCAGTATTCAACGAATGTACGTTGCCAAAAATACTTAGCTCCGGTGTGCTGGCAAATTGCACTGGGAACTGACTATAGCCAGCTGCGGCGTTCAATGAATTCATGTCGCTGAATATACTCGCCTCTGGCGTGCTGGCAAATTGCACTAGAAACCGAGTATAGCTGGTTGCTGCATTCAACGAAATTATGTCGCCGAAAATTCTCAGCTTTGGCATGCTGGAAATTGCATTGGGAACAAACTATTGCCAGTTGTGACATTCAAAGAATTTACGTCGCCAAAAATACTCGGCTCTGGTGTGCTGGAAATTGCATTAGGAACCGACTCTAACCAGTTGTGGCGATTTAAGGATTCATTTTTCTTCATAACTCATCCCCTTCACCCCTGCAATCCGCCGAGTTGCTCTTCTCTGGACTTTTCTTTTCCAGTCCTGTTATGTCCTTTTTGTAGCCTGGAGACCAAAACTGTACTTTTATTAAGATGTGTGCCCTGCAATGGTGTGAAGTACCATCTAAGACTGGTTCCCACATGGTGCCCATTATCGCCGGGAGAGACTCTGACTCTCTTCCATTCCAGAAAAGATCCTTAAAACACTAAAAGCTGGCTGTGGTGGGCTGGCACCCTGCCCAGGACTTGTTCCTGCCTTGCGCCCTGTGCTGGCTGGGATTGGCTCCAGCAGACCCCCGTGACCCTGTGCTAGGATATAGCGGGTTGGACAATGACTGACTGATCACTGACGGACTGACTAAAAGCTGGGCATTTTTTCATGACAATTACTTTTTAAACATGAGAGTTAAAAATAAAGTGAGAATACATGAGGTGACAGTCATCCATGGCTTGGTGTTAAAGCATTATTTCCTTACATTCTGAGCATTTATATAATGGCTCCCAAACAATATCCAGGATAATGTCTCTTCCAGTGAATAGCTGACATGGTTTCCTGCACTCTACAATCCTCTGCACTTTATTAAAGTTCCAGGACAATCTATTCAAACTGTAATGATTGAAATAAATGTACGTTACTTTCATATTTTTCAGCCTTTTTTTAAGCACCTGTGGTTTAAATCATCAGTCTGTGGAGCCACATCAGAAAGTGACCTTGTCAGCTCTCTACAGAAACACAGTGATTATGCAATAGCAACATTCCATCATTCACTTTCAAGAGGGCTGCCACCATGACCCCAGGAAGGAGAAGATGTCTGTTTCATTACCAGTACTAAGCAGGATGTTTCACAGACTACTTGATGCTACTGAAATGTTACTTATTGTATTTATTTTCTTCATTTCCTTCAAGCATCAAGTTATAGCATATTTCTGCATGAAAATAAATAAATATACACTCACCGGCCACTTTATTAGGTACACCTGTTCGGCTGCTTGTTAATGCGGATATCTAATCGGCCAATCACATGGTAGCAAATCAATGCATGTCGGCCAATAGATATTGTCAAGACAACCTGCTGAAGTTCAAACTGAGCATCAGAATGGGGAAGAAAGGTGATTGGAGTGACTTTTAACTTGGCATAGCTGTTGGTGCCAGACTGAGTATTTCAGAAACTGCTGATCTACTGGGATTTTCACGCACAACCATCTCTAGGGTTAACAGAAGATGGTCTGAAAAGGGTGAAATATCCAGTCAGCTGCAGTTCTCTCGACAAAAATGCCTTGTTGACGCCAGAGGTCAGAGGAGAATGGCCAGACTAGTTCGAGCCGATAGAAAGTCAACAGTAACTCAAATAAGCACTCGTTACAACAGAGGTGTGCAGAAGAGCAGCTCTGAATGAACAACACATCGAACCTTGAAGCAGATGGGCTACAGCAGCAGGAGACCACACCAGTCAGCTAAGAACAGGCAACTGAGGCTACAATTCACACGGGCTCACCAAAATTGTACAATAGAAGATGGGAAAAAACGTCGCCTGGCCTGACGAGACTTGATTTCCGCTGTGACTTTCGGATGGTAGGGTCAGAATTTGGCTTGAACAACACGAAAGCATGGAACCATCATGCATTCTTCTGAACTCCCTCTCATTCACACACATTTATTCAGTCCTGGTAGTCCTACTGACCTTCATTCCTCTCCTCTCCTCTCATATCTCCACCTCTCCAGGGTCTCTCTCTCGCTACAGATCGCAATGTCGTCAGCAAACATCACAGTTTACGGGGACTCCTGTCTAATCTCATCTGTCAACCTGTTCATCACCATTGCAAATAAGAAAGAGTTTAGAGCCGATCTCTGATGTAATCCCACCTCCAACTTGAAAGCATCCGTCACTCCTACCGCAGACCTCACCACTGTCACACTTCCCTCGTACATATCCTGTACAACTCTTACATACTTCTCTGCCACTCCCGACTTCCTCATACAATGCCACAGCTCCTCTCCTGGCAGTCTGTCATATACAATACAATACAATACAATACAATTTATTTTTGTATAGCCCAAAATCACACAAGAGGTGCCGCAATGGGCTTTAACAGGCCCTGCCTCTTGACAGCCCCCCAGCCTGGACTCTCTAAGAAGACAAGAAAAAAAATCCCAAAAAAACCCCAGTAGAGAAAAAAATGGAAGAAACCTCAGGAAAGGCAGTTCAAAGAGAGACCCCTTTCCAGGTAGGACGGGCGTGCAGTGGGTGTCAAAAAGAAGGGGTCAATACAATACAATACAATACACAGAACAGAACAAATCCTCAATACAGTATAAAAATAAAAATTTTAGAAATACATAGCAGAATTTAACAGTAGATGATATCACAGAATATGATTGGATTTGTTTAGAGTCCTGGAGACCTCATCCATCAAGCTGTCTCCCCCATTTGGCCATTCCACAGCTGAGTCAGTGCTGGGCCAGCCAATCCGATGAAAGGACCTCTCTTTCCCATGATTCCAGTGATCCTCCATCAGGGATGACTTTACCATAAGCAGGCACAACAACTTGGTAGGTGGGCCGTGGCACCAAGTGCCACATTTGAATACCGAGAAAAGAAACAGAATAGGTGAGGGTTAATAATAAATTATAACAATCATGTTACTTATGTTTTAGTGCTAATGACTAACAACAGAGATGCAGTCTGTACAGTTAATCAGCAGCTCTAGTCAGGGTGTGCTAAACTGAAGTCGTGAGTCTTCAGCCGGGATTTGAAAGCTGAGACCGAGGGGGCATCTCTTATAGTAGCAGGCAGACCACTCCTCAGTTTAGGGGCCCTGTAACTAAAAGCTCGACCCTACCACTGTTATTTTATTATTTCTTGGAATCATAAGCAGACCGGCATCTTGAGATCTTAATGTGCGCTCTGGTTTGTAAGTCATGATAAGTTCAGACAAGTAAGCCGGACCTCGGCCATTTAATGCTTTATATGTTAAAAGGAGGATTTTGAAATCTGCCCTAAACTTAACCGGGTGCCAGTGTAAGGATTTAAGAACTGGAGTTATGTGTTCGTATTTTCTTGTTCTTGCAATAATTCTTGCAGCAGCATTTTGGATTAACTGGAGGATGTATAGAGAACAGTTTGAACACCCAGTGAACACCGCATTGCAGTAGTCAATCCTACTAGAAATAAATGCATGAATTAATTTCTCACAATTCTGTTTATTTAGAAAGCACCTTCATTTCCCAACATTTTTAAGATGGAAGAAACCTGATTTGGACAACTTTGTGATATGCGCTTTAAATGACCTGCTAGAGTCAAAGGGAACTCTGAGATTGCTGGCTGATTCAGTGAAATTAATGGCGATTCCAACTGAGTTAAATGATGACAGAATATTGTTGTGATCAGCGTCATTCCCTCCAACAATTAACATCTCTGTTTTATCTGTGTTTAAAGACAGGTAGATCTCATCCATCCACTCCTTTAATTCACTAACACAACTAATTAAAGACGACATCAGAGGAACTTCATTTGAATGAAAGGTATAACTGGGCGTCATCTGCATGCGAGTGAAAAATAACATTATGTTTCCTAATGAGAGATCCCAGTGGAAGCATGTAAAGTGAAAATAGTAAAGGTCCCAGTACTGATCCCTGCGGGACACCATATTGAACTTCTGTGTATAATGATGGAGTCCTGTCATCACATTTCTGTACATATTGGAATCAATTTGGTAAATAAGAACTAAACCAAGCGAGCACGGGGCCTGTAAGCCCAATATCATTTTCTAGCCTGTGCAGTAAAATAGAATGGTCGATGGTGTCAAACGCTGTGCTTAAGTCTAACAACATAATTACAGTGGAGTTTCCTTCATCAGAGGATATCAGAATGTCATTTACAGAATGCTTTCTCTCACTCCATAAAGACACAATGCAACTCCTTCTGGCCTTCTCTGTACTTCTCCATCAGCATCCTCAGAGCAAACATCTCATCTGTGGTGCTTTTTCTTGGCATGAAACCATCCTGCTGCTCACTAATCATCACCTCACTTCTTAACCGAGCTTCCACTACTCTCTCCCATAACTCCATGCTGCGGCTCATCAATTTTAACCCCCTGTAGTTACTAAAACTTTGCACATCTCCCTTATTCCTAAAAATCGTTTCCCATACACTTCTTCTCCATTGCTTAGTTTCTGATAGCAATTATTCTGAAAATGTACCGTTCGTGTCAGAATCAACAAAACATGCAGTGGTATTCTATTTATGTGAACTGTTTACATATCAAATTGGTTTTTCTTCTTATACTAATTTCACATTTTTGTGCATCACATGCTGCCATCTGCTTGTATACAAGGCAGTTTCCAACTGATGGGTATGTATAAAGTTTTGAGATCTTCTCTGAAGCAATTTGGCTTCCCTGTGGTAGACTCTCATTTTTTCTCAAAACGTTTATATCGTCTTTTGTGTGTGTGACTTTTTGTAGTCCAGCAAACTTGTAAATCTGCATTAGCTGGTTTTGTAGAATGAATATCCAGAAAAGAAAGGATGGATAGCATGGATTTCAAGCATTCACTTCAAACATAGAAGAAGAATCAGTGATGAGTCATAGCCTATATTGTTTATTGACAAAAAAAATGATCACTAAAAATTATTCATCTGTGAAATGACAAATATTTTAATTTTGTTAATATTAATATTGTAAATGTATTATTCCATATTAACCATAGCGGCAAAATATATTCTCAAATCCACTTACAATAATGGTGATGTGTTAGACTGCAGCAAATCAGATCAGTTTATATACTTTTGGAATTGTTTTTAAGTGCCAATACTTACAGCCCGTTTATTTTATTTTATTTTTTTTAATTTTCTGCCCTTTTGTAATGTTTAATGCAGTACAAAAATGGAAAAAAAGGTATGGCCTTTAAAAAGACCCACAAAATACAGGCCAGAGTTCTAACTGACCTGCAACAATCTAGGTCTCACCCCAGGGAAGCCTGACCCCAGGAAAATGGGAAGGCCTGTCTAGGGCTCAAAATGAAGAAAAGACTTTTTAAGTGCAAAATTCAAAAGAGACAAGAGGAAATGCCTTAAAACTTTTGCTTGAACAGGGATAACCCCACCAGAATCTTTAAAAAAATTGGAATTGCAAAAATAACAAAATACTGAAGAAGTATCAAAAAGGAGGCAAAAGAATATTGCCAAAAAATAAAGTCATCAGCAAAAAAATCCCAAATGCAAAAATCTGAAATCAGTATCAATAAGAAAGGAACAGAAGTCACAAAATAAGTAAATACAAAAAAGCAAATAATCCAAATAAGAACTTACTGAAACACAGAGGAATGGCGAGGGACTGCGTTTCCCCATAAGGTTTTATAGGGCTGGGTGCAGCAATTCAATGGTGATGGACTGGTGGCCCCGCCTCCTGGGGAACCACCCACAAAATACAAAGAACATTTGAGAACATCCATTGAAACTGCATAAAACGAAACAGAATGAAGTTAACAGATGTTATATATTTAGACAAATAATACATGAACAGGACGATATTATAAAAAAAATAACGGAAAACAATGAACAATAAGGTAAAAG
The DNA here is from genome assembly GCA_026402145.1 of Polypterus bichir lapradei. Taxonomy (NCBI): domain Eukaryota; kingdom Metazoa; phylum Chordata; class Cladistia; order Polypteriformes; family Polypteridae; genus Polypterus; species Polypterus bichir. The sequence goes on from JANRMT010061414.1 coordinate 10,918,025, forward strand.
GACAAGAAGAAGACAAAATGAATCACTTTAAACACGAGCCGGGGAGGAACCCTGTCTGGATCATAACATCCTCTTTATTTCTACTAGCCACGTTACGTGTTGAAAGTAGGTGATAATATTTGATATGTCTTGCCTTACATGTACCCTCAGTGTTCGTCCAACGCCTTCCCTCAGTATCCTCGCTTCCTCTGTCACTTGAATTTCCATAAAGCTTGCTTCTCGGACTCAGTCATTTTGAGAAGCCTTGTTCGCCCTACTGTCTGCTATTTGACTGCCACCAATGGTAGATGCCGCCCCATTCCCCAGTGTGAAAACCTCATTTGCATTCTTCCAAATATTTCCCATCTTTGAAGGCAACTCTCAGTGTGCCTCCTACACCTTTCTCAAGGTTGTCTTTCCTTGATTGTGTCAACCTCTCTTGCCCGATACTTCCTGTCTCAATTGCATTTGACCAAGAAACCACAGTGAAACTGACCAATCAGATCAATCAAATGGCTTGTAGGACCTGGACAGACACACACACACACTCAGACACACCTTAGTGTTTTATTATATAGATAGACTGTGTGCATCATAATGATGAAGAGTTTCTCCTCTGTTCTTCTCTTAATGATGGTATATTCAGGGTTCACATGGAAGAACCTGATGATGATGGTCATATGGACAGCTGGCCTTTAATCCATCAATGTAGGGACTGCATGGTGCTTTGATCGGGCGGTGGTAGTGCAGATCGCCACCACAGAAAACCGGAAAAAGAACAGCAAAGAAAGTAGGGATTAGTTCAAATTTCTGAGCCACCACGAATGATAATGATAATTAATTGAATATACAGAGCATCAGGATTAGGCTAAAATGAAGCTACAAGAAAGCCATGTTAACATAATGTGTTTTTAGCAGTTTTTTTTGAAGTTCTCCACTGTATTAGCCTGCTGAAATTCTATTGGTAAGATATTCCAGGTTTTAGGTGCCTAACAGCAGAAGGCCACCTCACCACTTCTTTTAAGTTTAGCTCTTGGAACTAAAAGCACAAGATCTAAGGTTATGATTAGAAGTGTCAGGTGAAAGACATTCTGAAATATACGATGGAGCGAGATGATTGAAGGCTTTGTAAACCATAAGCAGTATTTTAAAGTCAATTCTATATGGCATGGGTAACCAATGTCGTGACATCAAAACTGGAGAAATGTGTTCGGATTTTCTTTTCCTAGTTAAGATTCTAGCATCTCCATTCTGCACTCGTTGCAATCGATTGATGTCTTTTTTGGGTGGTCCTGAGAGGAGTGCGTTACAGTAATCTAGCCGACGGAAAACAAAAGCGTGAACTCATTTCTCAGCATCTTGTAATGTTATAAGAGGTCTAACTTTTGCTACATTTCTAAAGTGAAAAAATGCTGTCCTAGTAATCTGATTAATATGTTATTTAAAATTCAGGTCAGAGTCAATAGCTACCCCTAAATTCCTTACCTCCGTCTTGACTTTTAATCCTAATGGATCAAGTTTATTTCTAATACCCTCATTATATCAATTTTTACCAATCACTAAAATTTCTGTTTTCTCCTTATTTATTTTGAGAAAATGACTACTCATCCATTCAGAAACACAAGTAAGACTTTGTGTCAGTGAATCAAGAGAGTCGGGGTCATCAGGCGCTATTCATAAATACAGTTGTGTGTGTCCTTAGCATAGCTGTGTTAGCTCACGTTATGCCCCGAGATAATCTGACCTAATGGAAGCATGGAGATCGAAAAGAGCAGCGGACCCAGGATAGAGTCATTGTACGGGGATGGCAGCCGTAGAGGTACAAGTGCAAGACAGCTAACTTGGCCACTATTTATACAAAAACTATTCCACCTAATCATTTTATTTCACTCGTTAGAACAAATCATTTGTAATTACTTGGAATTTTTCAACAAGACAGTTGCTATATAAAGAGTGTTGAATGAGCTGACAAACTGTAGCTACCTTGAGAAATGAACCTGCATGATCCTATAAGGCAACATCCTCCGTCTAATCATAATAATGAATTTACCTCAAGTAATCCCGTTCTGTCAGATCAATTTGTATGCAGTTCATAGGCAACTGTGGAATGTTCCTTAATAATCAGTAAAGGAATGATTACAATTGACGGCGAAGGAATGTCTGCTCCTGTCACGAGCTGTACTACCAAGAAGAGGGAGGGAGGGAGGGAGTGTAATTTGGTCAGAGCATGCCGTACAAATGCGGTGAAACACAAAGAACATCCTGTTACCAGGAAGGCTGACAAGACAAATTACAGAAGGTTATCAGTATTGCATTCTCTTCTTAGTAGCAGTGCTTGATCAGGCCATTTTGAGATCACATGGGAGCTGGCATGTATGAAAATAACTTCAGTTCTTCTCGGGACCCTCATGGGTATCGCTTTCTAGATAAGATAGTGGAATCAAATTCTTGTAGGAAGGAAAAAAAGAATAAAAATATGGGTCATTGTTTTATGCAATTTTGTTTGAATTTGTTGTACTTGCTTATGTCTTCATAGAGTAGAAGACCACCTTACATGTTTTTAGCCAATTTCAAGGTAACACTTTAGTGTAGCTACTGCACACATCACATGCGTCAGTTACTCATTACTCCTATGTAACGAGACCTTAGCAAACACGTCTTTGGGTCTTCCATGACACTTGCAAAGCATCAGTAAAGGGTTTATTCATCTCTGCAATGTCACCCACTAACAAAACCTCACTTTTCTGGGGGGTCTGAGGTGGATTCATTGAGGCTCATTTCTCTTGATATTCCATATTTAGTATATGACTGGTGAATCTTTCATATTAACAAGTCATTATATCAGCACGTCAAGCTGCCACACAGCACAGAGATGGATAACCCATCTGGTGATGTTTTTACAAGTGTTATGAAGACCAAAGGAAGCCTTTGGATAACCTGGATGGATGGCAGCTCTTCTTGTTAGAAATCAAGCTACCCAATGTGCCTAGATAGCAGGTGGCACTTTCAGTCTTGGTGGCTGACAGTTCTTTGTTGTCAACTCTTTGTATGCCCTTGCCAGCAGAATAAAAGGTTTTGTCTTGTCCTCGCCAACCACTCGTGCTCCACTTTCTTCACGTCGTCAGCTGTCTTGAATCGATGACCACCCAGCGGTTCAAAAAGATTGAAATCACACGGTGCCAAATCTGGCGAATAACGAGGATGTGGCGATACCTCAAACTTCAGTTTCTCCAGACCAGCCTCGGCGTTCTTAGCAGTGTAATTGGAGGGACTGGTGGGCATCGTCTTGTCCTTGAGACAGCAGTCTCCGCTGCTTGGATCGAATAGCAGGGTTCACATTGGTCTCCAGCAAGTGCACCAGTGACTGTAGTACCCCTCGGCATGTAGTGGGGTGGACGAGACAAAACCTTTCATTCTTCTGGAATCCAGGCACTTCTAGGCAGGGTGGCACAAGGGGATCGAGAAGGGTGGAGACGACATTGAGAAATTACATCATCAGTTTTCTTAAAGTGTGTTCCATTTTCTAATAAATCCCATTTTCCGACTTTAACTTTGACTCCCCCTCGTCTCTTTCTATCTGAAAAGTCCCTGTATTTTGTTTTTTAACGCAGCATTGTCACTCAGTAAGTCCTTCCATACCTGACAAGTGCTATTGGGAAAGCAGGTTCAGTGACGGAGCCATAAAAGTCTACGATTAGGCCACTAAGGTAATATAAATTGGATAAATCATGAATAAGTCCTTGTAATATCCTGCATTAATAACGGTGTCAAACTTAATAAGCGTCGTACAGCAATCACCTAAGATACTCGGCAGAGCTTCCTGAAATTCTGACTCAAACAGAAGCTGACAACTGTCATTACTCAGCTGTCAGAAACGACTGCCCAGCACAGCTTGACCACAGCTACTGCCGCGTGTGCTTTTGAAATATTACCTCATTCTACCTCTTTTCATAAGCTCTAATTAATCCATTAAATTTTTATAAAGTGTTGAATAAGACCATTACTCAATTTCACTCAATATACACAGGGCTGCATTAATGCATGGATTTACAGGGGTCTAAGAGAGTGGAGGGGACACATCACTATAACGCAAATAAATAAATAAAATTGGGACTTCTTTTAAATTTTCTTAAAAATAAAAATGTAGCGCTTTCATTTAAAACAATAAAAATGTCTAGTCTGACTCAGTGGTTCTCAAGAAAGGTCACGAGGGAAATTCTGAGCAGGAACCATAAGTGGTTGAAGCAAATGGAGCGTGTTGTGTGTGATGGCACACGGTTATTTACTAACATGTGGGCACTTAATAGTTTTATTCCACCAGTTTGTATTGGATTAGATTACATGAGATTAGATAAATGTTATTAATCCCAAGGGGAAATTCAGGAGCAAACAGCAGCAGAAGCATAAAAAGAATACAGAATACAGACTCACAGGATAAATAACACAGCCAATCAATCAATCAATTGATAAATAAATAAAAATAAATTTAACAAGTACGGGTGGAAGCATTGAATTGCCTGACAGCAGTGGGCAGAAAAGACCCCAAAAGGCGATTCTTAACACCCCGTAGTGGAGTGGGTCTGTGGTTGAAAGTGCTTCAAGACAGCGCCTCCTAGAGGGCATTTTTCATGATGGCATCCAATTTTGCCACCATTCTTTTTTCAACAACAACTTTCATTGTGTCCTGTCTGGGCCCTGTAATGGAGCAGGCTTTCTTGATAAGTTTGTTCAGGCCTTGTGCTTCTTTTGAGCTCAGGTTGCTTAACCAGTAGACTACAGCGTAGACCACCACAGTGGCTACTATGGACTGGTAGAACATATCCATCAGCTCACTGCACACATCAAAAGACCCGAGTCTGCTCAGCAAGTGCAGTCTGCTCTGGGACTCCTTGTGTGTCAGACCAGTCCAGTTTGTTGTTTATGAGAACCCCCAGGGACTTGTAGCTCTGCACCACATCCATGTCCACCCCCTGAATGGTGACTGGTCTCAGAGTCACCAGAAGACCACCACCAGCTCTTTTACATCCATTAAAGACATTTATTTCTTCAAATTCACACCCTCACTCATTCACACAATGATCCTTTAATGTAAGCTTAATAATCAAAATTAAATACTGGCACATGTTTAACAAAAGAAGTATTTTCTGTTTCTCTAATCCTGCCAACTATGCTAAAACATCTATCTATCTATCTATCTATCTATCTATCTATCTATCTATCTATCTATCTATCTATCTATCTATCTATCTATCTATCTATCTATCTATCTATCTATCTAATTCTACCAACTACGCTAAAACATCTATCTAACTAATCCTGCCAACTACGCTAAAACATCTACTTATCTATCTATCTATCAATTATATAGTGCCTTTCCTATCTATCTATCTATCTATCTATCTATCTATCTATCTACTGTATTATATAGTGCCTTTCCTATCTATCTATCTATCTATCTATTATATAGTGCCTTTCCTATCTAT
>JANRMT010061414.1:10926849-10953248 GCA_026402145.1 Polypterus bichir lapradei
AGAGATGAGTTTTGATTGAAGATTTATTAAGTTTTACTTTCTGCTATGCCTGATGTTAAGATTCCAGAACTGTTTTTTTTTTTTTTTTTATATTTTGATACTCTTTATTAATTCCCGAGGAGAAAGTGTCTTTTCGCGTGAACTTTGGAGGTCGCAGCGCAGGGTCAATCTGAAGCAATTTGCAGGTTAAGACGCCTTGCTCAAGGGCCCAACAGAGTAGGATCCCTTCTGGCAATAAGAGGATTTGAACTGTTTCTGCAGAGTAAAATGTGCTTGAAAAAGAATGATTTATTAATTTCATTTGTGCAATGCAATTCAGAGCAAAGTACCCAACAATACGAGCACACAGCAAACCAACTACGTATAGTCTGAGCCATGGAGCTGGGCTCACGGTGCTTCTGTTCAGAATCAGGTGTCAGGGATGGCGGCGTCATTTTCTTTCCCCACAGTGCACAGCCCATTAAACTGTCCTCTTCGTCGGTCATATTTTCCCAGCTAGGAATTTATTGATGCAGCAAATTACGTCAAGCTCGTGCTTTATAGGTTTTGATCCCTGCCAAGTCACTTGAGTGGTGGAGCATGTATCATATATGATGTGTCATTTCATATAAATTAGCACATAACATCCGTCTACTGGAAGCCTTGTTGAAGGCTGAGTGACAGAAAGCTAGCATGGCTGTGAGCTTCATTTTGGAAGTGAGAGAAACAGGTTTTAACTTGAGCAAGGCCTTGAAATGAGGGTTTGAGCTCTTATTTACGTATGTGTTTGTGTGTTTGCTTTTTATTCATCCCCTGTGTGATCATTCCCAGAATGTGTGCTGGGGGAGCCATACTTTAAATAAGCAGCCTAAGGCATGCAAAAGCAGCCATAAGAAACCCTGAATCACGCCCAATAAAAACTTGCAAATAATTCACCTTCATTTTCTAACCGTATTCTTCAAGCAATATAAGTAATAGTGATAAGGTCCGTTGGGACAATAAAAATGAAAAGTGTTTTGTGATTAAGTCGTCCAGATGTTTCAAACAATTGCATCACAACTGAAGGATAATAAGAATGGGAAGCGGGCAGACCCAAGCCTCACTGCTGTACAACAGTCCCACAGTGCACACTGATGAGGGTCCTTTGCCATAATCGGTACCAGTTGTTGAATTTAATATGACTGGAGAGGCCCGCAGCAGAGAGGACAGACCACTGAGAGCCCCGCTCAACTAAAAGTGGCAAACTATGAGTATTGTCCTGCTTCCTTTAACCTTATCCTCCCATGTTGCTAATTACTTCATATCAGTCGCTGTGAAGTCGAGATCACGGTTTACCACACTGAGGCAATTCATCAAAAATTTACCTTAACGTGTGCCCAAGAAGCGCCTGTGGTGAACTCCACATTATCCACAGTGAGCTATGTTGTTTTGTCTTTGGAAATTTGGCACCCGTAATAACGCGGTTAAACATGCATTCATTTGCAGAAAGATCTGTCCCAAGTTCAAGCTGCCACAGTTTGTGTTCACCTGTCGAGACTCGAGGGACACGGCCATTCCAGGAATGAAATTGTGGCCTAGAACAGGAATGACAGATGATCTCAGAATAATCTGGGGTGCCACCTGGGTTATCCTGTTTGATAGTAAGGCGAAAATACAAAATGACGCCTGTCGTGGCGTTACTCCGCCCTAAAGTCAGGCTTAGCCAGATCAAAGCAAAGAAGATCTCTCTGGGAGGTCCGTCTAGCACAAGTGACGCCTCCTTCTGGGAGTCTGGTGGCTTTCTTCTCGCAGGACCGAAAGTAGGAGGGGTCTAGGTGCCCTCACTGGGCGGTATGGCAGGGAGAGATGGAGAAAATAGAGTTGGCATTAGCGCCCTCTCATGTTCTGGGGGGGGGTCATTACATACTTTGACAGAGCCTGTGAGGAAATCTACAGACGTGCATGTGGCCTGCAAGGGGGCATACCTGCCACCCAAACCTGACACAGTCAGACCCAGAGGCACAAGTGCAAGCACACACACTTTTTATTTTTCTTTTTCCTCGTGGGAAATGCCTTCCCCGTTTCCCACAAGTACAGCACAGTTCAAAACCACAGCACAAGACTCTTCTAATTTTTTTACCCCCACTTCTCCTGGCAAGCTTTGTCTACTCCCATCCGAGTCTGGCTTCCGGAGTAGTGGCTGCTGGCTCCTTTTATAAGGCACCCGGAAGTGCTCCAGGTGCTCGTTGACCCAGTTCTGGCAGCACTTCCCAGGTGTGGGGGGTAGAACTGCCCATAAGGGCACCCCCTGGCAGGGGCCACGGGCCCCAGCAGGGTTGAGCTTCCATGCTCCAAACCCATGGCACTGCTGCATGCCAGGGAGGCTGCCCTCTAGCGCTCCAGGAGAGGTAATGTTCTCCCCTGGACCTTTCATTATAGGAGTGTCCCCTGCCGGACAAGGTCCCCGGCTGTCCGCCACAATGTATACTCTATATATTGTGGTCGAGTGAGCAATAAATGTTGGGGCACCAAGCCAATCATCCCAGTTTACTTCTAACTAAATTAAAGCAAAAAATATAAATGACCAATGGCACAGAGGCATTGGAAGCAAAGGATAACAAAGTAGCCAAACTGGGCCTCAGATCATTCTGACTGCTTCAGTCAATCACACTAATTGCTCCCCATCCTGTGCTGTGACGCCTCATCCTGTCGACCATGTGACTTACAGGTGAAAAAACAGAATGGGCGGAGTCAGACCTTCCCGTTTCTGTGGAAGGCATAGAAGAGGACATGATTAGCGACAGCGCCCCCCACCAACTCGCGGTAGTATCACATACCTTAGAGGAGCCCTGAGGGTGATCCACAGATGTGACTGCGTGACAACGTATACAACAACCTCCATAGTGTTTGGGACAAAGACACATTTTTCCTTAATTTAAATGATTAAAGTGCACATTGCAGACTTTCATTTAAGGGGATTTGTATACATTTCTGTCACACAACACTTTTTCTACTCGACCCCCCCCCCCCATTTCATGGCACCATAATGTTTGGGACACACCAATGGCAGGTCTGTTAAAGCTGTTGTCATATTTATGACTTTGTCACATACCCCAGCATGCAATGCCTGCTTGAACTCTGCCATTCATAACCATCACCAGGGGCTGAGGGACTTCTCTGCTGATGCTCTGCTAAACCTCTAATGCCACCATCTTCAGCTCCTGCTTGTTTCGGGGGGCTTGTCCCCTTAGGTTTTCTCTTCAGTGTATGGAAGGTCTGCTCAGTTAGATTGAAATCAGGTGACTGGCTTGGCCATTCAAGAATTTTCCATTTTTTAGCTCTGACAAACCCCAATGTTGCCTCATTATCTTGTTGTAGGATGAAGCACCGTCCAGTGAGTTTGCAGCTCAGATGTTTCTACACACCTCAGAATTCATTGTGCCGTCAGCAGTTCTATCATCAGTGAAGAGAAGTGTGCCAGCCATACATGCCAAAGCCATAACACCCCTAGATAAGGTGGTCTGTTTTGGATCTCGGGCAGTTCCTTGTCATCTCCACACTTTGCTCTCACCATCACATCTGATGAGGTTCATCGTTGTCTTGTCTGTCCACAAGACCTTTTCCCAGAATCCTGCAGGCTCTTTGAAGTCCTGTTTCTCAAACTGTCATCTGATTGTCCTGTTTTTGTGGTATTCATCTTGCAGTGTGGCCACCTCCTCTGTGTTTCTGTTCATGAAGTCTTCTGCTGGTAGCCGTCACTGACACGTCCACATCAACCATCCTGAAGGCTATCGTATGAACCAAGTGCTATTGTCAATGCTTTTTCTTCTTGGTGAATCGAGCACAATCATCAGGGCATCCATGATAGGCCAAAGATGCTGCCGCTGTGATGTAGTGTGATCATTGGACTGGTGTATGGGTTTTCATGTGGAGTCAGCCGCAGTGCTGCCACTGTGAATCAAGTACGATTGTTGGAGTGGTTCGAGCTGGGTTTCATGTAATCCTACCATGGTCCACAGGTGAGGAAACGCTGCAGTAAACTATGCATGAAAGGACGTGACGGATCAGGGCTGAGCTATGCAGATCAAACACAAATGTTGAATGGAAAGAAAGAAAAGGCATTCTCTTTTTGACATATACAGTCATGTGCCATCTTACTGCTCTATTTGGCCAAATGTCAAAACGGTCGTATGTCGATTACAAAGCTTACAGGTCATTGCAATTTAGGCTACATGGGTCTGGTGTGGGTAATCGGTGAGCATACTTTAACTGCGGGTATGGAGTAGCACCAACTGACCTTCAAGTCATGGCGTCCGCATGCCACGTCCGCCAAAGACAGCGTTTCTCAACCACTGTGCCGCAGTGGTGAGTGGGTCACGTTGGAGCGCTTAAGTTCTCAATAGCACTGCAGGTTACGTTGTCTCATTTGTAACTGAATTCATTTCACTAAGGGGGGGGGGACCCCTCATTTTACCAAGGGTATGGTTTGCAATAGCTGCTGGTGGGTCGTCAATGAATTTAAAAATGTCGTGCGGGCTGAATGCATAAGAATCATCGGACCAGATATAAACAAACCTTGAAGGACTCTCTGAGAGTCAGAAAACATATGAGACCAGGTGAAATAATAATAATAATAATAAAAGATGTATTACAGCAACAATTTCTAGAATATTATTACCCTATTGTTTTCCTATGGCCCTTGGCCATAGGTACTGTCACGCACGAGCGCATCGGGAGCAGTTGAAGGACCTGACGTGCAGCGCGATGAGACCCATCAGAGGACGAAGACAACGTACTAACCTCTCTCTCCCTTTTTTCCTCAGAAAAGACGAAGCGACGCCGCCATAACACCGCCCGGAGTAAACGACAGTCTCCACTTCCGGGTTCCTTTCTTCCCTCTGGTCCCCCAAAGATGACGTCACACTCCCATCCGCCATCACGCCTTTTCAGCAGCCATCACGTTTAATTTCCGGTACACCCCTTTATATTGTCCCTCCAAATCCGCCATCTTTGTCTTTGTTAAGCTCTTGCAAGTTTTGTTTGAGAACAAGACCTGTTTTGCTCTTTTTTTGTTACAGTATACGGGGCGAAAAAACCCCAAACCTTGATACGATTCTGTCTCTTATTTTACAGTACTAATTGCCTCAACTCGGTTGACCAAAAATCAGCGCATAACTGTAATTTGATTTAATAGTCTAAATTTCAAATCATTCTTCTATCCCTCCAACCAGAAAAGGGCGAGTTTTGATACCAGATCTCTGATTCTATACCCTTTTTCTGTAAATCAGTTGTTTTCTGAGGGCAGCATACCTGCCAGATGTCATTGCGCGAAAGTGGCGAAATGCAACTTGACGAAATCTGTGCTCTAAATTCTATATTTTATTCAACGATTTATCTTTTATATTAACAAAAACTCATGCTTCCGTCTGAATTGAATTTTCTTCTCTAATGGAGTATCAGTACATCTTATTACTTTAACGGGGTATAATGGGAGTCACAGCTTAGCCCATATCAGAGAACTGAGCCAATTTTAAATAAATTGTGACTTTAGGTCACCCTGATTCCCTCATTGCAGCGAATCATCCGGAAAAATAAGGTGAATATTTAGAAATTATTTTGCTTTCTGTATCATCTGCTTGAATGACCTCCAGTGCAGCCAGTCATTATTGATTATCAAAAGTAGCCTACATTCAAAAAGGCTGCCATAAAAGAAAAAATTCACTTCACCTAATTTTCAAGTTTTTTTCTTCACTGTTATGATGCATATTTTAATTATTTGTTAGTTTGTATTTTTTCATCATACCCACCTGTCCTTAACTAAGGCGCTCACAGACGTAGAATACGTATTCACAATATACAAAACTAGCTACGTCGCAGTAACAGAATACATTTAAAAATACCGGGTGTCCCAAAAAGAATATCAGAGTTTTAAAGAGCTGTAGCTTGGCGTCCATTCATCGGAGACTGCAGAGCAACCTAGTGGCGTCTTGAGGAATTAATCTAGTTTCATTTCGTTGACAGTAGATGGTGCTAGTGCTTATCAAAAAGCTAACAGTGTGTTGTTTCGATTAGTTACGTTTGCAGTTATGAGTGTGCCACAACAAAAAGCGTTTGTGTTTGCGAATTCGCCAGAACTCAATCGGTTGTTACTGTGCAGCAGGCTTTTCGTCAAAAATATGGGACTGAACCTCCGAATGACAATAAAATCCGTTGATGGTACTGGCGGTTTCGGGATACTGGGTGTATCTGCAAAGGTAAAAGCACCGAGCGACCTCGAACTTCCTCCTCTGCTGAGAATGTTGCCCGAGTGCAAACTGCGTTCACTCGGAGCCAATCGAAATCAGTTTGACGAGCAAGTCATGAGTTACAGATACCAAAGTCAAGTGTATGGAGAATTCTCCAACGCCGGTTGGTTATTAAGCTGTATCGTCTGCAGTTGGTTCAGGCCCTTAGATGTGGGGATAAGATGCGTAGAGTTCAGTTTTCAACTTTTATCCAGCAAAATCTGGAGACCAGTGAAGATTTTTGTTCCTTGATTATCTTCAGCGATGAGGCCACGTTTCACGTTAGTGGGAAGGTAAATCGTCATAATGTACGAATTTGGGGTGAAGAAAACCCTCATGCAGTTATCGAACATGAACAAGACTCCCCCAAGACTAATGTTTTTTGTGCCATTTCCAAGTTGAAACTTTACGGGCCTTGCTTTTTTCAAGGAACCACAGTAACAGGGGCTGGACCACCCTGTAGGTGAATATTTCCCATGTTTGGAGACGACTTTCCTCGATATCCATGGTTTCCCGTTACCCGGTGTGACTAATTTGTTTGTATTTTTGCAAATCTTCCCATAATTGAAGACGACTTACCTCGGTATCCACGGGGTCCCATTACCTGGTGTGATAAACATCACTTGTATTTTTACAAATCTTCCTATGATTGAAGATAACTTTCCATAGTATCCATGGGCTCCCATATATTAATCGTTGCGGTCCTCAAATAATGTCACCACCACCAAGTCAACCAAGTAATGGCTGTCTTTGTTAGCTATTTGCACACCATGGTTGCTAGCTATGTGCCGGTATGTCCAACAAATTGATAAACTGTGTAACTGGAAGTCTTCAGCTTTACTTCGGAGAAAACAAAATAGGAGATGCGAAAAGTGCGGCCTCTTATAGCTGTAAGAAATGAACATAGTAGTCATCACCTTAGACCTTCTAATGCTGGTCTGCTTATAATTACTAAGAGCCAAGCTTGAAAGAAATGGCGAGGCGGCCTTTGTGCTGTTACACACCAAAAATCTGGAATTTACCAGTTGAGATTCGCCAGACTAATAACGTGGAACATTTTAACAAAACTTCTAAAAACCCATTTTTTAATTTAGCTACATTTTAATTGTACTCCTAATAATAATACATTTTATTTATATAGCACCTTTCCCATGTTCAAGGCACTTAATCTATACTAATAAAAGGCAAAGCCCTCACTGACTGACTGACTCACTGACTGACTGACTCATCACTAATTCTCCAACTTCCCGTGTAGGTAGAAGGCTGAAATTTGGCAGGCTCATTCCTTACAGCTTACTTACAAAAGTTAGGCAGATTTCATTTCGAAATTCTACGCGTAATGGCCATAACTGTAACCTACTTACGTACATATATACTGCCATAGCCTGCAGCTCGGTCCCCGTGTGAGGCGGAGTTGCGTCCCTCATCGTCACGCCTCCCACGTAATTGAGTGCCTGCCCATATAAGGCCGTCCGTCAGCAGCAATCCAATAGACATGCTGCTGCTAAATATTCGCGGGTGAAGGACTGTGCTTATGCAAACGAAGATGAGATGGTCAGGGATAGAATAGTGTTTGGCACAAACTCAGCAAAAGTGCAAGAGAAACTTTTAAATGCCGGGTCTGAGCTAACATTAAATAAAGCTGTGGACATCGCAAGATCGCACAAGATAGCAGAAGCACAGCTGAGAACCTTCGATGCATGTACTCCGAATGGCTCACGTGAACTGACTGTGAACGCAGTACGCAGAGAACAAACAAGAGCTCCAAAGAGCGCTGAACAAAAAACGCATTACACAATTGAGAAGGCAGCAAAAGAATATGAAGCGAGTGACGCATATAAGCATATTCAAAAGTGCAGCTACTGCGGAAACAAAGCACGGTGTAAACCTTAAGTTTAAATTAAGTTCACAGACACGCTGCCGCTGCCGTTTGTCATGCCTACGACGAATACGATATTCACGAGATACAAATTTAATGAGAAGACGCAGGGTATAAACGAGACTTTTGATCACTTTGTAACGGAGTTAAAATTGCTGGTGAAGGACTGTGCTTATGCAAACGAATAGGAAACCAAGGTGTAAAGCTTAACTTTAAATTAAGTTCATAGACACGCTGCCGCTGGCGTTTGTCATGCCTAAGACGAATACGATATTCACGAGATACAAGTTTACTGAGAGGACGCAGGGTATAAACGAGACTTTTGATCACTTTGTAACGGAGTTAAAATTGCTGGTGAAGGATTGTGCTTATGCAAACGAAGATGAGATGGTCAGGGATAGAATAGTGTTTGGCACAAACTCAGCAAAAGTGCAAGAGAAACTTTTAAGTGCCGGGTCTGAGCTAACATTAAATAAAGCCGTGGACATCGCAAGATCGCATGAGAGACTGTGAATGCAGTACGCACACAAAAAGCAAGAGCTCCAAAGAGCACTGAACAAAAAACGCATTACACAACTGGGAAGGCAGCAAAAGAATATGAAGCGAGTGACGCATACAAGCATATTCATAAGTGCAGCTACTGCGGAAACAAAGCACGGTGGAAAAAGTCAATGTCCCGCTAAAGGAAGACAGTGTAAAAAATGTGGTAAATTGCACCACTTCGCTAAAGTTTGCAGGACTGGGAAAGGTAAAGCCGTGCATGCAGTGTGTGATGTCTCAGATAAAGAGGAAGACGAGCTGTTTATTGATGCAGTAAGAAAGGGGCAACCCTCTGAAGCTGAACAAGTCTTTGAGGACATATCAGTAGGAAAGCAAGGTGTAAAGCTTAAGTTTAAATTAAGTTCATAGACACGCTGCCGCTACATATTCACAGGCAGATCCACAACTTAATACCGGGAATGCCTGTTAAACATCTTAGATTCACAAGTACCAATTTGGGTAGTGAACACTTCGATGAATGAAACCTGTTATCTTTACAACGGTTGACAAACACGGAATGTAACTTGAACACAACACATCCTACAAACACAAACCTGATTGAAAGAAATAATGATAATCAAATCCTTGATGACAGCAACACTCATAACAGTCACAAAACAATTACATTGACAATCATGTTACGTTATTTTTAAAATGTTTCCTTTTCTTTTTCATAACTTCTTTAACACACTACTTCTCCGCTGCGAAGCGCAGGTATTTTGCTAGTGGATTCTATAAACTGTTTAAGGATTTGCAATCTTTACTAATCTCTACTTTCTCTGCACCACCACCACCAGATCAAAGTCCTGTGCAGCCACCTGTGATGCTGGAATGAAGGCAGATCGGCATGGCGGGTTTTGTTGGCCAGTTTTTCTAATAGTCTAACGGTCTAAAATGCTACTCTATGTAATGGTTAGGCAAGATTCTGTGTATTTTTCTGAATGCATATAACAGCTAAACTGACAGTCCCATTATTGATAATTGACACCATGAGTAGTATACATTAACCTGCTTTGCATTGTCACACCTAGGCAGCCCTGATCAGGCATGCAGTACCCCTCCAGAAGGAGAGGGGGCGCTGTTTGCTAGCCGCCTTGTCTGTTCCCTCTGCAGCTCAGAGAAGACAGCCCAGCAGGGTGAACTGACCACACCCCTGTCTCTCCAAAAGGTCCCATACCCTCCTGTCTGGAACATATAAAAACGGCCATCTCCAGAACGGTGACGTCTCTCACTTGTGACCCGTTGTTTTTGATATTTAGACCCTCTGAAACAGATGCTTTTGCTGTGCGTTACTGCGACAGAGCGCCTATTTATTTCTGGAAAGTTTTTTTTGCTTATTTCTGCTGCCTCACAATTCAACAGAGTGGATGGGTTAGCATCCCAACTATTTTTGGGAGTCTGCTATTCACTCTGTTCCACATCATATACTGCAGATATTTTGGGTTGGCACTTTTGTTTTATAAAAGTGCACTGATTTTTAGTTAATAATGCTACTGGTGGTCCAGAGCAAAAGATTAGGTAAGACTTTTGGTTTATTCTTCATACAGTAGCAATTGAAACATAAAACCCCTTTTAAAATTATTAAGATAATGCTAAGCCTCAGGACAGATCATTCCTTTAAAACGGGGAGGTTCAATAAATGGGGCTATGGATGCTGGCATTGACATTCTAATTTTCACTGTTTTATATAATATATTGTTAACATTATGCCTTTGTGACTAATTAAGAGTACATCTGCTAATTTGGATAGATGGAGATATTATCATTCCAGAGACATTAAAAGTTTAGAGCATTTTTGATCAAACCCCCAAAGAGAGATGCCATGGTGTGTCTCTTTCATGTAATAAAAATCAATGACACTGCAATAGATTGTGAATCAAGAGAATTGATTAAACAATAACAGCATGTCTACGTTTAATTAGATATGCCATTAAAGGCATAAAGTTGCTTCTCTTGAGGTGATGTTTCGAAACTGTGCGGTTTAATGTTTTAGAAAGTACTGTGAAACCCTTCAGCCTGGTACTGGAATTGGTAGATAAGCTCATTCTCCTTCTGTGTCTCAATTCTTCTTTTTCTTTCCTTAGGTCTGTATCCTTTTCCTTTTTAATGGTGGGCTGTCCAATACCTTTAACTTGGTCGAGATTCACCAAGAAGATGAACAAACTGTGCCATGTGTACAAGACATGAAATTCCACAAATTATTGTGAAAAGCAAGACTGACGAAGAAGCAGATTCTGGGTAAACATTCCAGTGAATGCTGGCCATGAACCAAAAGTACAAAGCAAGCTTGACTGTCAGAACGGCACCACTATGTTACCCTTTTATTAGGTGAAGAAAAAAACATCAGTCACTCCTCCTGTGTCCTGTACTTCAGTACCCATGACATGCCTTAATAAAATGCGACAAGTGCGGCTAGCAGACATGAACACAAAACCATTAATCATGATTTTGAAGGATCTTGACTTACATAACCAAGGAACGTCGGAACAAAACTGTATCATTTAAGAATTGAGCGGTCACAGAAGGTCACGCAGGGTGCTGGAGAGTATAGTCGTCTGACCCGAGATATGACAGTTTGGGCTGGAAAGGAGGAAAGGGGTGAGAGGGACACATTATCGTTGAGGTTATGGCAAAGTTGGAAAGTAGACAGGCCATCGAGATAGATGACTACGTGTAGTTTGACTTAATCAAACTATAGGATGATCCGTCTATCCATCAGTCCATCTTCTACAACAAGAACAATTTGTTTCAAGTATATCTCAAACTCATACAAGAAAGGCTCCAATGGGCTTTAACAGGCCTTATTTTTTGACAGCACCGCAGCTTGAACTCCGTAAGAAAACAAGAAAAAACTCCCAAATCCTGAGAGGGTTGCAGAGAAGCTGAGGCCTATCCCAGCCTAAAAAGCATTCAGATGTAGAAGAGTTTCACACAAGAAACCACCATTCTTCTGTTTCCCTTTTCTCTTTTATAGTTTTGTTGTTTTCTGTTCTATTATGCTATAACAATGCAGCACTTTCCCTATCTTTTTCTCAAATCTACTAAATCAAATTAGGAATTGCAGGGGGACTGGGGACAAAACCAGCAGCACTAGGCAAGAAACATCCAAGGACAGGAAGCTAATCTACCACAAGGCCCACTCTAACACTGGAAACGTTTTTTAATTGGCAATTAACAGATGTAAGTCAAGTCAAGTTGGGGAGCATGCACTGCGAAACACTACACGGCGAAACAACTCGGGATCCCAGTTTGCAACCTTCCAGGCAGACACGCGGTCCAGTCCCACCCTCCGGAAATGACCATCTATCTGCTGCAGCCAGGTGTTATGTTGCCGACCCCTTGGCCTGGTCCAGCCACCTGGGTCCCCAACAATGAGGATCGTACGAGCCGGATCACCCTCGGGGAAACGTGCCACATGGCCGAAGTGCCGTAACTGACGCTCCCTCACAATGCAGGTCATGTGCCTCATCCGGGACTCCATGAGCAACACAAAGTCAAACCAATGGTGCCCGAGGATTTTCCAGAGAGACACAGTGCCAAAGGAGTCCAGTCCTCATCTCAACCATATAGCAAGACAGGAAGACCCAGGACTCTAAAGACTTGGACCTTCGTCCTTTTGCAGAGATATCGGGAGCACCACACACTCCTTTCCAGTGACCTCATGACCCCCCCATGATCTCCCAATCCGTCTACTGACTTCATAGGAAGAGTCACCAGGGACATGAACGTCACTGACGAGGTAAGTAAACCTCTCATCGAGGTCGACACTCTCTCCGCAGACAGACACACTGCTGATGGCCGTGCCCAAGAGGTCATTAAATGCCTGGCTCTTTGGTTTTTATCAGGACCCTCACAAGCCCAGACACTCAGACTCCTCACTCAGTCTCTTGAGCGCCCCGATCAGAGCCTCCGTTGACTCCGCCAAGATCACAGCATCATCAGCAAAGTCAAGATCCGTGAATCTTTCTTCACCAACAGATGCCCCACAGCTGCTGGACCCCCTGACCCTGCCCAACACCCAGTCCATACAAGCATTGATCAAAGTAGGAGCAGAACATACCCCTGACAGACCCCAGAATCAACTGGGAAAAACACAGAGGGCCTGCCTCCACTCTGCACAGCACTCACAGTACCAGTGTACAGGCCGGCCATGATATCCAGCAACCTCAAGGGGATCCCGTGAACCCTCAGGATGTCCCACAGAGCAACTCGATCAACTGAGTCGAATGCTTTATGAAAATCGACAAAGGCCTGGCACTGAGGTTCTTTTTAAAGGATACATTTGGTATTTTTCAGGTCAAAATTATTTTCTCGCTATCACGGTATATATTAATTTGCAACATAAAATTATGTTTTAAAGTGAAGCTTTTTTTATAAATTTTAAAAATACCTTGTCTGTTCTTTCAGTTTACACTGGGGCTGAAGGGTACCAGGTTCCAAACATGAAAAAGGCTTTAACTTCCCAAATACATCCACTTTTCAATCCAAGATTGTTACTGAAAATGAATACACATTTTGAGGTAACAGAAATAATGTAAAACAGTATATCCATGTGGCTTTAGAAAGGAATAAATAAAAATAAACAAACTATTTGTGGGCGTCGGCCATTTTGAAAGAAAGTTCTGTACCTTATCTTGCCGAATGCCTCTCCCTCCCTCTTGTGAAAGAGAAGAAGTTTTGGTCTCCAGGCCACAAAAAGGACATAACAGCACTGGAAAAACCCAGAAAAGAGCGACTCAGCTGATTCCAGGACTAGAGGGGATGAGTTATGTGGAAAGATTAAAAGAGCTGATGAAGATAAAGAGGAGACGTGATTGAAGTGTTTAAAATTATGAAGAGAATTAGTCCAGTGGAGCGAGACAGTAACTTTAAAATGAGTTCATCGAGAACACGGGGACACAGTTGGAAACTTGTTAGGGGTGAATTTCACACAAACATTAGGAAGTTTGTCTTCACGCAGAGAACCGCAGATACCTGGAATAAGTGATCAAGTAGTGATAACGAAAATGAGAACTAGAACTAAAAGTATTGTTTTTTTGATTTACAAGTATGAGAACTGAAATTAAGGCAAACAGAGAAACTAAAATAAAAATGTGTAATATATGAACAAACTAAAACGTGAACGAAATTTGAGTAAAAACAAAAAAAACAGCAATACCATTTTCGTTCAATTTGGTTCATTCGTGTAGAGGCGTTGTTTTCAGGTGTCACTGAGCGTTTAGTTACGTTGTGCTGTTTATTAACCGGTGATCTTATAACTTGGGCCTACTTTAGTCCCGTGGAGCAACCTCCGTAAAGGACCGTTTTTTGTTTGTTGCGCAAATTTGGTTTGTCAGGTTGAAGCAGTAAGCATGTGTGGTTGACGATGGCGAGCTGACGGGTAGAAAGTGAGAAAGTAATGTATGGAAAAACTTTAATTACAGCGCAGATGATAATAAAAGCAAATGTAGCATGCAAGAATAAGAAAAAGAGTGCGGTTTTTAGTTAGTTGGGAGAATACTATAAATCTGAGGGCTCATTTAGCTCGACATCATTCAACGATTTTAAGTACATTAGATGAGGAAAACAAGACTAAAGCTGAGAAACGAAAAAGAGAAGTTAAGCCACATTACAGTCTGCTGGCGCCAGTGGCTGAGGACCTTGTCCGAGCACCAGCATCACAGGCGTTCGTCGAGCGAATATTTTCACTGTGTGGTTCTCTGTGCAATGGACGTCACTGCAACATGAACAAATCTCTTGAAATGCGTGCTTGTCTAACCCTTAACAGAGTGTTTCTCAATCGTTTTCCATGTGTGCCCCAGTTTTTGTGGTGACCCCCTCCCCTAAAGTTTTTAAGCACATTTTCAGATTTTTGATTATACTGAGATCCACCCAACAACACTAAATTTTAATTTGGGAATGCTCTATTGGCAGAAATGCTCAAGTCTGGATCAGACTGGGACATCGCTAATATTTTTTTTATCATCAAAATATACAGCCACACATGTGACACATTTAAAATTAAAATCCATGTGATAAAAAAGAAAACATTCAAACATTTCTTCGGTTTTCATTAAATTTCATTACATTTTTTAGTAATATTAATATTTCCACATTTTAAATTATTCCATTCCATAATAATAAAAAATGAATTACAGATATTATAAATAGTCATAAGAATACTTTCACTTCTTATTTCTTAAAAACAACAATTGACATATTAGCGATTACAGAAGTTACGTACAACAGTGATAGAGAGGGATGAGTTGTAACTTGAATTCTCATGTTTGCTTACGGGCCTCCTTACACACGTGTCTAAAAAAGTCTTGAAATGAAAAGTGACGCCACTAATTGTAGCAGCTCTTGACTTAATAGAATCGGCACGAAGACTGGTGCCTTTATCTTTATTCACGTCTAAACTTTTACATTCCTTATTAATGTTGTTATACCATCACGAGCACCGTGAAAACTATAAACAGAATAGATGAATAAATGAAACAACATATAATCAATTGGGTACCTCGCTCCATTTACCAACGTTGCAACAATTGTAAAGGTTACCGTTTTAGAGATCAGCGTTTGTCTTCCATTATTTCCTCACGGTTTCTCCACACACTTCAAGTATTCTACATCATTACGTCCCCTACGTGCGCAATGAATTTGCGGTCATTTACACGAATGCCACAGGGACCGATAGTCGACATACTCCGTGTTGCAATAAACAAGTTTGTTTCAATAAACAGCTTCTACTTCAATTTCCATGTTTTTTCACGCCCCCCCCCCCACCCCCACCCATAGATATCATGCCCCACAGGTTGAGAAACACTGGCTTAACAGCAACATGCTTGCACAGACAGGTTTCTTGGGTTGAAACATTCGATCTTGCCGACTACGCTCATTAGGCCACTTAATCTGTTTCATCATTGATAGTCAAGCTGCGTTTAATGGCATTATGAACCGGGAGTGTATTTTGTTGACTGAAACATAACTTGTATTGAAATACGTGTAGGCCGGAGTATGTGGTCTTGCAACAGAAAAATAAAAAATAAAATTGTACTAATATTATGTAAAAAGTCCAGAAGTAAATTAAATAAAAACTAAAGTTTTAAACACAGAACTAAATAAAAATGGTTGACTCCAATGAAAAATAGAACAAAATAAAAATTAATTGTATGAAATAAAATAAAAACTAAAATTAATATCAGAACTGAAATTATCACCGGTGTGGTGGATGGTAGGACTCGCATTGATGTTATTTTGGAAGAATTCAGCGGGTAGGACTGGCGAGATATGTTGACTTGAACGGCCTGTTCTCATCCCGATTGTTCTAATGCTCTAAAAAGACCATACTGCTATTAAGTAGATTTTCCTATGGCCTTTGTTTAGCCATGGGCACTCAACAGACAACCCAGAAGATTAAAACAACTTTAAAAAGTGCTGAGCTCCACAGCCATACAAGTTCACGAGCCAAATGAGGCTGGTGGGTCATCTTCTCCCACCTCCGCTTTTCTCAGTCATTAAACACTTATTGCCCACAGGGCAAATATGTATGAGTCAACTAATGTGCGTGGAAAGGCCATATTTCACGTAGCTGTATTTAGCTCTGCATCACAGAGGGTGGCCGTTTTTTTTCTTGTTACCTAAAAGCATTAGGCTATTTATTTTTAATCTAGCCTACTTAAATCATAATTTATTACAATTAGTACCTCTGGCTCAGGCTGTCTGTTTTGCAGCGAGTGCTAAAATGATAAATCTATCACTCCTTTTATTTATAAATGAACCCTCTTTCTGAAAACGGTACGTTAAATTACAGTTAATTAAACACGCAATGTCTTTCAGATGCATTCCGGTGAAGGTAACTGGATGGCACCTAAAAGAAGATTCAGTACTGTCAGGCATACAAAGATTAGTTTTGCAAAAGACAGATAAGACCGAGTGAAATTTTACTCACAAATCAAGTCAAACATCCTAACTCAGGCTACCATAAAACTGCCGGCGCTAACAATTACTTCCAGATGACCTTAATGGATGAATAGAAGCTTAAAGGGGATCTACCCAAAGGAAATCATGCAGAAAATAGAATAGTCTACAAACATGAAAAGGTGGGGCGTTACTAACTGAAGAATAGAGTAGTTCAGTGACAATGAGAAAAATAGTTGTAGGTCGTCTGAAGATGTGCATCGGAGCTGTCTGTCAAATAACCGCAAGCGGCGGTAATGCATAATGCAGAGATCCTGCATAAAGGAGTGTGCAGTTTTCAAACAACAATGTATGACTTCGAAAATGCTGACAGAAAATCAAAACGTCCGCCAATAATTTTGATGTTATATGACACATAAACTGAATAGACATCCCGAGCATTGCTACATTCCCAATTTCAAAAGTGTACTGTCCGATAATAGACACCGCTTCAGTTTTCTTTCCTGGGATGATTGTGAATTAGAGAGTAAGCCATTGAACTGTGGACCACTTGGATGTGAGTTCAATCATTATAAGTTCAAAGCAAAGTGATTACAATTAATAACTCCAATTGTATCCGAATATGCTGCTTACAGACGATTCATTACCATCACCGCTAGGAAATAAATGTAATTCTCTTCACACCGATGCACTGCTAACCGAAAGTAGAAATAAATCAGCTCCACTATGCACTTGAGATTTTTTTTTATTGTTCAGTTTAAATAAGAAGAATGGCTGATGCAGTGGCGACATAGCATGAAAACAGTGGGGGCCGACACAGAGAAAATGATCAGCTGACATCGCCAGGAAGTGCACCATTTACAGGGTTCAGCTCACGGTGCAAGGAGGTCGCTTCTGAGTCTGACGTTATGGGGTCTAGACTCACCGTTGACAGTTCAAAATGGTGAAAATCTGCAAACTGATACAATTGGTGTTAACAGTGGGATTTGAACTGTGGACGGGTGGAGTGCTGTGTCAGAGCTGCACAGAAAGGGTGGGGGCTGACACAGAAAGAGATCAGCTGATGTCACTAGGAAGTGTACCACTCACAGTGTTTAGAGATGGGCTCTGTGCGGCTGACTGATGGAGCTCTGTGATTAGCTCACGTTGTAAGGCACTCGCCTCTGAGCCCAATGTTGTGGATTCTAGGCTCACCATTGGCAGTTCACCACAGCGTAAATCTTCAAAGTGAAACATTTGGTGTTAAGGGTGGGATTTGAACTGTGGATGGGTGGAGTGCTGTGTCAGAGCTGCACAGAAAGGGCGGGGGCTGACACAGAAAGAGATCAGCTGATGTCACTGGGAAGTGTACTACTCACAGTGTTTAGAGGTGGGCTCTGCGCGGCTGACTGATGGAGCTCTGTGCTTAGCTCACGTTGTAAGGCGCTCGCCTCTGAGTCCGATGTTGTGGATTCTAGGCTCACCATTGGCAGTTCACCACAGCGTAAATCTTCAAAGTGAAACAATTGGTGTTAAGGGTGGGATTTGAACTGTGGATGGGTGGAGTGCTGTGTCAGAGCTGCACAGAAAGGGTGGGGGCTGACACAGAAAGAGATCAGCTGATGTCACTAGGAAGTGTACCACTCACAGTGTTTAGAGGTGGGCTCTGCACGGCTGACTGATGGAGCTCTGTGCTTAGCTCACGTTGTAAGGCGCTCAATGGAAAAGGCCCAATGTTGTGGATTCTAGGCTCACCATTGGCAGTTCACCACAGCGCAGATCTTCAAAGTGAAACAATTGGTGTTAAGGGTGGGATTTGCACTGTGGACAGGTGGAGTGTAGAGGCGACACTGCAGAGAAAATGTATGTATTTTTTTTCAGCATTGTAAAATACGTTTCTGTTTGATTTGTATAACGTGTGTTTTTTTATACACACAGCTTTAAACAGGTAATACGCCTACATGGTGGTTTATTAAAAATATGTGTTGCATATGTCTCAGGTCATTTTTTGGATGGCGGTAGGTAGGGTAGGGTAGCCTCAGACGAGTCTGTTAAGCGGGCCAGGGCATGATAAAGGTTGAGAACCCCTGTATTGTGTACTTAGTAATTTGTAAAGTTTGTAGTTACATTTACTCGTGAATGTTTCAGCCAGTATTTTTCCCCTGGCTGGGGTTCAAACTTGTGTTTTTTGTCTGTTTTGTCTAATTTTGTATCTTTTATTTGTATTAATGTTTCTTTTGATTGTTATGTATGTTATTGTGTTTGTTTATTTGATTACGTCCCATGTGTTTTGTGGGGGGTTCCCCAAGGGCCGGGGCCACCTGCCAATCACTGCCAGGAACTGCCCTCCAGCCTATATATAGGAGGGCCTCCCATAGTTCCTGGCAGTTCTTATCAGACGCGCTAGAGAGTGGAGTGCGTCTTGTGGTTACTGTGCTTATTCCCCCTGTGATGTACTGGATATTTTGAACCGGTACTCTGTTTTCGCCTTTGCTTTGTCTTGTCAGGCAATTCCTTTGTGCCCTTAGGACCTTCGTTAAAATACATTTTTTCTTTTATAAAGATTATTCAAGGCCCATTTTTGGTATCTAGTTTGAGATTTTGATCATATTCCCCACATAAAGGGCAACCTTTGAAGGCATTTTGGGATTTTTATGTTTTTGGGACTTCCGGGTCACAACACTTTGAGCCTTCACTTATTGAAAAACGCTATACAAAAATAAACTGAATTGAATTCAGACCCTGAATCTGTTTGCCACGGGGTTGTTCTAATTTTCTAATAACTTTATAATTCCAATATGAGATTTGAATTAAAAATTCAACATTTAAGGGCTGGGCGGCATGGTGGCGCAGTGGTAGTGCTGCTGCCTCACAGTTAGTAGACCTGGGTTTGCTTCTCGGGTCCTTCCTGCATGGAGTTTGCATGTTCTCCCCGTGTCTGGGTGGGTTTCCTCCCACAGTCCAAAGACATGCAGGTTAGGTGCATTGGCGATCCTAAATTGTCCCTAGTGTTTGGGTGTGTGTCCCCTGTGGTGGATTGGCGTCCTGCCCGGGGTTTGCTTCCTGCCTTGCAACCTGTGTTGGCTGGGATTGGCTCCAGCAGACCCCCGTGACCCTGTAGGATATAGCGGGTTGGATAATGGATGCATGGATGGACATTTAAGGGTATTATTGAATTAGGTTTTCCTTAAACAAATTCCATGAAGGTCTGTCAGTTATCTAAGCGTTTTGACATCTCTATAGAAATGAAATAGAATTAGGAGTTCTGCATTGCTCAAGCAAGCCTTTGAGTTGAATTGTCTGTTTAACCGTACAAATAAAGCTGCTGATTTTTATAATATACTATCTGGTAGAATTAACCAGAATAATTTATTTGCCTTCATGTCTGATGTAGCATTTTAGTAGCTACTCCAGTTTTTCATAGTCTATTAGAAAATATTAGCGAAGAAAGAAAGTGCTGCTGGAAGAGGGGTTGAGAAAATCAGTTTACGATAAGCTGCTAATGCTGGAGATGTGGTTTAAAGAAAAATGACCTTGTAAGAAGTGACCTTTTTTTGCCACCTCAGTGTCATATTTGCTGATGTATGTCCTCCTGCTACAAAGAGAAATGATAGTAATAATAATGAATACATTTTTTTGCCGACTCAGGTTACTGTAATTGACACGTTCTTGTTAGACAAAATTGATTTCCTTAGGGGACTTTACAATGAAACATGCAGTATTTGTTGAGCAGAACAACTGGATTTCTTTCACACCATTAGCATCGTTTTGATTTTGTGGGTATATTTTTAATGGTAAATTAATATGTACAAAATGAAAACATATACAGTAAAGATGCTTGTGAAATGTAGAACTAATGTAATTACCCATCAGTCTGTTTTTTTTTTATTTTCAATAATACTTTTCTAGAGTTCTCCATAAAACAGGCCTCTGTTGGAGGGTAGCAAGACAGAAGCCACTCCTTAAAAATGTCCACATAAAAGTACGTATGGCAGTTGCCACAAAGCATGAGAAAGACACAGTTAAGATGTGGGAGAATGTTTTATGGTCAGACGAGATGAAAACAGAACTTCAAAAAGGTATGTGTGGCATAAAATAATACTGCTGTGCCTTAAGAAACACCATGCCTACTGTGAAACACGGTGGTGGCAGCATCATGCTATGAGGATGCTTTTCATGCACTGGGACTGGTGTATCTGGTCAGAGTTGAAGGGACGATGGATGGACACAAATACCAGCACAACATTGCAGGAGAACTTGTTCCAGTCTGCCATGAACCTACGGCTCAGGAGAAGATTCATCTTCCAGCATGACAAGATCTGCATTAAGTTTGACCAGGATGGATAGGATTAGAAAGGAGGACATTAGAGGGTCGGCTCAGGTTGGACGGTTGGAAGACAAAGTCAGAGAGGCGAGATTGCGTTGGTTTGGACATATGCAGAGGAAAGATGCTGGGTATATTGAGAGAAGGATGCTAAGGATAGAGCTGCTAGGTAAGAGAAGAGGGAGCACAAAGAGAAGGTTTATGGATGTGGTGAGAGAGGACAAGCAGGTGATGGGGTTGACAAAGCAAGATGACGAGGACAGGAAGATATGGTACAAGATGATCTGCTGTGGCGACCCCTAACAGGAGCAGCCAAAAGAAGAAGAAGAGTAACAATTTGTAATAGCTTTCATGAATAAGCCTTGACCAAACGACATATAATGTTTAACAGATTAGTATAGGGTGGTCCAGGTCTAATTATGCAATTTTCATTACGCTATAACTTATTAAGATTATTACATAGAAAATATCCCGAAAAATCCCGGACCATCGAGAAGTGTGCAAACTGACGACATGAAGAATCGTCTTTGCGCTGAACTGGAATTGTCCCCGCATAAATCAAAGTCATCCAGACGATCTGGATCTGCATAATTAGATCTGGACCACCCTGTAGTTAGACTATGAGGCTTCAACACACATTGGGATGTTTGTGACTGACTGTGAAGCAGCAGGGATGGGGACCAGCACCTCCAAGTCTGAGATCGTGGTCTTCAGTTAGAAAAAAAGGTGGACTGTCCCATGTAAATGGGAGGTGAATTGATGTCTCAAGTGGAGTAGTTTAAGTACCTTAAGGTCTTGTTCACAAGTGATGGGGGCAAAAGGGAAGGTGAGATCGACACACGGATTTGGGAGGTGAGCACAGTTTTGAGGTTGCAGTACTGGTCTGTACCAGTGAAGACGGAGCTGATTAAGAAGATGAAGCTCTCGATTTACCTGTTGATCTACGCCCCTACCCTTACCTATAGTCATGAGCTTTGAGTAATAACTGAAAGAATGAAACTGTGGGTGCAAGCAGCCAAAATGAGGGTTCCCTGCAGGATAGCTGGGCTCTCCCTTAGAGAGAGGGTAAGAAGCAGAAACATCTAGGGGATGCTCGGAGGAGAGCCACATAGAGAAGATCCAACTAAATTGATCTGAACATCATCTGACACACATGCCTCCTGGACGCCTCCACGTGCAGGTTTTACGGGCACAACTAGATTAAAGGAGACCCCAGGGGAAGATCCAGGGCCAGCTGGGAGGATTATATTTCTCAGATGGCCTGGGAACGCCTTGGGATCCCACAGTATGAGTTTGGCAAGTGTGGCTGGGGAAAGAGACGTGTAGGCCTCACTGCCAAGATTGTTGCCCCTGCTTGGGTAAGCTGTGGAAAATAAATGAGTGAATGAAAAATGATTAGTTCATATACACTGTAATTCATACATTGGTAACAGTTTTTTAATAAGTCATAAACAAATATTATATAGTGTCTGTTGATATCTACCTAATCTAAAATTTAAAACTATTCATCCATTGTAAAGATTTTTAACAGCTATGAAATGTTCACCTTCGGAGAGGGAAATCATTGAAAAAACCCTGGCCAAAGATGGAACTTTGAAATGATAGGTGTGGTAGTTCTGAAGTCATTTCAAGGTATTTCTTCACAATCACGGTGTGTATACGGTGCATACATGTGGCCCAGTGAGGCTGGAGCTCGACTACAATGTCCACAGGTCGATTCTTGCCCTGGATACATTTTGGAGAATTTTAAACAAGAGAAATGCGCTCGATGAAAGATTTTAAGTTGAATGGTTGAATGTTCTGAGCCTATGAACCTGAAGTGTATTCCATACATGGCGGCCTTCCACTCCATTTCTGAGATATTTGTTGAAAATTCCTTTCCCCCACCGTACCCTGTGATCTTTGAGAGGAAGACACTTTAATATGTTTTTACGAGGGGCAGTCATGAAGTTCCCGGAATTGTGATATAGCATTAGAGTGAGAGATCAGATTACACACACACTGTTGTGGTGGGGAGCGCAGCACATCTGTAGACCAGTTACGGCAGGTCTGGATTGGTTTTG
Organism: Polypterus bichir lapradei; assembly: GCA_026402145.1. Taxonomy (NCBI): domain Eukaryota; kingdom Metazoa; phylum Chordata; class Cladistia; order Polypteriformes; family Polypteridae; genus Polypterus; species Polypterus bichir. The sequence goes on from JANRMT010061414.1 coordinate 10,949,776, forward strand.
GCGTGTACTGTTGTTTTAATTACCGTTTGAATTAGATGTATGCATAGTCATTTGACGCAATGTTGCAGTTTGAACAACGTGCTAACATCAAGTTCATGGGCAAATTGGGGACAAGTCCGGTAGCGGCACTGTAGCACTTTCCCCAAAATCAGCTTCAGATATGCAGATCAGCTTCAGATGCGCTACCGACCGTCCTGGAGGGACGCATTTCTTAGCACACCATGTTGGAATGAGCCTGTGGCTAAAAGTGCTCCAAAAGAGCGCCTTCTGGAGGAGATGGAGGGGTTGTTTTCAGGCTGGCATCCCATTTTTCCACCATCTTCTTTTCCACAACAACTTCCGGTGTGTCCGCGGTTCACCCTGTGATGGAGCAGACTTTCCTGATAAGGTTTTTTTTTCAGGCATTGTGCTTCTTTTGTGCTCATGTTGCTTCCCCAGGAGACCACAGACTGATAGAACAATCCAAATTTTCCACCATCTTCTTTTTTCCAAAACTGCTTCTGGTGTGCCCAAGGTTAGCCATAGCAGTCTTTTCCTGATACGTTTCTTCAAGTATTGTACATCTTTTTAGCTCAAATGGCTTCTCCAGGAGACTACAGCATAGACCACCACACTGGCTACTATGGACTGGTAGAACATTTCCAGAAGCTTGCTGCACACATCAAAAGGCCGGAGTCTCCTTATCAAGCCCACTCTGCTCTGGTCCTTCTTGTGTTGTCAGACTACTCCAGTCTGTTGTTTATGTGAACCCCCAGAGACTTGTAGCTCCACACCACTTCAACATTCTCCACCTGAATTGTGGCTGGTCTCAGAGGCTCTTTGGCACACTGGGTGGCTACCACCACCTCTTTTTTTCTTGATGTTGATGTTGAATTGCATCTACAACCTAAAGTCCTCCATGAGCCTCCTGTAGTGCGACTCGTCTCCAATACCAATGTAGCCTATGATGGAGGAATCATCTGCGAATTTCTGTAGATGGTATCGTAACTGGACGGCCATCGTTTGGAGGGCGTAAACAGGAAGGGAGACTGGACAGTTCCCTGAGGTGCCACCATTTCTGACACACTGTCCCCTGAGCCTCACAAACTGCTATGTTTTGGTCAGGTGGTTCACGATCCAAGAGATTGTGAGGGCATCAGGATGGAAAGCCTTGATCATTTACCCCAGTTGATGAGACAGAATGGAACAATCAAGGAACACAAACCTGACTGCGGTGCTGACTTTGCCTAAGTAGGACTACGTAGGCCATGAGGAGCTGTAAATTAACTATGGGGTCAGTTTGATGATCTACGTGAATAATATACAGTAAACTGCCAAAAAAAAGGAAAACAGAAGCTACATAACACGACTTATCATCATTAGTTGTGGACTGTAACAGGCTGAATCATCATGTTAAAAATGCCTGGGCTACTGAGGGACATGCAGCTCCACGTAAAGATATTTTACTGGAAGTTTTCTGTCATTAATGTCTTGTCCTCCTTTAGCAATAATGAAATGTAGATTTAAGTGACCTGTGAAGTGGAGAAATGATAACAGTGTGAAATAGACCATTTAATGCGGTTTCAAATACTGTGTGTGTTGGAAGGAAAGTGCTCATTAGACAGTAGAAATGTAAATTCTGTAATCAGGTGCCTAGGCTATTCAACATTCAACGACCCTCTCGCTCCCACTTCTTTAAAAAAAATGCATATTTACATTGTGGACCACCGGGGGGCGTACAGCCACCCTAACCCCGACACAGACAGACAGACACGGGTCCCAGTCCAACACACACGATTTATTTACAGCTGAGGAGTGTTTTCTCTCTTTCCACCTAAGCATAATTTACAGTCCTTTACTACTCTTATTCTTCTTCTTCTTCTTCTTCTCTTCTCTTCTGTCCTTCCCCGTCCACCTCCTTCCGACTCTGGCAGCTCCTCTTATTCAGGTCCACGGAGTACTCATCAGTGTTACCTGGAATCACTCCCAGGTGTGGTAGAAGTCCACTTTAAGGCTCTGCAGCTCCCCCTGGTGGCCCCCACACAACCCAACAGGGCTGCACCAAACTCCAGCTCCCAGCATGCCCTGCAGGAGTCCGTGGTGCCACAGCCGCCTAGGAGGGCTGCCCTCTAGCATCTCAGCAATGCTCTCTAACCTGGTCCTTCCATTCCACTGGTGTCCCACTGTATGATATCCTCTATTGATATATAACAATTAATGTTTGCTTCTACAATGTATTTCTGACTCTGGCTTTGGACGGTGCTGCTTCAATGGGCTAATTGTTTGGATTTTTTTTAGGATTGGGTGGCATGGTGGCACAGTGAGCAGCACTGCTGATTGACTCTTACCGCGCTCCGAAATGGATGGATTATTAGTGTGGTGCAGTGCTTGAGGTGTAAGCCTTTAAGACTGAGGGTGCTTCTGATTCAACATGTGACCCTGAGGGAGTCACGTTACCTGCCTGTGCTCCAGATTTGACAAATTATGTAGCGATACAAGACATTCATAAAGTCTTTGACTCAGTCCCACACTGATGATTCATTCTGAAAGTAGAAATTGTAGGCATCACAGGTAACCTTCAAAACTCAGTCTCAACTTGGCTAACCAATGGAAGACAACGAGTGCAGGTAGGAGAAGAGCCAATGGGTAATCAGTAGGGTCCCTCAGGGGTCTCTCCTTGGTTACTTTTTCCTATGCCTTACTGATCTGTGGTGGTGAAGAACATTCTGTACCTTCATCTTACCTGGTGGATAGATTTATGTTCAGGCTATGAGAACTGCATGTCTCCAAGAGACAATATCAAAATGGTTATACAGACCACTTGTATCCCCCTACCTCTGTCCACATATACACAGGCACAAATTATACGCAGAATAGACCACCTTTACAAAATGCTTTACAATGTCTCGAACATGCACAGAGGCCAAGAAAACAGTCCAGGAAAACATTGGACGCCTCAGACCAGCCTGGAGTGACTATGCCAAGAATTTATCAGGGCTCGATTGGATGCAAGGGCAGGAATTCAGCACAGAGCCGCACTCAGCTGCATTCCTTTCTCATACCGTTTTATTCTCGCTGACAAGTAAGTGGATTCCTGAATTAAATCTGGTGAAATATCTCATCAGCCTTAAAGAGGCCTATTCTTTCTGAGTACAGATGCTGCCCACTTTTAAGGCTCTTAAATTCAGATAGGAAAGAAGGAAAAAAAGAGGTTAGTTATATGCTTACCTAGAGCATCATTTAAATAACTCATTATGGGTAATAATGTGCAGCTAACTTATTGATGCATTAAAAGAAAGCTGTGTTCTGATCATTACAGTGGTGCAGATTGTGATGAATATACTGTAAAATGGCCATGGATAGATAGCGAAAGGTAATATATAACAGATAGATAGAGAGATAGATAGGAAAGGCACTATATGATAGATAGATAGATAGATAGATAGCGTAGTTGGCAGGATAAGATAGATAGATAAGAATGGCACTTTATAATA